>JAAONU010000011.1:38172515-38772515 GCA_012932295.1 Cyclina sinensis | reverse complement strand
AACTAGGTTTAAAATAAACTTACAGATCGCACCGCACTGACATGCTGGCTTTTACAATAAGTACAGAAGAAAAAAGGTTCATTTTTTGGATGACTGAAAGTTCTTGTGAGGTAGCATATTATCTAACCTAAGTTCGAAATTCTTCGACATGTCCATATTTTCAAAGACTTTGTTAACCTTAAGTTAGCACTATCTTTAGAATTACAAATGGAAATGGTCAACTGAGTCTTAACAGCTTATAATAATTAGAAAACTAAAAGCGTAGTACAAGTCAAAGGTCAAGACAGACTTTAAGACACCAGTTCGAGTGAGGAAGGCGAAGAAGTGCCATTTGCTCTTCTTAAATTCAATATCTGTCAGAACCTTGTGGCTTTCTGCCTCTCGATTTACTCTGTACTGAATTCATATTCGCCACTCTTTAGTATCAAGTTACTTTCAAAAATGACTCTGTATATCAAACAAATTTCAGTTTGAATATACCCATCAACAAAAGTGTTGGCAAAACTGAAAACACTTTAGCAAATGCATAGCTGCCTCACTGGAACATTTTATGGAGTATAACTATGCAAAAAAGCAAGATTTTTAATTCTCTTACCTGTATTCTCATCCGCTGAAAGTGACGTTTCCACAACAACTTCAGAAATGGCGGATAAAGCTGGAAACGCTGATTGCCTATTGCTTATAGTTTTGGTGATTTTGTAGACAAATGTCCGCAACTGTGTATCAAACTTTGTGTCAGGACCATGCTCTATGGACTAGAACGTATAAAAATTCGTATGTTTTTGCAAAAGCATATGAATATTTCAAGAAATAAAAGGACTGCATAAGCTAATGAAAGTTTACAGAGATTATTTTATTGCAGTAATCTCCGTTTGTAAGCATTTAAACATTTTTAAAATTTGGGAAAACATTCCTTGAAATAGACTTGTACCACATTTGGATGAAAAAAAATAATAGGAATATGTCAAAAATATAATCATGAAATGCCTTTCCCAAATCATGCCACCATGATAAGTGTTGCATGCAATTAAAAGCCGCTGTGCATATCTAAAACTTATCACAAAATAAAATTGTGCTCTTGTACTGTGAACACTTGACAATTTTTTATCAGGCATACTGAGACAAGTAATGAGAACTTTGCAAGTTTGATCTATATAGCTATTTTTATTTCTGTAAAACTTAATTAATTTCATATGCCTGAAGTTGCTTTAAAAATTGGTAGACAATATAATGTTAATCTCACCACGAGTATTTGTACGGCGTCTCTGGTTCCTGCCTCCAATTTACACATAAAGTTTATTTTGGTAGTATTTGCTCGCTGGTCAGTTGCAGCAACCACTTGAATTGCTAAACACATGCTTTCTACCGATACCCCCTGTGGAAATGAACAGTATTGTGTGAAATCTTTAAAACATGACTATGAACCAAATATCTCAGAATCATTGTTGTCTTCTTCCGTTAGGTATCAAATGTTACCGACGATACACTACATATGGATTTTACTGGCTTTTGTCTCGAAAATTACTTATTTGTCCATGAATCATTAATCCATACCTAAATTGTACAACAACAACAATTTTTTACTTCGGGTAACGATTCGTTTAACAGCATCACATTTTTTTAATAGAATGCTTTCAATTTTAGGGCATGCGTCTTTAAAAAAAGAATTGAATTACACATACACTGATGATAAGTTGCAGGAAAAAAGGATTACCTACGGAATCCTGAATTAACACTTCTGGATTGTTGTTCTACTTATTTTTGCCGGTTTTTTTATAATCATTATCCATCTAGTTTTATCATTTGATGAACACCTTTGTTTAATTTTGTATGTGCGAATGAATATTTCGTAGTGTTTCCATAAAATAACATCACGCACCTCCATTTTTTATGCTAGAAGATAAGATTGCGCTGAGGAAACATAAGGTGAAATAACACAACTACACAGCATGATATACAGTCTTAATTTGTCGGCTATACTGTTTTGATATCAAATATCAACAGCTGGTAGAGACGTTTACATAGAACAATAAACTTTGTATACAACATTGCATACTCATTGGTTAACTGGAAACAAAACAATAATATAGAAGGGGCGGTCGTATCTAACTTGTAAAAAAAGTAAAATGAGCTATAAAATATTATATGCTTTGTATGGGTTTTAATAAGATTTCTATTCTGTTCTGCTACGTTTTTGTTCATTGTTTATTTTTAACATTTAACAAATTCTGACACTTCAGTCGTACCACTGATTCGAAGGCCAATTGTAATACTATCGTAGATCAATACAAATGAAGGATGTTGTACCTTGATATTGTACTGAGCTATTGATTTTTGCAAATTGCACATAAGTGTTTTTAACATCGTTACATTCTACTCTGTAGATATGGTCAAGTAAAAATAATACGACACAATGTAATGAGAAAGGGATTAAACATGTTTCTCCTTTGAACCTACAGTGGTTTTAATCATCTTTATGTCGATGGTCTGATACTGAATTAAAGTTTATAACACCTACGATAAATCCCAGGAACGCTTAAACAGAATCTCCCCAATTTGTACTTATACGTAAATGCCTAAATATAGAAATTTTTAATAAAAACCATACTTACTATAGGTAGTTTAGCTTTATCAAAGACCAGTGTTAACTTTGCACAGTTGCTAGGCATCTTTTGGTCACCATGGTAACAGAAGTGTCCCTCTGGAATGTCAGTTTCTTGGATACTATTTTTCGGAAGACATTTTCCCCAAGGTAAACAGGGTGGGGTCAGGCAGGTCAAATGTTTCTTTATGAAACAAACCTCATCCCTTGGGCATGGAACCACGTGACTTGTGACGTTTGGAATCGATGCACAGTTCTCTGGACCACACTTCAGCTAATAAAGTAAACCATCAATATAAAATTATGATGATATTGATTCAGAAACAATGACAGGCTGTTTTAAATTTATCACTCAAAGGAACTCTAAAAACCATGGTCGCATTTCTAGCAATACACGCATAATGAAGTAATCAAGACAGAAATTCATTTTAGAAATTCACTGATTTAAAACTCTCTGCAGAATGTTTTAGATATAGATTTATTACAGAACACACATCTTAGAACCGAAAGAAGACAAGAATGACTATCCTACAAACCAAAACATATCTTGATTGTACTAGTACTACTTAGACTAAGTAGCCATCTCTACCAGGTGAAAAGTTTTTGAAAGATTTGCTATGCTATGATGTATAAAAATTACAGAGAAAATGTGTTTCTATTGTGAAGCAAATAGCTCTCAATTTTTTTTTAAAGCCTGACTATATTTGTTAGAATTTAGACAAACAATTTCTATATTATAACTTTCTACCTCTTTAAACAAAACTTCCCCGTCGTCACAAGTATAAAGCTTGCAGTCGTGTTTCCATGACGTCCCAGACCGGAAGGAACGTCTGTTGAAAACACATGACTGCACTGAAGGTTCATGACCTCTGACCACCTCGCACCTGTCGCCCGATCTTCCGTTTGGACATATACACCGGTACATCCCTGTGCCATCTATACAAGTGCTACCATACGTACATGGATTTGAAAGGCATTCGTTGATATCTAGAAATACATTAAAATACAAATGTTCTTATTGGTAAGCCAATAAAACTCTAATTTAGCAAAAAATTAAAAATAAGAACGACTTGAAATTTTGCAGTATTTTGTTTTCCTATCTTCTCTATTGTTTACAGTAGCTATGGCGTATGTATCCTATCAAGAGTCCTCATCCGGACCGGGTAGAACATTGCCGCCTTTCCACACGTGAAACTCGTGCGCGCTATTTTTAAACTTCAAGTGGCCAATTAGAAAATTTGTGAAGTGTAGTGTCAAGTTAAAACATCGATTTATAGTAACCAGAATGGCTGTTAAATATGTAACGGACTCATTCATACCTAAAACCTTGTTGTTGTTTTTTTCAAAACACTCATACAACTATTATGCTATTTTTGACTGCTCTAAAAATATTCTTTAGACGTATTTACATAATGGACGCTATGTACATTAAGGTTCATCTGAAAACTTAAAAGAAAAAAATTTTATCAACCCGGTGAAAAGTTCAAGAATAAACTGCGAAAGTACTTGAATTTTGCCAAAGAAAGAGCATTTGAAATAGATTGGTGAATATCATAATAGCTGTGACAGGTTTCTAAAATTGAATACTTCAAAAGAACATACAAATACATTAACAAGTGTTAATGAACAAACTTAAGCACACAATGAGAGCCCTTGGTGCAGTTTTGTATACACATTTCAGCACACTTAGCACGAACGTCTTTTGTGATAGATACTTACCGACTCTGCAGTCAGGGCCGGAGAAACCTTTGAGACAATCGCATGTGTAACGATTAATACCATCCACGCACTTCCCGCCATTATAACTGGAAAAAGGAACCAGTACAGATACACTATTGTGTTACCAGTAGAATTAAAGACAAACAAAGGAAAATACTTTACAAATAGTAATTAGTCAAACAAAGGAAAAAAACATTACCAAAAGAATTAAATTCAAACAAAGTAAAAACACATTACCAATAGAATTAACGACAAACAATGGAAATATGCATTACCAATAGAATTAAAGACAAACAAATGAAAAATACATTACCAATAGAATTAAAGACAAACAAATGAAAAACACATTACCAATAAAATTAAAGACAAACAAATGAAAAATACATTACCAATAGAATTAAAGACAAACAAATGAAAAATACATTACCAATAATTAAAGACAAACAAATGAAAAATACATTACCAATAGAATTAAAGACAAACAATGGAAATATGCATTACCAATAGAATTAAAGACAAACAAATGAAAAATACATTACCAATAGAATTAAATTCAAACTAAGTAAAAACACATTACCAATAGAATTAACGACAAACAATGGAAATATGCATTACCAATAGAATTAAAGACAAACAAATGAAAAATACATTACCAATAGAATTAAAGACAAACAAATGAAAAATACATTACCAATAGAATTAAAGACAAACAAAGGAAAAATACATTCCCAAAAGAATTAAATTCAAACAAAGGAAAAAATACATTACCAAAAGAATTAAACTCAAACAAAGTAAAAACACATTACCAATAGAATTAAAGACAAACAAATGAAAAATACATTACCAATAGAATTAAAGACAAACAAATGAAAAATACATTACCAATAGAATCAAAGACAAACAAAGGAAAAATATTTTTATTTGTGGCTTGCATCTATCTGACAAATAGCTTTCAAGACTTGCGACTTATATGCGTGCTGTTCGCACCTTATGAATACATGTATGTATGGAACGTCCGTCTTGTTGCATATCAGAGTCTACAACTACTGAAAAATTGTACAAACCAAGGAAATGGGTTGCAGTCATCTATGTTTTCCTGACATGTTCTACCTTCGAAACCAAGGCGACAAATGCACGTGAAACTGTCTCCACTATTTACGCACGTGCTGTTGTTTTCACAAGGACTGACGTCACATGATCTTGCCACAGCTAGATAGAACAAAATAGAAACTTGCAAATATATACAATCCAGTCAAATCATATATTTTGTTAAACGTGGTGAAACCTAACTAAAAAGGTGACATTTTGTAAACATTATAACTTTAGCAACTTTAACTTAAGTTGTTGTCTGTTGCTAACTTATATGGCCAAACAAATAGTTTCGGCATAAATGAGAAGTCTTACACACTGTGTTAACAAGCGAAAAACAACCCGAATGACGGAAATTAGAGTATAGGTTTAATACTAATAATATACTTGTTACGCCACTTGTGTATTGATATAAAAAAAACTTACGAGTATGACAGGTGTGTCCTTCCCAACCTTCTGGGCATTTACATGTGAACGTGTCACCGAGGTCGACGCATTTACCACCATTTGCACAAGTGAATACGTCACACTGACTGTCCCCTGAATGATGAAACAACGGTTATAGTGAATGTAACTTGTGCATATCCGAAACGTTCTTATTGCATATTCAAGGCTTTGTTTTTTATTCAACAGAAGTAGTGTTGGTAGACAGAAAAGGTCCCCATTTGTCAACTTAATATCCAAAAACTTTAATATACCATAAGTGTTTCTTAATACTTGTTTATCATATGGGTAAGTCGTTTAACCCAAAATTATGTCCACAGTGCTGTAAAGGTTTCACGTGTAATACTTATAAGAAGCAGTTATAACCATTCTGCGCCATAACTATAATACAAAGTTTTACCGCTTCATATTTTGTCAGATTTAGACTAGACTAAAAGATAGTTTAGCAACTGTCGACTACTATCAAACTAGTCCATGCGTAATTCTTTACGTATGCATGATGATGTACTGAAAAAAGCTTTCTAAGAAAGTCTAGTGTGCCATTCCGAGGACTGTTTTCATCAAACATGCTTTTTTACTGATTACATTTTGCATTTACTACCTAAATGGGGGTTATTCTTAACATGCATAAAATTGTAACTAATTATTTATTGAGAATTCTTTCCATGTGAGTGAATATATCTGTTGTCATTTGAAATCTCGGTGATGATTTGCAGTATTTTAACCACACTGATAATATGTTTAAACAATATTGTTGATTTTCCTAGGCTGACTCAAGTTTAGTGACTTCTATTATAATAACAGTTAACAATTCTATGAACTGTGTAATAATTATGCATTTTTAGCCAGGGGCATCAGGATGTTCACAATCCTAGAAAAGTTGAACCAAAAAGCAGGCCAACATGGAGGATACATTGAACCAGGTGCTGGCCATAGTAAAAGGGCTTGCATCAGGTTCGTCAGACCCAACAACTCTTCCTGAAGGACTTAATTTATATACTTGGACTATATCAACAACATAAACTACTTCATGTTAACATATGTTTCTTCTATCAAACCAGTTACAGTAATTAGTATTGTACGTTTTAAACATTTTACAACCAGTTTAATTGTTTTTGTGTATGAAATTTATGCATGATCATATTTAGGTTTTTATATGTTACGGGAAATTCATCATTTTATTTCCAGAGTAGCCATCTATCGGTGTCGAGCAATGAGGCATTGCCTCACAAACGACCTAGCTATGGGCTTCAACTGGTATGGCGACAAGCAAAAACGAGCCTTTGGCAAGCTGAGAACAGCAGCTGTTGTGCAGAGAAAGTTAGCATCACAGAAAAAAGTAACCTAAAATTTACTTATAATGGGCTTTAGTACAGAGAGCACTTTCAAGTTCACATTTTATTAGTTAAAGAGGATGTTTATTTCATGTTTTCCAGTGTTTTATTGTAAAATATCAGATGATTATATTCTAATAAACCACTAGTGAAATTTACAAAATATAATTTTCACTGTGCCGGACTACTTTTTTCCCCTGACTGCACCCCAATTACAAAGAAACACAGTTCGACCGGCATATAAACGTATCCGCATGATAAAATCAGATGACAGTGATTGAATTCCAGATGAATATGAAAACACTTTTATTTTTATTCAGTTATTGTTTAAAAAGCTTAGTGGACCTGAACGCGATTTTACTGTTAAAGAAACTGTAAACAATATGGCGGACGTTTCAATTTTGCGTCATGTCCTGACGCGAGGAATATATTTCATTGATGTATTTTGCGTGTTCTGTAATATTTCGTTAGATTGAATCAATATAAAAAATGTTTTGTGTTAAATGTTATTTTGTGGCCTATGAGTGAAGAAATAAACACGGAAAGCCCAGATTTTCATTATTTTTTTATCGAATTTCTTGGAAATACTTTGAGCAGCGTTTCGCACGTGCAGATAGACAAAGTAAATATTGGGGTGCACCACGGGTGGATAAGATGCTCATGTTATCACTGTTTTACCTTTTTTCCGAAATAACACTGAAAAGCATGAAATAAATGAATATTTGATTTTTTCAGTGTGTGATCGAAATTTATTTCACGAGTGACCATCAGATTTTAAATATTTTCACTCGATGGTCACTCGTGAAATAAATTTTCGATCACACACTGAAAAAATCAAATATCATCTATATAATATAATGCAGATGTTAATCAAAGAAAAGTCATGAATAATTACATTAAAGTCTATGACGTCTGTCTTTGACCTTTACTATATGATATGTCTGCTTACTGCCTTCGGTTAAACAAGTGCATGCTACAAGGTATTCTACAAAGTTCTTTTTTCAACCAGTGTTTAATAGATTAGTTCACCTACCAAACTTAATTGCTGCATGTGTATAGGTGTAAAAATGCACCATACTTATGTTAACATGATCTATATATATATATGGGAATACAGTGACTATTCATAGATTTATTGACTAAGCCTCTAATAATTTACATTTTCAGAAGCTGTAATGAGATCCAAACGCAGCACATCAGCTGACGTAGAAAAAAACCCGCTGGGAGTGGTTTCGGACAGCATCGGATCCGGATGGCGGTCGAAAAAAGAGGTCAGAAAAGAAAAAAATCACCAGCCTGTACAGATAGAGGAGCAAAATTAAACTCATACAGTTAGATATACCTCATTAATGATTAGATGTTTCTTCCCTTAATTTATTTTATCATATTGTGACTAGTTATATGTCGTTTCTAAGAAACGTCAGTGCCTTGAGATAGATAAGATCACTTTATTTGTATATTTATCAGAATGTTTACTATTTAGAACATTTTCTGACTTTTCATTGAGAATTTATTTCCATTTATTTTTGCCGTATTATAATACTTAAAGCATTTAGAAGAGAACAAAAATCATTTTGAATTCTTAACAGAAGATATTAAAAATTTAATTTTTTATATGTTAATTGTTGATTTCAAACTAGTCATTTCTGAGATTTTTAATTTTTAGATATTTTTCTTGTTTTACATTTAAAATTTTGTTATTCTAGTCAACGTGAAAACGCTTATATTGTTTCGATGTTATTTATTTTGTAAATTTGTCAAGGTGATTTTAAAACAAAACATTGAAAGGAATAACAATGTCACAAGAGTTTTGCTTTCATGTCTTTTTCAATGTGCAAGTATGCAAGTACATCTTGTCATAATATTATATACCAATAATGTGTGTGAAATTCAGAATAGTATGCAGTTAACATAAAGATTTGGTTATTAGTGTTGTGGAACATGTATGTATGGTTGACTTGAAAATTTGTCACATTAGTTTGGTTCCAAATATCAGTTCTAGTAATTCTCTTTATTTTTTAAAAATATTCTGCAGTCATTGTTTCCATTTTTGTTAATAATGGAATGTTAACACATTTTTTTTAAATTTCGTGTGTGTATAGATGAATTCCTTCCGTAATCTCCTAAAAAAGATCAATGCTTTCGAAAGTTATTCATTTCTTTGTCTAAACATTATCATGTATTGTGTGTAAAATCTTGCATCGCATTATATCTCATTAAATGAAATCCATTAGTGAGGCCTGTGATTATCTTAAATCGAGGACGGGGAAATCAATACACAATCTTTTATATTATGTTCATCCTTCATAAATTGACAAGCTTTTTATTTCACGTTGTAAATTTAGATCTCAGAAGATGTTAAATGTTCCAGTATGATCTTGCCTTTCTCCATCAAAACATGAAAGTAAACCATGTGTATAGTATTTAAGTGCTCCTTTGTGATTACAATTTTGAATTAATTCAGGAATCATTTTTATTTTGCAGCTTATGATGTTTATCATTAGTATTGAATTAATTTTCCCATTCGATTTGTTATTTGTAAGAAATAGTCAGTGAGAAAAAATAAATGGTGTTTGAATAATAAAGTGTTGCTTTCTTTTTGTTTTAAAATAGAAAATGTATTGTGACCTCGATAAAATGTACCCATGTGTAATGAACAGGAGTAGGTATTTGCATAAACAACAGCCATTTTACACCGGATTAGGATATCGGCATGATATCGGCTGAATGTTGGCAAGACATCACTTTGCCAATGTCGGCCCGACATCGAGCCGTGTTGCACATCCGATCTCCGGCCGACACAGAAAGCCGATGTCGGGCCGATATGAATTTGGATATCGGTTTAACATCAGCCCGATATAAAATGTTTGCGGGGAGTGTACAAAGTTTTACCACTTCATATTTTGTCAGGTTTAGATTAGACAAAAAGATAGTTTAGCAACTGTCAATACTATCAAACTAGTCAATGAGTAACAACTACTCATATTTTACTTAATTATGTCATGATATCTGTTCAAAAGCGTAACATTTAATCCTTTTTCGCAACTGTCAAGTTAACGCAATATGGTGATAAAGCTGAGTAGTAAATACTCAGATTAAACACACGTCGGTATTAATAACTCGTGACAGATAACAACTACTTACTTAGCTAGTTACAGATAACAACTACTTACTTAGCTAGTTACAGATAACAACTACTTACTTAGCTAGTTACAGATAACAACTACTTACTTTTGACGATAGCTAGTTTCAGGAATTGTTTATAGGTTCACCACTACGTAGTTTATAACTCAGAATGAAGTACATCAATAACTCATACTTACTCAGAGTACATGTCTTGCCTTTCCATCCCTCCTTACACTGACAGGCGTAACCAGCCACGAGGTCAATACAGTTCCCGCCATTACGACACGGATTCGGCTCACAGTCATTTTTGTCTACAATAAGAATTTTAATTGCTCTGATCGATCAACATTATCAAGAAATGACTAACAAACGTTCCTTTTTACATAAATCAACAACTAATTTGTCCCTCGGCGTGGCCTTAAGAAACGTATCAAAGAGCATGAATAAAAGGTGTCTTGGGAAGTGACTGAGCAGCAACACGAAGATCTTCTCCCAGGAATAGCTGTTTAGATATACATTCTGTTCTCTGTGCATTTGAAAGAAAAATTAGTTTTAACAAATTTTTACGTCACATCCAAAAGTTTCTCAGAGGAGAACATATTTTTTTTCAAGTTATGGCTTTATCAATTCATTTTCCTTACGACCAGAAAGATTCTGAGAAAACTTTATGTTCTTTAAAATAGTATGACTAGTCCTTATCAAATAAAAATACTGCAGTAATAAACATAGTATTTGTCATCTTCAAATACGTAATATAAAACGTCAGGAAATATCTTTAAAATGAAGTCCTTACTAATATTGCAGAGTGCTCCTTCCCAGCCGTCTGCACAGATACATTGGTAAGCGTTTATCAGATCCACGCACGTACCAGAGTTATAGCACGGGGAACTTGAGCAGTCATTTATGTCTGTTAATCAAGAAATCAATCAAATAACATTAGTAGATAGCAATGATAGTCTTTGGGATTTATTTCCATTTTCAATATTCTATCAATAATGACGTTCTGATGAAACAAAGGCAACTTGTCAATGAAAAGTTTATCTAAATGAAATTGGAAACTTCTGCAGAATGTTTAAAGAAGCTCTTGTCTCGTATAACAATGTATACTGTGAGCAAACTTTCAACGTCTGGTAAATAAAATTTCAAATATTGTATTTTGACAAGGGTTTGGATTAATGTCGGTAGGATATACAAGCACAATCTGATTCAACATTAAATAAAGTCTTACTCTCGTGACAGAATTTTCCTGTGAACCCGTCTGCGCATGAGCAATCGAACCTTCCGCCGGGTCTGCTGGTACACAGTCCATGTTCTCCGCATATACCGGAAGATATCAGTTGGATTCCACCCACCATTTGACTGTTTGCAATGGACAAAGTGCAGCTATCGATATCTAAACAGAAAAGATGAAGAAGTTACAACTAAATCCTGTGGTAGTTTTGAGCATTTTTCTTCGAATGCAATCGTTTCAGAAAAGTTTTACTGATCCGTACCGTTAAAGGAAGGTCAAAGTGCTAATGCTGCACTTTCTAGAGCTGTGTGACAGCAAATGAAATAGACTACGATAGATGGTTATTATAGATTAAACTCTACCTTGCAGTCTACATAACAAGGGTGCCATTGTCATAAAATACGCCCGTCACAAAAGCTTTGCGTGCAATACTCAGTCTCATGATGGCAAACATTTGTGATAGAATCCCTCAATTCATGATGACTAACTGATCCATACTCACATTTTCATATTTTTATCTGACATTTGACCTCTGGATTATGCGTGCAATGTTTAGTCACATGATGGCGAACATTTGTGATAGAATCCTTCAGTTTATCATGACTAAATGGTCCATACTCACATTTTCATATTTTTTATCTGACTTTTGACCTCTGTGTGTGACCTTGGCCTTGGCCACAGGGACCTAAATTTTGCACGCAACACTCTACCTCACAATGATGAACAATTATGCCAAGTTATATTAAAATCATTCAATGCATGTAGAAGTTTTGTTCCGGACAAGCATTTTTCTCTGATTCTAAGTTTGACCTTGACCTTTGTCTTAGAGACCTGGTTCATGTGCGCGACACTAAACCCACCCCACGCCATGATGGTGAACATTGGTACCAAGTATCATTAAAATCTATCCTTGCATGTTGAAGATATGCTCCGGACAAAACTGGACGCCGCCCGCCCGCCATGGGCGTTCCAATAATATGTCCCGTTTTTCAAACGGGCATATAAAAATGATTTTTTGGAGCATCTCAATAAGATATGCATTACTATTTATATTCATATTTATGTTTTCCTACAGCGAAATTCATAGAGTTCCATCTGTTAGTAACCATAAAAACTTACTCTGTGCAATGATAGTCTTTCTGTGCTGACAATTTTTGCCCGTGAAGATATCTGGACAGTAACAGAAATAATTACTGGTGACGTCGTTTGTGACATAACACGTGGCACCATTAAAGCATGGATTTGGACTGCATGGATCAATGTCAATCTGAAATGTATATAAAATAACATATAAACAGCCCTACAATTTGACTTTGTTATTTTTTCTTTCATGCCTAAAGACGATACAGTGGATCGTAGATATCTAACAGATTTCTGGAAAAGAAGATTTTAAAAAGTTATATGCTCAAACCTCGGTCTGTAATAAGGCCGGAATTGCCTATGCAAGTTGGTTTTGATGGTGTCAAAGAAAATAAGTAAAGATAATGTTACCTTAGTTCTAAAATTGAAAGTGTTTTTACATTCTCTTAAATCTGACAACAAAATAAGGTGATCACTTTACGTGCACATGCCTAACCAATTTTAAGAATATAAAGAAACAAAATAATTGGCTCTTTATGGCATCATCTGTTCAGAGACTTGTGGAGAAATTCTACGATGAATATTAAACATATTTTAAGGGGAAAAATAGAACCTGGCAGTTATAACCGCTGTAGCCCTGAGAGCACTGGCACGTGTAACTTGCCACGTGATCGATACAAGTTGCACCATTAAGGCACGGGCTGCTGTCACACTCATGAATTTCATGCTGGCAATCTCGACCTTCGTAACCCGGAAGACACAAACAGTAATATCCATTGACAAGGTCCTAAAACAAAAACAGTAATTACGTGATGTTGGTGGTGAAACACGCATCATAAAGAATTTTTGACATTTTGATTTTGCAGCAGTTTTCAAAAGTAATATGCATTAAGCGCAAATGTGTTTCTTTTTTCTTTTGAAATAAATTATGCAATTTCTTCTGATTCACTCTGAAAGACAAGAGTTTTTAAATGAAAAACCAGCAGAAAGAACAACTCTCGCTACTATCTAGTCATATATTACGACTGCAACGACAGGAAAACAGTGACGTCAAAAATAAAGTGACATGGTGACATCATAAATCTTTGGCAGTCAAGAATTGTCTTTAAAGACTAAGAGGTTTCAAATATTTGATAGGACAATAAAATAAATACAATTTGAATCTTTAAATACTTACTAGCACATTTCTGTAATGCTACAGTTAATATTTTTACGATTGCAAACCCGTGACCTATTTTTTATTTAGTACACAATAGTTTTATAACAGTAAATTCTTATTCCGTCCTTTTCATTTTGCAACGGAATAAGATTTACAATACAAGACAATTTGCATGGAAATAAGCTCGTACTCACTATGCACTGACCGCCGTTTTGACACTGCCCATGACAATCTTGAACATCTGGGGAAAAAATAGTTAGTTACTAAGCATAACACATGTAAAGGAAAACGAAAGCAAATTAAATAAGAAATCACGTCGTTTGAAGCGGACCCGTGTTCTGGTGGTATTGCGCTTAAACTGATAGTCGTCGCAAGTTAACCCCGTTCCCGCTTTCCCCCCCCTCCTTACAGTGCATTAGACATTGAACCAAACACTTAACATAAATATCTACGTAACTAAATTCTTGTGGTGGCGTTGTTGCCCTCCCAGAGATAAACAAACTTGAATTGAAAGAGAAAGACAAAGGTTATTCACAAATGTCATTATTTTTCAAAGAAGTGAGCGCCGGAATCCTTGACCGGCTGACCCATCTTCAGCCCATCTTTTCACTCTTGCAGTGTGTCAATGAATTAAACCCACCGAAATCATTTGACAATAGGAAATGGAATAAGCTGGAAAAACTACTTAAATTCAATGCTTATTATTTGCAAGCAAATGGTATTTTGGTAGTAAACAAAGGGAATATATCTAGCCAACATCAAGGGATTCTTCTCAAGTGTCCAAATTGTAAAGCAGGGCGAATTATTCTTTGAAATGCTCCTACATGTATAAACAAATTTCGATCTGTTCTTTATAAATGGTTTCTCTGTTAACGCTAATACTTTACTAGTTTTTCTATGGCTGCTCAGACAAATATCGCATGCTTGCTTTTTGCTGACCCAGTTAATTTGATATTGGTTTCAAAGAACTAAAGACAGGATTACAGAAAAAAACCTTACATTATGGGATTACGGTATCTTATTTCCTTTCGTAATTAGATGAAAACCAAAGATTTTTTCTACAAGGTTTTATCCGTCTCATTAAGTATACACCTTTCTAAGTCTTTTTATTAACATTGCCTTTTAAATGTCTGGCTAGAAATCATATGCATGTTTGCGACACGCTCAGTGACATTAATTGTAAATCTGACATCTTAAATCATAATTCAATGACGTAAACAATTCTGTTTTAGTCTTAAAATATCAGCAACTTAATAGCATACATCAAAATACGGTATGATTATAATCCAATTTGTCAGGACAAACACACTTGAAAAAGATGTTGTTTCTTCCCACATTAAGGCCTGTAAATACCCTGGACTTGATAACATAAACAAATGGTATGATTACAACCCGACCTATCCGGCGAATCCCCAGACCCCTCACCCCAGCGATTTATTTACCTGGATGTTTCTCAACCGTAACCGAAAATAACATCTTCGATAAGTTTTTCACGAGTACATTTAAAGTTTAAAATGTACTTACTTATGTTGCAGTCTTTCCCGGTCCACCCATCTTGACAAATGCATCTATAATCTCCAAGTAAATCTTTACACGCATGCGCATGCACACAAGGTCGCCCTGCGCACTCATCCGTGTTTAACTGACACTGAGGTCCTTGCCAACCAGACGCACACAGGCATTCAAAACCGTTCACACGGTCAAAGCATGTGCCATGGTTGAGACAAGGTTGTGAAGTACACTCATTTATTTCTAGAAAATAGAGGAAACAAGTTAACAGCCATTGAACCATTCACGCTGTATTTAACTGTTTTGAACCATAATTTTAAAGAAAAAGTTCTGACTGAATTAGTTTAACTGGTGACAGTATAGTAAAGTCGCTGTGAAAAATAGTCCCTACATTTGTTCAGAATTTCGAAAGGCATTTTTTAATATTTGCAGTAAAAAAATCGAAATCTTTACATATTCTACAGAAATCTATTCAATCTGATCATTTTCATTGTCTTCTATTTTCTAAATAAGTCTTGCTCAGGAGTTGAACAAAATGACACTATTGGTGGTAAAACACTCATCTAATAAAATAAACTTGACTTTATTGTTTTAAAAATGCACTATGCCTTTGTCACTTTTGCTAGTATAAATTTCGTCGAAAGTAAAAAGTGACTTTCATTTTGATACATTCTCTAAGAAAAACTCTCTGCTAAAATAAATAAGAGACTCCCTCACCAAGGTTACAAGTTTTTCCTGTCCATCCTGGAGCACAGTTGCAGACAAATCCATCAGAAGTATGAAGACAAGTTCCGGCATGACTGCATGGGTTAGATGAGCAAGGATCGTCCACTGATAAAAAAATAAAAAATAAATAAAAAAATAAAGTCTTAGAAAATAAAACAAAAGCTTTTAGCATTTAACTTACTTCTTTCAGACGTCTACCTTGCTTAGGCTTATTTTGAATTTTTGTTCAGTACGCCAAAACCACCCGACAAAGCCTAGGCCGCAAGTCTAGACACAAGATCACAAAAAACCTTTTGTGTTTTACCCTGCTACAGTACTGTTGTAATTACCATGTATTGTTGGCGCGAAAACATGACAATACCGTAATAAATGTATTTATCCAAACGCATTCAATCGGAGTTATCTTTCTTCGACTGAGTGCAGTCAGACCTCGATTACAATCCGTCTATTTCGTCTTTCATTCTCTTCCATTTCACTCTATCTTCCTTTCGACCTTTATTTGGTGTGCCTATAAGCCAGTATGGCACACATGCCAAAATTCAGCAAGTTAATTATACATGGCACGGTGATCATATCACTTGGTGGCAACCAACAATAACTAAGATGTTACAACTGTTTATTAGTACATAACTCGGTAAGTACAGGCAATTATTCACTTACCAATTTGACAATTTCTCCCAGAGAATCCTTTATTACAGACGCACGTGTAATTGTCCGGCTCGTTGTTAACACATAGTCCGTTATTTAAGCATGGTTTGTGACGACACGTATTTAAATCTGAAACATGAAATGTATAGCCTTTGAATTTTAAACGTATTCAAATTGACTGATTTTTGAAAAACTCTTATATACCGTGAATAAAAAGTATGAAAAATGGTACTTAGAGGGATTTGTTTTTAGATTCTTCCAAAACGAAAAAAAAGAACTTTTAGACATTTTTTTCCATTTTCACTTTACTTTACACGAGATATTTACACTGAGAAATAAAATGGAAATTATAAATTTTCCAAAAAGAAATTCTGAAGCAGCAAAACTTCGGATTATGTTCAAAATTGTCCTCATACTCAAAGGGCGGCCATCAATTATAACGTTCATCGGTTCAAATATATTTAGTTATCTCCCTTGCTTTACATTCTCTTCATCCAATAACAGTTATGTCCCTTCCCTTGTCTCTCCTTCACTAGCTTCTTTACCTTTGTCACAGAGAATGTCTCCCCAGTTAAGATTACAGTCACACGTCCACGGGGAGTCCTTGCAGGTCCCGTGTTTACATCCGGGGTATGGAACACACTGATCACACAGTGGTCCTTGCCACCCAAAACCGCATCTAAAAGTATGGAAAGCTTTTCAGTAAAAGAAATTGTGAACAATTTTTTTCAGCTGACGTAATGACATACACGTCATATCTTATAATATGATCACATGTGAATTTGCATCAAAACTGAACGGAAAAAACGCCATGTTTTACATGTATTAAGTGTTTAATCTACGTACTAACAAAACAAAAGTTTTCTACTCATACACATTGTATGAGATTAAGCGTTATTCTTAATTGTAAAATATAATTATGAAGAAAAATATACTTGTAAAATAAACGTTTAGTTTCTCACAAAACATACGTTAGCTGCATAATATGTTTACTGGGAAACACCTAATAACCATCTAGCACTTTTGATTCTTAACTGTCTACATGTGGGAATCTCAATCTATTTAAAATTCTATTATTATTTTATTCATCCCTGTTCTTACAAAATGGGGTTATAATTATGTGTTGGTAAGCTATGAAAACGTATGAGCATTATTTTTATTTAACAGTCAGTATTCATGGTTTTTTGTGCTGTTACAATGAAAAAGAAAATGTGTTCGTTATCGGTTGTTTTATAGATAAGAGAAAGCTTTTCATATCTGTATTGTTTTGTTTTTATTGTAAAAAAAAAAACGTACAAGAGTGCTTATCACTTTGCGCTTCAAACTCATGTGTTTCCGTTTTGCTATGAACTACACGAACATGTAATGACAAAGTGTTTTGAATGAAACAGACAATTTTCCTCACGTTCAGGAGGTTTAAATTCGGCTTTTGTTTCTATTCTTTAGAACATTTCCAGTAGAACAAGAACTGTCACTGTAAGATGACAATGCCCCCGCAGTGGTTCTTTGACTTTGAGCTGAGGACCAGTCACTCAAGGGTCAAGGTCAAATAAATATAGGTCAATGGGAAGGTCTTGTCCAAAGGGGAGTTGTGTTCAAGTATGAAGTAAATCGACTTTCTAATAAGGAGGTTATGGCCAATGTCAAAGTATTTGGACAGATGGATCTTCAAGGCGAAGGTCATTCAAGGGTAAAGGTCAAATAAAAAGAGGCCAGTGGGAAGGTCTTGTCCAAAGGGGTGTTGTGTCCAAGAAGAGGTAAATCCACATACTAATAAAGAAGTTATGGTCAATGTTAAAGTTTTTGGAAAATTGGATCTTCAAAGTGAAGGTCATTTAGGGGTCAAAGTCAAATAAATATATATATATGTTTTCGGACTGACTGACGGACGAACGAACGGACTGACTGACGGACGGACAGTTCAAAAACTATATGCCTCCCTTCGGGGGCATAAAAAGAGATAACTTGGAAAAACAAACAGACGAGAAATAGTCTTTTGTAAGAAGAATTAGAGAGCAGAAAGATGTAATTTTTTTTAAGTATTAAAGTTCGGTAACCAGTTTTGGTTCTTTTTTTATTAGATGTAATTTTAGGAAAATTAACAAAACAATCTTTTTTTCCTCTAAATGTCTTTGAATTTAAAATTAAGAAACATTAACACCCAAAAAAAGTGTAACTATTCAAGCCATTCATTTTCTTTGCAAACAGTATATGCAGCATTAGAATACGGTCAAGAATGATTTTCTATCAAAACATAACATTCCTGAACAGTGTCTGTCCAGAATGGGCAAAATCCATTAAAACTTCGTTCCGAAAAACCCGATTTGAAATGGCCCACTTTTGAGGGGGCAAATATATACCGTTTGATTATGGTAGTGCACAAGTCGCGATTCGGTCTGTAAGGTTCAATTAATACCCTTATAAATGTTGAGTGGTTCTGCTCAAATCGAATGAGGGATAATTCTATGCTGAACTTTAGTGGGGTAAGATTTAAAAAGATGTACTTACTTACACTCCCATGGCTGTTTACATGATCCATGGAGAACGTGACATCCTGTCTTACAAATAGCTGATAACAGAAAAGGTTTCTGAATTACGAACTGTTCTAAAAAATTTATATATCCGATTTCTATAACAATAATATCTACAGCTTGACTAGTTAGTTATTACGTCATTTAATAAGGGCAAAGTCAACCAAAGTTTCAATAATATATTTTGAACAACGCCGTCTTACGTTTTTACTTTCTCTCTTTCATTTTCAAAGGAAAAAAAGAAATGGTACGTGTATAAGCTTTATGTATATATCTCCATGAAACCACAAATAAATTCATAAACAGTTCTGTTACCAATGTCACACTCAGAGCCGAGCCAGCCATGTGTGCACACCTTGTCGCCGTTGACATTGCATGTGTAATGTCCGAACTCGTCATTCCTGGGCCGACAATATTTCGAACACGTTGTGTTGTAGTAATGGTCGTCACATTTCACTCTTATCCTGTAAAATGTTTTTGAAATTAAAAGATATTTGTTGTTTGTTTGTTTTTTATTAAAGATCGAAAATTATTTCATCAAGTAAAATTAGGTTTATTATTTTCACAAGTGGCAAAACCACGATTGAACTATTAATATCTGGTGTTTGCGAGATGAAACAAATTTCCTTACTTCACCGAAGCAAACAAATTCTCTTAAAATTGAATGTGTTTAAGTCGTTATTTTCTGAATCGAAAAAAACCTATTCCGCTTAGGGTCACGTGATTTAAAGAGTCAAAGTTGTCAAAACTTTCATGGTCGATTTTCAAATTTCAAGTCGTTATCATTTTCCAAGTAAACTAGAGCTATCACTAAATGTGATTAATACCACAAAACACCGCTACAGAACAGAGGAAGTTATCAATTTAGTAACAGAATACTTCGTAAAAAAATTGAAAAAGAGTTGTGGTGGTGGGCAATTAAAGTTATTGTGGTTCTTGTACATTGCATTTCCTCTCATTGCGCTTGACCATTGTATGAAGTTGCATTGAATTCCAAAAAAAATAGTTTTCAAGTTATTCTCCAGACAAAGAAAACTAACAAAGGGCAATAACTGTGCAAATAGTGAAGACAGAGTAATAGCTCTTGTACACTGTATATCCACTCAATGTGCTTGACCATTGTATGAAGTTGCACTGAATTCCAACCACGAGTTTCTAAATTATATTATGGAAAAGAAAATACAAAAAGGGCAATAACTATGGAAATAGTGAAGATGGAGTTAAAGCTCTTATACAATGCACTTTCTCTCATTGTGCTTGATCATTTTATGAAGTTGCACTGAATTCCAACCAGTAGTTTTCAAGTTATGCTCCAAATAAAGAAAACAAACTTAAGGTAATAACTCTGCAAATAGAGAACATGGAGTTATGATTCTTGGACACTGCGCTTCCTCTCATTGTGCTTGACCATTGTATAAAGTTGCATTTAATTCCAACCAGTAGTTATTAAGTTATACTCCGGACAAGGTAAACACCAACCGACCGACCGACCAACCACGAAGTTTGGTGGGTATAAAAAAGCTTAAAAGCATAAAATGAAAAACATGTTTTCTGTAAAAGTCTCTACGAGTTAATTAGTACTGAAAAGAAAACCTGAAGAATTAGCAACTTGTATTGAAATAAATATGTTCGTTTTAAATTTTTGTTCTTCAGGAAACGTGCACAATTTTTAATCGAGTAATGACATATTCGACTGCATATTGTTCAACATTCGATAAATTAAATTTTCAATAAAAGGACTATTGTTTATTCTTTCTATAATTATATGCTGAAACAATTTTGAACACTCGTAAATTAAACATATCTTCAAAAGATATCTATTCTTACAGTGAAATAGATATTTTAACAAGGATATTTGAGATTCATAATAGATTTTGAAGAAATTATCACAAATATTTTTCTCATTTATCTAAAGTCTCTGTTGCCATGACGACGCATCACTACTGATGTATAACCTGTAAACGAGGGTCGCTGTGGGTCCATTGTGGGTCAGGGTGTGCCAAGACGGTCCCGGAAGTATGATCCCAGAGTGGGCTGACCTCTCAATAATCCTGTCTTCTGAAAAGAAAATGTACAAATGTCGCCTTACTTACCTTTATCAAATAACTATATATAGCACAACTAATACTTTGATTTTTCTAGAAGTTCCTTCTTAAACAAAATGCAACCTTTTTCACAATAGTATTGTCAAAGATGAATTTTTTCACCGACTCAATTTGAGTTTTATTTTAATCATGCATGATTTTGCACGAGGTATACTTAGTAACAACTGTTCATTACTTTTCATCAAAAAGACGCCCGAATGCAGAAACGTTGTAAAGGTAAAACTAAAGAAGAAATTACACTTTGGTACTGGGGCTTCAGGGATCGTGTTGTTATATTAACTAAGTTTTTTCCTATGAAAACTGTGAAATCAGCAAAGGGGAGAGAAATACTTCAAAATTACAAATCCTGAATACTGGTGTGATGAATTAATTTTCCTAAGAACTAAACATCAATAGGAATAAGCTATGAGATCCGATTTATTTTTTAGCTTTTGATTATACACGAGAATTACGTGCTCCATTGTAATTAAAAAGAAAAAAAGGTAGGTAACCAGGTAAAATACTGCATTAATACCTTAGGCAGAGACTCACTCTAATCGATGACTTCTTTAAAAAATTACATCATTTGCCTAATGATTTCCAAACGGCTAATATACAAAAGGGATAAAAATGTATGAAGAATCTATAGAAAAGTTTCAAAAGGCGTAACTTAAGTTCGAAAATTAAGTAATTTAGACGTATTTAAAATAACAAAAAGGGTTTTTCAACAGGCTGAAAGATAAACGCAGTGAACTGTTTTTCCGAGAAAGTACAAACCACTGGCATATCTATATTTAGAAATCTTGGACAGAATTCTGGAACTTTTGATGGAGGGAAGGTGGGGATGGTGGGGGAGTGGCGGTAACAGCGACCGCTGTAATTAACCAGTTTCACAACTTATCATTTTATAAGTGTTTTAAGCCCTGCCCTTGTTTGTCGACAGTTTACAACTTTACAACTTGCGCTTGCTACGCCAATGAAACATTACCTGAAGACAAATAACTTCTGCAACATGGAAACATCAAAAGACTTTCATACGATACCCGAGGCCATAATCAATTAGAATCTGCATGCAGAAGACAATTTTAGTAACAAAAATGTGATAATGTGTCGTACAGACGCTGAAATCACCGACAAGATAATAAATCACTGACAACGACCAATAACCACCAGAAAACATCAGAAACTAATCTAGTTAGGTGTTTATTGTGTGCACGCGATGAAACGCCTCATTTCTTCGGATCGTATGAACAGTGAACACGTTACTCTGCATTACTTTATCGCTTGATTTTTTTTCAAATTGACATTTTTTCTATGGCAATGTCCATGGCAATTATCCGAGCACCTGTCATCCGGTGAACTTATAATTATGCATTGATTTTGTCACCGATGACATCATCAATCATATTTTGTTTATTTTCTAGGATAATTGCAATTTCCTGCAAGATCTAAATGCAGAAATGATATTGATTTGAGCATTACTGGCTTTTAAAACGTATACTGTTGAAGTTTCACGTCCAATTAACATAATGGACGATTTTATCGGCTAATTAGTTTTCAAGGAAAGCTGCAAGTCAACTCTGTGGGCGCTTTTCCTTCTTTGCTGCAAGCGTCTTTGTAACCAGGAATTGTTTCTAAATGTGTCTATTGATACATACCTGAATAGTGTGACCTTTTGTCGTAGGCAGTAACGATGATTGTATAAGATCTCTGAAACAAGAAAGGGAAATGTTTCAAGGACGCTACAGATAAAAGTTAATGCATTTCTGATGATGATTAAGAAACGTGTTGACAATATCAGATGCATTTCAAAAAGTAAACAACAGATAAGCCATACGGTCTTTACTGAATAATATTTTCCTCTCCCTTTTTTTAACATGAAAAAAATCTTTACTTTTAATGCGCTTTGAGCATGTGATACTAAATTTTATTTTACTATGATTTAACTAAAATAAATACTAAGAATTGTTTGTTGTTATGTTTTTATTGTCAACTAGCAAAATAAAATAATAAAAACTGTAAATTGGATCATTAGAAATAAGATAATCGTTATCAAATTACTATTTACCGAAACAGGAAGCTTTGCCTCAGAACTCTTATTGTGTAAGTAAAACAGTTCGGTCATTTGTCATAAATATGGTACCTTGTTATTTAAATGATTTTTTATCAAGTATTCTTTCTTCTCCGGTTTTAGGACCGTATAGGTTTTATTCTCGACATACCCAACACAAACACAAGACGGGGTTTATTCGCGATAATATCCGGGTAAAAATCAAAACCCAGACACGATTTAACAGCTGATGATGATGTTTTGATTTATTTTATAACATTCCAGTGAGCATTCTTAACACACAAAACTACGGGGAACATTCTGTCCTTGAACTTAACCGAAAAAAAGAAACAATCTGGCAGGCAGACAAGAATTGCAAAAAAAAAAACATCTGAGATATTTACTACGAGTTACTACAAAAAGTTTTACTTTCGGTAAATTGAATGAGATTTTAGATAGAAAATGCAGATAAACAATCTGATAAATGCGCATTTTCACGAGAATCTCGTACAGTGATCAGTATCTGTATTGTTAATACATCATATCACGCAGCCTTTTGATAAAACTGTTCATACTATCAGGATTTTCGAATCTGCTTTTAAAATTGAACAGTTTCATACATGAGACGAAGGCATCAAAGCGTGTGAAGGCATCAAAGCAACAAATATAGACGGACATGATAAGAACCGGTTGCTTCGTTCAAAACATTTTCGAGATTCACTCTTATATATAACTGGACATTTCTAGGTTCTGTTTTAAAGTTATTCAAATTTTATATTGCCGTTGGTGTGTTATCACGTCTAAAATCAATTCAATGTTGAAAAGTTTTGACGTGAATAAAAAGAACTAACAAAATAACTATGAATTATAATAATATCGTTTTATTGAGAAATCCATATTAGATGTACATGTATCAATGAAAACAATATATATTTATTTTTCGTCTTTTTATCCCCCCCACCTCACTTAAGTGGGGAGGGTCATATAGATTTGCCCTTGTCCGTCGGTCCCGCTGTAACGTTGTCCGTACGTAGACCGATTTGTGGCGCGTGTATAACGTTAGAGCCATGAAACTTTCTACGAATAGTTCACAGCATGTAAACTTACGTAGCTAGATATTTTGACGCAAATCTATTGGAGCTTGGTAGAGTTATGCCCCCCTGATTAAACAAAAAAATAGTATTTTTAGACTTGAGACGCGTGTAACTCCAAATGTAGAACTGCTAGAGCCATTAAACTTTCTAAGAATAGTCGACAGCATGTAAACTTATGCAGCTAGATATTTCGATGCAAATTTATTGGAGATCAGCAGAGTTATAGCCCCTGATTAAGCAAAAAAATAGCATTTTAGACTTGTGTCGCGTGTAACTCCAAATGTATAACGGCTACAGCCATGAAACTTTCTAAGAAAAAGTTTTCAGCATGTGAAGTTACGTACCTAGGTATTTTAATGCATCTTTTGTAGATCGCCATAGTTATGCCTCCTGATAAAGTTTAAAAAAAAATAGCAGTTTTAGACTTTATACGCACCTGTAATTGTACAGCGGAATGTGGGGACACATCTCTAGTTTATCTTAAAATGAGTGAGCATCAGTTTTTAAATTCTACTTTACTTTCATCCTTTTATTTACTGTTAATGACTTTAACTTCGATCTACATGACACGGGCGTTTCAGAAGGAAAAGCAACAACAGAAATTATTATCAATTTAACCAAAAGTCCTATTCAAGTAGTGTTAAGCTACTCTCTGAAAGATAATTGAATTTTCTCTATTCCGTATGAAGTCAACGAGATGCCCCTATCTGTAGAACACATGTGTGGATAAAGAAGGGAAATTAATTAAAATGTAATTATGCGTAATCTTTATTGATTGAATTCAAATTTATCTTGAAGTTGCATCAACTCTTGATAAAATTCTGTCACCGGCTTCGAACTTTCATCTGATATTAAAATGAAAAATTGAATCATAGACACAAAAAATACTCTTTTGCAAGAGAAACGTGAAAAATGAACGCAAATTAAACACGTAAAAGGTTTTCGGTTGGATTTCTTTTCTCTTTCTTTCTTTCTTTCTTGCATTTTTCTTTCTTTCTTGCTTTCTTTCTTTCTTGCTTTCTTTCTTTTTTGGAAGACAAAAATATAAGAAATATGTAAAGGAATTTTCTATCATACTTACACATTTATATCAAATATTGTTTAAAGAAATCTTTCAAGAGTCTTTATTTTACCTTAGGGTTGTGCAGTGCTAATACGACTGTATTTTTATGTGACTTGTTTGTGGTACAACTTTTTTTTAAACCCTTCCTATTTTAATAGTCATTTTAACACTCTTCAACGTGTACTGTTTATCCACAACCTATAAAACACGTACCTTTGCTAGAATCTTGTCAAAAGGAATTATTTGGAATAATTTGTTTTTACTGCTGGATTATAAATCTTCGATGTCATTAAATTTTCATAACGTGTGTTTATCATGTAAACACCGTCGCATAATTAGATATGGTTTCTGTGAACATCTGATCCTTTATTTGGTTCTTCATTAACACCTTAAACAAAACAATTATCACCTTCGAAACACATGACCAGCATTTGTGTTCTGGAGGAATTTTGCTGGTGGTTTCAATGTCAAATCGAGTCTAAATCGCCTGGAATCTGTGGCTCGTGTGTAATTTGCATTTTGCGCGTGCGCACTAACATGTTTTTCCATAGAAACAGCCGCCATGGCAGTTCTTTGAATCATGGAAGATGAATTCTTCTTGCAACACCTTTATGCTTAATTGATATGTTAATCTGACATTACATTGATCAATATTATTGTAGTTACAATTCGAATATTTTGTTTGAAACCTTCACCTAAGATTCACTGAAAAGGTTTAAAGGCTAAAGCAACAACTTTCTGGAAAGACAAAAAACATTATTTTTTACTCTAAAAATTTACTCTGAAAAACTATCCAACATAGATTCGCCTGAATGACACAAAAAGAAGTCTCAAAAACCAAAAGCAAAACAAACTTACATGGAACAGACCGTTCCAGCAATTATTTCCACCCTGATTACCTCCCCTGCATCCGCTATTAAGGGTCTGCGAATTGAAGGTAGTTCTACATTGTGTAGCATAGAAAAGGTCCCATTTTTATAGCTGTATTCTAATCGAAAAAAGTTTATACTCTAAACGTTTTTGCGACATCTCACAACTGTTGAATTTTTAAATAAACTTCTTGTGATATTCTTCCGTAGATTTATTCTTTTTGTCTTAAACAAAAAATTGCAAGAAACACTGACTTTAAAAAAATAAATGTATATAAATCTATCTTACAAACATCAAATTAAGCACTGTAGACCTTTAATGGCTGACGTGTCAAATGACATTCAAAATGGCCGCTGTCAAATTATCAATTATGCAACGGTCTACATTGAATCACATCAAGTTTAAAAAAGCTTTTGGCAAAAATGCCACTGACTTCAGAGAGGTACGTATCAACTAAGTTTATTTCATTATGATTCTTTTAAGATTACTTTTTCCCTGGTTGGTCGATCCCGTGAGGAGCAAGAACTAGTAAACTGCTGACCTTTGCATATGATACCTTCTTCCTATAGATCTATTTCAAAACACAATATCTGTATTAAAATATTTTTGTTAACTTCCGAGTCTTTACTCAATTACCCAGGTAGCTTTACGTTACGCCATGAGAAGAAAGGGTAAATATACCTTAATGCTAATTAAATTACCTATTGAAAACATACTTCTCCATGCGGTTTACGTAACCCCTGACAATACTTGGCAAAGGAATAATAAATAATGAGAAATATGCTTTCTTCCAGGATAAAAATAACAGACCGTGGGAAAATAGTATTTTCATATCGTACCTGGAAAAATCGTAGCGCAGAATTCAGTAGCAGCCAGAAAATCACCTTTTATACTTTGATAACTCGTTTGCTATCTTATCTTCTTATCTCTGAACTGTTTTTCATCTCTTTTTTAAACTTTCATTTCGTTTTTGTCTAGAAAATGTTGTGTAGATATGTTGTGTTCGCTAATTTTTGCTTAGCACTAGTTTTTTTTTCACACTTTTGTTGGCTTGATGTTAATCTGACACTTCCAATTCAATGTTTAAACTTAGTGCCATATTTCTTTTTATTACATGCTTATGATTTCAAAGGAAAAAGTAAAAGTATGGTCATTTTTCATTAAACTTAAATATATGTATTCCTTTAACCATGAATAGGGAACATTTCATTTGGAAGTAAAGCCGTCTTTGTCATGCTTATTGATAATTATCACAGACAGATTTCATTGACAAATACCACAGATAGATTTTATTGATAATTATCACAGATAGATTTTATTGATAAGTATCATAGATAAATTTTATCTTTAATTGTCAGGTAGATTTCATTGACAATTATCACAGATAAGTCTTATTGCTAATTATCGCAAACAGATTTCATTGACAATTACCACAGATAGATTTTATTGATAATTATCACAGATATATTTCATTGACAATTATCACAGATATATTTTATTGATAACTATTACAGATATATTTTATTGATAATTGTCACAGATAGATTTCATTTAAAATTATATATTATATATTATACTGATAAATATCACAGAGAGATTTCTTTGACAATTCATCACAAATAGATTTTATTGATAACTGTCAGAGATATATTTTTATTAATTACCATTTCAGGTTGATTTTTCGCAGAAAGTAAAAATTAATGAAAACCTCTACTTTAATAGAACAGAACAACAATTTTATCTAAATCTATAAGGTTTATAAGCTTATGTTGATACACAATATAGAACATTTTACGAACAGTGTAAACCATTATTTGTATTATAAATATTCCTCAATAAATATGCAATATATACTTAAAATAATAACAAG
Source organism: Cyclina sinensis (assembly GCA_012932295.1). NCBI lineage: Eukaryota > Metazoa > Mollusca > Bivalvia > Venerida > Veneridae > Cyclina > Cyclina sinensis. Next base: position 38,744,286 of record JAAONU010000011.1, on the reverse strand, counting down.
ATTTCACAAATGTTTATCATGATATATTTCTGAAACAATTTCATACCTCAGAAAGAAAAGTTTCAGTACTTCAGACAGTATTAAACAGGAAAACACGACAGTAACTACAAAAACTACAAAAGCTTTATCAGAGAAGACAGAGCTAACAAATTTTGTGAGAACATGCCTGCTTTTTAACGTTGAAACTTGTCCAATATGATAAGAAATTATGTCGTATCAACGAAAACAAAAGTTATTCGCAATATAAGGTTCATTTCGAAAAAGGACTTAGTAAAAAAAAAAAAAAAAAAAAACTCTCTTTCTTGAGTATTTTGGCCAGTATTATAAAATATGATTGAGTTATTTTTCCCTTGAGGTCTGTTTTACTGTCTTCCGGTGAAACAAATGATTTAATACAATTTTAGTACAGATTTTGTCAATTTTACGAGTCTCCTATCTCTAGGACAAAATGCTTCTTTTCTGTAAATACTTACTTAGAACAGTGTATTTATATTGGTAAACACTTAATAAAGATCGGATAATCTTGTATGTATATTTCTGACTGTCCTATATGCTTAGATAGTTCAAAAGCGTTTTCAATGCAAATGTAAATTCTGTTTAAAATATATCCCATGCCCTCAGACTTTACATCATTGTTGCTGTTTTACCCATTAATTACCATGCAGAGAGGAAATGCCGGTCCCGCAACAGGCAATAACTAATACAATACAAGTACTGTACTATATTGCATGACTTGTTCTTGACAATCGAAAAACAATTAAAATCTGGCAAAAAAAAAGATAAAGCAACATTGAAATCAAACTTTGTGCAAACAGTTGTTGATAAACCAGGATAAACCAGGATAAAAAAAGATATCAGTTTATTTCTCTGTTAAAAGGGGCTTGACACACCATTATATAGCATTTGTATTTGTTTCGATGCAGTGCTTTTACCAAATGATAATCATTTGTGTAGATGCCTCGTAGATGTTTGTACAGTATGACCACAGAAGAAAACTGTCAAACTCTCCGTTTTATCAAGAGAGTCGGTTTACCGCTGCGTATAGTTTTCTTTTGCAAATCTGAAGCCAACTGTAATGATCGCCAGCTCAAATCCAGACCTTGAAACTGCCATATTCAACTGTTTAATTCTACTTCGATTGCTTCTTTGAAATGAATAATTGGCTTTTATTGCATTACCTTCTTTACACAGAATTTACGAGTTTTCTAGCGGGTTGCATTTTTCCCAAGAACTACCCTGTTTAACTGATCGTTGATACACAAAACATTTCTCCCATTTATCGTAATTTAATGATTCCATTCGTGACAGTTTATTGTAGCACCTTTATAGCAATTATTGTCACAAAGCAAATTAAAAGAAGTTTTATTACGTCACATTTTTTACGTAGAGACCGTTCATATGTCACGGCAAATCCCATAAACTTCGAGACTGACATAATCTCATGGCATTTTCGTCTCCGATTCTCTGCAGTTTTTACGACGGTTTATCACTACACCTGCATGACGCCAGATAAGAGCTCTAATTAGAAATCGATTACTTCTTTAATGTTGTATTATGCTATTGACAATATATAATACAGTACAAGGACTTATTTAATTAGGACCGGATGAGGTTTCTAAAGAATATTAATCAAAACCGATAAAGACATTCGTTCGATTAGAATTATGCGCACGCTCACTCAATACGACATTTCCCGGGTTAAATTGTTTCCAATCGGTTACATGCTTTTGGTGTTCTGTTTAGTTTTTTGTCCTAACGACTTTCTCTTAATTTAAGACGAAGAAGATTAATTTTGAATTGATCCGTTCTGCCCCGCATTGGCGATCCAACTTTGTACAGTTACGTATCCCTTAAAACAAGTTTACACGATATTAGACAAATATTTATTATTATTATTATTATTATTATTATTATTATTATTATTATTATTTATCTGATCCTATTCCTTATAAAATCATTAAGGAGGTTCCATGGAAAAAAATGCATTATTTGCCCTACAATATCAGACACTTCGAAAGATCTGTTATAAAACAAAAGCATTCCGAAATAGCTCTTTATTGAAGAGCAACGGTTAAACGTAACTGATATGCTTTTAGGATACATTAAGATATCTATTTCAAATGTTTCGCGTTGCGCCCATTCGATCGTCAAACAAGTTGCCTTGCTAGCGTTTAAATTAAGTTAGCTGGTCGTTTAAAGCAATAATATTGCAAAACCGCCATTTTGTTGACATGTTTACATCACCATTAAAATATGGCGATTCCATATTTCTGTTACCCAGGAAATGATTTTGTGACATTACATTTTGCAGTCTTATGCGTGGCGCCGAAAGTAATAAAACCAGCTCATTGTGGTAATTTTCTCCTTTTTACCATAAAAGCCCAGGGATATAGAGAAACTGATGGCATTCAAACAATAAAACAATAAAATTTAGATAGCTGTTTATACATATGCTGAAAATAGGTTTATCATAAAAAAACAACATGCTGTTCTTGTTCTTTGTTTTGTTTTGTTTTTCGCTACTTTATTTTGTTGTGCTTTCCTGTTTTAAAGAAGGGTTATAACTGTTCTGGACTATGTAAGTGGAAAAAATTCGTATTTGTTTTTGGGGGTAAAAAAGAGTGGGGCAGATTACATTCTGACACAGAGTTACCACGACATAAAATACATGCGAAGTTGATAGGAATGATCTTAACTGGTGTAGCCGTGCTTGCTGAATTTTATTAAATTTTAATTTTAATTTCCGAAAATTAACAAATCAAAGTAACTTCAAATGCTGTTTTCTTTTCAGGTGTTGAAAACCACTTGGGTTTACCAGCCCCACCCCGCTATAAGTCCTTTTTTTAATTTGCTTCGCTTTAATGTAAAATAGTGGGGAGCTAGTCAAACATAATTATGACTAATACTAAGTTTCTTCTTGAAATATTTTCATTTAATCAACTGTCAACGTTCGTTAATGGCATCTTTACATGATTTTTTGAACTAAAGTTTCTACAGATAAATGGCTGGGAAAGGTAGTCAGAAAATGCAGACAAAGGTTCACTTGCTGCAGTGTGAAGAGGCAAATAAAAACCTGTAGATCCAAGTTACAGAAGTGCATTTTTCATTACTTTGTCAGTGTTAAAAGTGTACAAGTTATGAAAAATACGCAAATACATGAGATAATTGCCAGAGATGATACCATTGAATTGTTTGGTTATTTTTTGTTGTTTTTTTTGTTATTTTGAGTGTTTTTTATAGTCAATCATTTTTTCAGGATTTTGTTATGACGTTATCATTGTCTCAGTCGGTGTTTTTTTCTTTCTTTCTATTTTTTCAGCGTTCAAAAGTATTGAGACGCATGTTAAAGATTAGTGTTGAAAACACAGTGAATGTTCTGAAATCATCCTATTTTGAAGTAACAAGGAATTTCTGAAATGGATATAAATGATACTTCACCTCATAGCTTAGATATGATTTTAATTAATTACTGGGCCAATCATTAAAAAATGTTAATTACTGTTTTCAGTAGGAGTAAAAAACCATAACAGTGAAAATAACACAGTTTGAAAATTTGTAATGTTTGTTTTCTATATGGAAATTGAATTTATTAACATTTCAAGGTCCCTTTGTTCCCTGATATAGAACGGAGCAAAATGTTTTATTAACTTGTATATAGAACATCGTTTTACAAAACAAGCGAAATGTACATATAATTACTGTAACTTTAACATCCAATATTATTTAATGATACAGTGATGTGAAAGCAGACGTAATAAAGTAGCTCATACGATCGAGAGGAGCAGGACTCTTGGAGTAAGAGCGCCGGACACTCCAGATCCAGAGGTCGGTGGTTTGAATCCCGTCAGTACGGAGATTCTTTAGTCACCTTCTTAATTTCACTCTCTTAGCGCGAGTACTGGTTTGAATCCAGGAAGCTGTCATCGTGCGGACCTTATATAAATTGCAAGTACTGGCGTAAGATAAAAAAAAATGTTAAAAGAAATAGAAAGTGGTGTTATCTTTAGAAATGATAAGCTATTCCTTAGTATATTTTAAGCCTAACATTAACAATATATACATGAATTTTCTTCTACAATATTTGTCCTAACGGTCTCAAAACTCTGAATGTAAACAAGGATCATTCTAATATAACATGTGTCGTGTCCCATACAATTATTAGATGTTTACATTGCCGATCGAAATATTGGAAATGAATGTCTGAATAAAATCTAATTAGTGTTTTAATAGGCTGTCTAGAAAAGATATGAATTATATTAATTTATTTTTTTTTTAGATTTTAAACATTACGTTGGCTTAATTGAACATCTGTAAAATAATACAATCTTCCAAGGTCTTCTATTCATTTCTTGAAAAATCACTTAGTTGTATTCAAAGCTATTTCTAGTGTAATTTTAATGAATTGTACATTGATAGGAAACACTATTAAAGATGAGATGTGTTTTCAAGGTGGGATTGTTTATCTGATCAAAACATGGTTTTAGCGACAGTAAAACAAAGTTTTTCTTTATGCATTTTTTTCCAAAATTGCAAATAAAACAAAATCTTCCAAACTGGTTCAGGTACTAATAAACAGTGAAGGGTGTGCACAACTGGCAATAATATAAGTAAAAAATTCAATACACATTTTGTCTGTATATTGTGCTACTATGTCGGACTACAAACACGAAAGTACTGGTTTTGAACACATTCTAATTCTGTAAGCACATTTTGATAGTTATCTTCATATAATGTTGTCGTTTGGTACTACAAAAGAATTAAAGAATAAATGTAATCAAGAATGTTTGTATTTTAAGTTTGAATCAAAGTGAAATAATACTACAGGAGTATAAAGTTATTTGGGTACAAAATAAACCTGTTATTTTTTGTTCATTCATTCATCCATCCTTCCGCCCGTCCGTCCGTCCGTCCGTTCATTCATTCATTCATTATTTATTTATTTACTTATTTATTTATTCATTCATTTATTTATTTTTTTATTTTTTCATATAATTATACGAATCAGGAAGTTTAGTGTTAAATAATTAATGATGCACAGTAAAGCCAAGAGGTGTAAAATCAAAGCCAAATCAAGGCGAAATATATTAATGATGCTATCTTGACATGCAGGCTATTCACGCCTCCATACAAGAAGATCATATTCCATCATTTTTAACTCTTTGGTCTTATAATACACGGGTTGCGAGTGCAATTCGCCGCATCTTTACTGTTCTTTGTGATGAGACGTTAAACCGAGGTCCCATTTAAGCTGTGCACTGAACATGGAAAAGAACTAGGGTGTCTCTGGAATGCTTTCTGTGTCTTGTGCTATCACCCACGACCTAAACCTTGCAGAGGGTGTCGGTCATATGAGCAACCGGTATTGACGATAGATAGTAAATTAGGTTTAATTCATAAAATTATGTGATATTGTGTAAGAAGTCAACAGTCGTAAAAATTTGGCAATATTTGCAATGGAAATTGATATAAATCCTTTATTTTAACTACTATTTAAATTGCTGTACCGTGTCGTCTTTGGGTTGTTTTCAGTCAGGTCAGAATCTTGGTTTGATTGATTGCATTTCAAAATGCCGAATTTCAACAAGATTTAAGAAAGTCGCTGAGGCAGATTTCTAAGAAAACGCGTTTTTATATCTTGGGCAATATACAAGTACATTTCAAATAGAGTGTGTAGTATATCCTTGCCAGAGAGAAAAAAAAGAAAATAATGAGGGCAAGTAAATTTAAGTTCAACATTTCAAGTCTTACCGTCCAGGAGAACTGAAAAGGCAAATTCACCGATGCCACCGGCACATCGGAAGTGTATCTAAATGAGTTTCCTCCAAGAACTGGCGTGGTTCGATTCCCAAATGTGCACTGGCCGTTCATGGTCACCTGAGCCTGGTACTGTTTCAAACATATGTTCATGTACGTGTTACACTCGCCGTTGCACGTGCGGTTCCTGTATGGATGGACACGCGTACCGCAGCATGTTCCATTAGAAAGCTCCCCACGAATGTTTTCCATGGATAAAATTTGAATTTCAAAGTAACCAGAACCGGAGCAATTCTTAAATATTGCACACACGAACAAAAGTTTCCAAGAATTCATTTTTACGCTAACCGTTCAAAATTTTTCCTTTAACTTTTGTTGTTGAATTCCAACACAGAACGTTTTTACATCTCAGAGCAATACGGCAGTTTTGCGTAAGTAAATGGCTCCCCAAAAGCTATCCATAAGTTTGCACGGATTTTAGTCACAGTTATCATATGTAACTGGAAAGAAAAATTATTTTTGCACTTTTTTCAAAATTTCTTCTATCCATTATTTATATGCCGTTTTCGATTCAAGATCAAAAAGATCTAAATTTTTACATGCACCTCGTTTCAATGTATCGAGCGACTCTTGGAGCACTCCAGAAGTATTTACTCGGGAGCAACATCATTACAAAAGATAGTGGCTGAGTTTATTTGTCTAACCTGTGTGCTGCTGAGTTATTGGGTTAGTCGCCCCGTATCAATTGCTTTTGAACAATTAGCCGAGACATTATTGAATTGCCTTAAGGGGGTGACATCCATGAATTATAAACATTACCTTAATTAATGAATTGATACTAACACAAACAACGTTTCATGCCTCTTTAAGTTCGTTTTATGTTGTATTTTGATGCCGAGAACCGACGTAAAGCCACAATCACTGGTTTTGAACTACTAGTACCACGCTACAGTTAAAAGTACGCGTGTGTTCTGCCACGTGTATATAGTGCTCTGACACGTGCACTGCACAAGTTGCCCTTGTTTTGTGTGTGTGTTTTATTTTCCCAACGCTTTATTGAAATGATTAACTTTTAATCTAAATTGAAGAAAGAATTTAATCACTACCAAAATGACAAACGCTCAGGTGCCCTGGCATTTCGACTAATATATACGTTGAGAAACGGCGGTAGATACTATGATCAACAAAGGGTTAGGTCTATCTGTTAACGTACCGTGCTGCCAATGAATAGTTCTCTATGGCTGAGAGTCACATGATAGAGACTAGCTGTTAAGGAAAAACTGCTTTAGCCGGCATCTCTTTCAGAGATGGCAGGAGACTATATCTAGTATTTAAACAACTTTTGACAAACACTTTTCAAATCATTGTTTTAGAGAATTTTCCACACACAAAAATAAATATGCTTTTAAATTTACTGTTATCTGTGAGTTTTTTTCCATTTAAAATCAAACACCAGACACAAAAATGCCATTGTCAACACCAGCAGTAGCAAAATAAATCGCATTTTCTACTTAGGTTTTAGAAATTAAATGCTGACAATTTTTGCAATTTCTTAAACTATTTTTTTCTCAAAGTCACGCACTTTACACTTGATAGAAAATTTTGCTTCTAGATTACAATTCAAAGCGTAAGCCAAGCTCTAGGTGAATACAATTCAATTATCAGCACAGTTTTTTTTTCCAAATAATCGTACGGTGTGTGGAATATTTCAGCTAAATGTTGCAATCGTGGGAAATTCTCTCTTTCCTTCAGTACATATATCATTAAATCACCTATCTTACCTGTATAAAATCTAACATCATCTGCATTGTATCGTATCGTAGTAAATGTAACATTTATAATATTGCTTTCAACCGACAGTTTTATTCGTGTAACAAAAACAATACTGTGGTAAAATAATTGGGTAAATACGTGAGAGGAATAAATAAAAAGAGAAATAATATATTTGTAATTCATGCTTCATGTTGATTTTTTTTAACGAATACTGGAAAACCGAGATTTTATTTAAATTCCCTGCATTAAAAATTATCATATGATTAACTAGTAAAACTTGATTGAGAAACAAATTCTTGTTAGATACAGTATACCAATCCCCCTCGATGACTGTTTCTAACTGGTACGCCAGTCGATAGTGTTGAATGTGAAAAACCACTCTTCCCTGTCGGATACGAACCAGCAACATCCGGGTCGGTAGACTGGCGTTCTACCAATCCATCTTTCGGTCGGTTATGTCATTGGAAATATAGCACTCAGGTATTTGTTACCATAGTTATATAAATGGTATGCTGTTTGCTGCTGAGGTTGTCTTCCGAGAGATTTGTTTCAGGATTAATCTTTGTGCATAATTATTCTGTTTTAATTGATAATTTTATATACAAAGTCTGATATAGTTTAGCGAAAGAAAAAATATATGTAGATGTATATCATAGATGAACATTTCTTCTTGTTGGAAAAAAAGAGATAAAGCGGTAGCACAAGGGCCATTAAGTAGGAGATTTGTGGTGTTAGTGGTTACACGCTAAACTAATCCAGTGCCCGAATGCATGCTGCGGTCGTAAGTTTACGTCGGACGCAGTTCTGAAAGAGCATTACAAGACATTAATTTTGCACAAAACGTATTTTCATTCTGAAGTGCTCTTCTCGGTGAATTGTCAAAGTGAAGGTTTATGAAATATTTTTCGAATGAGATACCTCAGATGTACTATTACGATGTACTATCACGACCAGTTGATGCAATCATGCACGGAGGTCACAAGTTCGATCTCCAGTCTTCCAGTATCGGCTTGCGATATTATACACAAGACCAATGTGTCGGTGATGTACACTGAGTCCGATAAAAGCCAGGTGTGTGTCTGGAACTCGTACACTTTCCGCACTCTGAATTGTCAAAAAAAAAGTAAAAACCTTGTAAAACTCTATCCTAGGGACCTTGGTCATATGTCCAGCCATACAGTAAGGACTTGCAAACAGAAGGCAAGTATGCAAAACCTCTAGGCTTGCAAAATGCCTAGATTGTGTTGTTATCCTTGTCGGCAATAAAAATTTTGTATAAAAAAACAACTATAATTGTAACGATTATTCTCTAGAAATATGTTGATACCATTTAATAAAGACACTGCAAAATTGTGCTAAGTATCTTTTAACTTCTGCCCCACTCACTGACTTAAAAGTGAAAGTGATTAAAAATTTAACTGACGTAATTCAGTATTTTAACTGAGTTCCTTAGCACGTTGGGGCTCATTCATAAACTTCAAATTTGTTGCATTTAAAGTCAGTAATGTGAAATCATTTGTCAAATTACTGTGTCACGCATTTTCGCTAATTAACGTTAATACCGAACTCAGCACGTGACGCCATAGTAACCTTGTCTATTTTTATCGTATTTTTGTGCGTGTTACTGGAAAACTACACTTAAGTGTTCTAATTAACATGTAATTAACTTGAAATGGTGTAGAATTTACACCTTGCACGCATTAAGTTAACACGTGCTAGAGTTTCGATGCTCCAAGAATGTGAAATTTAGTTCTGACGTCGCTCAGTGGACATTTTAAACGATACATGTACAAATCAGTTAGATTTTTAACTAGCTTCAAATATATGTAGTTTTTTATTAGTCGGCGTCGACTTTCAAATTTATAGCAAAAGTTGTAGACAATTTGTTACTGACGATTAATTTCTTTTAATTATTATGTCGTTTCAGTGAATAAATATTGTAATTCAGCCAAGGTATTAACCTGAAACAATGATGAAATATTTCATCGGTATGAAAACCGAAAATATCATGTTTGATATTAATCAACATTTTCTTAACATTCGATCCTTTCACAGAAATAGTGAGTTCCTACCTTGCCATCGCAGTAATTCTCTCCTTCATTCAGGGGAAGTAACCCTTGCGTGGTGTAGCACTACATATGGCGAAATCAGGCTAGTTTGCTAATGTGATTCCAGCCCATATGATTACTGCATTTTTCTGGGTTTCTTTTGAAGTTACTTATTGAATAATGTCCTGAAGAGCAAGTGTATTACAATTTAGTACTCAACTGTACAACCTATGACAAACGCGTCAGGGAATCGGTTCTTTGACTCGGTGATAAGAGCGTTGGTTTAGCGTACTACTTTTGATCGATGCGGCATGAGTACTGAATTATCTGTTTAAATGCACTAGCAGTTCTACAGTTATACAAATTATTCTATATGTGTGGAATTACATGTATCCGACATTTTCACGTCTTCAGAATCTTCTGCACCGACTTGATGCGCTCTTGTTCATACACGTATGTATATATTTTGGATCAATTGGGTACAAATTATTCCATCTTAAATACACTTAGGAAACACTTCTCGAGCTGAATTCTATCACTTGAGAGGGAAAGGAGTCACAATTTTTCATTTACAGTACCCGCTCGCAGTTTAAATGTAGAATTACTTCTAGTCTTGAATTTTTCTGCGCGATGTTTTCATTTCAATGCCTATTATGTTTACTCAAAAAGAAGTTTTTATTGAATAGGTATCCATGCAAATCACATTATTTAAGGATGTTTTATTCAAAGACAAACAGATTTATATAATATCATGCGTTTTATACATAACTGGGACAACAGCATCAACATTCAACAATATAAAAAAAAAACTTGGAATATTTAACTTATATAAATGTGTACAGTACACAACATGCTATTTCTTAGTAGAACATGTGAGAGGAATTTGATTTATTTTAATTAGAACTTGACTGCTTATTTACCTCTTAATGACGAGCATATGAGCTTTTACTCAGTAGTGTATCGTAGTGTCTTCAATCTGTTTACAAACTCTTCTGAAATGGGTAATTTCTAAGAAGAAGCCATCTTACCGCCGCTTCTTCGCTGGCGCTCGATTTTAATGTCTTTATAATGATGCCCATAGGGGCGGTAGGGAAGAACACCATCATTCTCGCTACAGCAGTAGGAAAAGCCATTTCAGTGCTTTGATTTTCCAACATGTCCAATTTGTACCTTGAATTGTGTTTCTATTTCATTCCTACGCCTCTCTATATAGGCTTTCTGGAGTTCCGCCTCTCGCTGAATCCCCGAAAACCTACCGTACATGTAAGCGCTTTGTCTGAATATGTTTGTCACCGCGGCATGTCCTTACGAAGAGAAAAATCAAAAATATAAATACCAATACAGCTAGGACTACATAGTACCACTTGATCCTTAAACCACTGTTTAACATTGTCCGTCCTTACCGTCCGAGAATATTTGATTTAATCTATCCATCGCGCTAGCCTTGTCGGACGGATATGCACTTTCCCTCCCCGTCACAAAATCCTTGCTTTGCAGTTGCAAGTTGTCCCCGCTGATAATGGAATCGTTTCATTTTTGTCATTTTCAAATGGTAGGCAAACAGATAGACTGTTTAAACAACACCTGTAGCATGAATTTTGCTCAGAACATGTACACGAATTTTGACCAATAGTAGCGCACACATTGCCTGTACAAAGTCCGTCTTTGCATGATTTTGTCCCACCCGCACATGGAGTTGTATCTGGAACAGCCACTTGAGTGGGACATTCGCGGGAGATGCCGTCACATACCGACTCTTGTTTACATTCGGATTTCCTTTTGCAAACTGTACTCATCTCTGTCACAATACGGCAGTCAGATGTGCAACAATGAGACAGTTTCGGAGAACATCTACTTCCGTTTGATCTACGAAAGGTGCACGGATGGTCGGGATCATAATAACTGATATCACTTGGAGTACAGCATGGATCAACCTCAGCGCACGTTGCACTAGTGCCACAATCACACTCTTCTCCCGGTTCGCGAAACCCGTTACCACAGAAAGATATCACTGACTGTTTGAAACAAGTACCTTTATTCCTGACTACTGGATATATATAGCTTAATACTACATGGTGAGAAAAGGTCATTATTAGGTCTGCCACCTTCAGATGCGTATGGAAACATTAGGAAATTCCCATAATCCCCTTCTGGAGCACAGTTTGTATTTATGCTGTCATGTGGACTGCCAAAACTGTGACCTATCTCATGTGCAAGTGTCAAAGCATTAAGATACGAAGGCATTCTTTTACCGTTATTGACAGTTGTAATAAGATTGCTATTAAGGCACATTCTTTTTAAATCGTACAGAATTCGATGTTGGCAGATTCCACCTGACGAACCGTGTGTACTTGAGCTTGCCATCCAGGCAAGACCGATCACCCCGTTTTGAAAATCTCGACTGGAGAATGCAGTTGCAAGGCAATAGTCAGAAAAGTCGTATTCGGCAAACGTTTCTAGATAGTTTTCAACACTTGTAGCTGCTCCCATTCTGTAAGTATCTGGCTCTGTATAAATCGTTATATTTGAAATATGAAATCCTATGTTATCGCCCGCTCCATCGCCGTCGAAGTCGGTCCCTCTGAATATCAAATTAGCCTGTAAAACAAGGTAAGACATCTCTGAAATAGTACTTCGTATATCAGAGTTACCTTCTTTGTTATAAAATGAATGATCCGCTACCACATGAAGGGTACATTCCGTCTGGGAAGCATCGCGTATGTTTCGTTTGTAACGGCCACTAGAGTAAGTGTCAGTGTCGGTAAAGCCTGGTAAAGATGCATTTAAATGACCTTCCCACGGAATCTCAGAACCGTTAATTCTCATCTTCACATCGCTTGCTTTATAAAATATACAACGGAAATTCATTTCCACTCCATTTATATTTTCATACAGTCTTTGGTTTGAAATATATCTTGATATACGTTCTAAATAGAATTTTTCATTCCCGAAAGCAATCATTCCATCTAAGCCTTCATATGTAAGTCTGACAAGAACAGAATAAAAATGCTGGCCAGACGGCATAGAACCGGTATAAACACTGAGATCTGCACCAAAATTTGAAACTGGAATCTCTATCTTGCCATCTACGTTTACCTTTAAATGTTCATCTACGTAAGGAAACTTTTCTTGTCTAAGGTCGAAAGCAAACACTTGATCGGACGTATTGAAATACAGTTCAGCTCTATAATGTGCCGACATTTTGTCTGTTTTCAGGAATGTAACATCAACCTCTTCGTACTTGGTAAACCATGAATTCTCATAAATGATATTACCATTTTCACTTGCTGTGCACAGTACTACTACGGCTAAATTAATAAATAACATACAGGGTTTGTTCAAGCTACTTCTTTCAAATTTTCCCGCCATCTTGACTTCCAATGAAAAGACTTCGGCAAACCCAGTCTACTAATCTCAATCAATAAAAAAGCTTACTTCCGCCTTTCAAAACGGAAAAAAAAAAATTGGTTCGAAATGACGACGTTTGTTCATAGTTTCAGCGACAGACAAGTTTTGTGTGTTGAACCAGAAAAATTTAAAACTATTGGAGAATTAAAGTCCTTTTTATTAACAGAAAAGGTATATTTAATATTAAATGAATCGGAATTTTAACAGCTCTTTGATAAAACACAGGTTTTCGCGATCATGTCTTTTCTGTCATCTGTCATAATTTGTCATTTTAATGGAATTAGTCTCCATTTACTTTATATCCAAGTTATCAGTATATATGATCCAGCAGGTGCTAAGGCAGGGTGTTCGGTAGACTCTGAAACTCAAGGGTCAATGACCCATCAGATAAAACTTTCAAGGGTCAAAATGAGATTCTGAAGGGTCAAACTGAAATTTTCAAGGGTCAAAGTAATATTTACAAGCCTCTTTAAATTCAGGTTAAAACAATGTTTATAACACCTATTAATCTGTGGGTTTTTTCTTTTTACAGTTTTTGGGGAAGGGGGTCAGTGCCCATTGGGTGGGCCAATTGGAACTATCATTATGACTATCATTAGTATTCCTCACAAAAAAAACAAAACAAAAAAAAAAAAACTTGTAACTGCATGTGAACAAGGCCCTAGCCTCTTTTTTCCCTGACTTAGGTTTCAACTTATTACTGGCCAATGTCAATACTGACTATTTTAGGCAGGTTAGAAACTATGCAGACTTAAGACTTTGTATGTTTATATTTTCTTAGATGCAAACTGGTACTTATAATCAAATTATGACCACTTATCTTAATAAATTAACTGTATGTTGTAAGTTTGCCTTGTAAAGAGTCTCAAAAGACTCTGTTTTCTATAAATACTAAAATACGACGATGTCGCGGAAATGTATGACAAACGGAATTTATCCGAGATTTTCACTCGCTGCTTCATGTTTTATGAACTTACAATTTGCTGTTATTCACATAAAACGTAAAGTAAATATCGTGAAGCATAACTGAGTGCATAGGCAGTCAAAAGTAATGCTATCAACCATCAAAATTTCGCATATTTTTTTCTCTTGCCGATGAGGATTTTTTGCCGTTTCTCGGGGAAAAATATATACTCCGATAGGTGGGGTAAGGGGTCAAATGTCGCCACATATTTTGGCCAAAAGTAACACTGTTAATTGTATTACATGTCTGACTTTGTTATCGATGTTTTTCTATAACTGCTCGCTCTCAGATTATGACCATGTGCATGTTGACCGCTGATTGGCTGAAACCACTTTAGTGTGGAAAATTCGCCCCGCCTACTTTACCTGTATGCGGAAAAAATCCTTTTCAAGTCTCTTTAGCAACACCATTTATTGACATTGATTGACAACAAGCACATCTTCATGCAGCCTTGGATATTTCTCACGAGTCAAATATGACTCGCGGGCGGATTTTATGACGGGTCAAATGAGTGTATTTGAGAATTTTCACGGGTCAAGACCCGAGACCTCGGGTCAAACGAACACCCTGTAAGGGTTAATGGTTTGAGTTATTTTTTTTTATTATAAACAATGTTTGTTTTTTATGGTAATCCATGGGAATTCCAACTGTAGTGAAACTCGAACGGGCCAAAGACTCACGGGACACTAGTCCATAGCTCTACAAACTGAGCTATAAGAGCGGTGGTAGTACCCAGTGTCCCCACTACACTCCTCCCAATTTTCTGAAAAGGCTGCCCCACTCCTGCCTTTTTATCTATCTGTATCAGATTATTTAACGTCAGTACTGGTTGCCAATATAAACTACACTAATGTAGAAATTAGTTATTTTATGTTGTGGGGGATAGTGCAAGATACAGAAAGCATCCCATTTCAGAGACTCCCCTGGTTCTTTTGATTCTCAGTGTTAAACACTGATACATGGGCCTCGGTTTAACATCTCATCTGAATGACAATTAGCAATGATAGTGGAGGTGCAAGAAATTGATCTCGGGGGACTAGAGTTTCCACTGGCCATTTTTTTTTTTTTTCCGCCACTGGGGAGGGTCTGGGAGGGAGCTCTCTGCCGGTCATCAAAAGGCATCTACGGCCTCAACTGTTATGAATATTTTATGGCATTTAAGTATTTAAAAAGGACAAATCTAATATTTTTCTGACTTTATTTTCTGAAATCTAAAAAAATATCATATCAACAAATAACAACTTATTTATCATAATTAAAATCCAATGCTAAAAAACTAAGCTCCTTTATAAAATGTCTTACTTTAAGTCATTTAGATGGGTTTTTTTAATAATTGTTTCTTGATGTTTATTTGCTTTGATGTTGATAATTAATGTGGTAAATTACCGGCAAACTTTCCAAACTGATATTTCTTTGGTCTTTTACCCATTTACTTCTTGTTTGCAATTAACACCCTTGTACACACCTTAAGAAAATTAAATTTGTCGGTGAGTTAATCTCCCAGCGTGTGACCGACAATTAGGTCAAATTGACATGTAATTGCCACGGGCAGTCCCACTTTTCACAAGTATTATCTGGATTTATCAATCAGCGGTCAATAAGGGTATATTTTTGTTAAATCTTCTATGAAAAAAAAAATGCTTATTTTTTTTTAAAAATTTCGCCACTTTCATGTTTTCGCCATTTGCGGAATTGGCGGCGGAAACCCTGCAGGACCCCTGGGTTATCAGTCCAGCACTTTGCCACTGGACCACTGATCCACTCCAGCATTTTATTTCTGACTCCATTGTTTTAAATGGAGCACAAAATACCCAAATACACTTGAATGGTGTTATTCAATTAACTTTGATTTTGAAATGCAGAACCATGAACTTAAAATCATGTGATAAGAACCTTGCTCAAGTAACATAAACATTTCTTTTCCATGAATTTCCTAAGTGTGTTCATATTTGTATGTGACTTTCCAATTATTCCACACTTTCAGCTCAAGTACTAGTCTGAACCCATCAAAAGAATTCATGATAAGTTGCCAGAACTTGTTTCCAAATCAAGGTGAAATAATTAAGTTCATATAAAACTAAACTCTATCTTGATGAAAAACAATTCAGCAACACCATGAATTTCCTAAGTGTGTTCATATTTGTATGTATTGACTTTTTTTTTTTTTTAATTTCTCTTGTAAAAATATCTGTTAGAATGCAAACTTTATACAAACAGATACTCTCTTTTTATTGAAGTATGATTATATACCTATTTAATGTATGATATCCACTATTATTATTTATGCGGTATGCTTCATCTCAAAATGGTACACTTTTGCACTGGTGCACATGTGTAATGATACGCTTTGTCTGTCAACTTGAAACACTATCAACTGCCATGTAAGCATTCTACTCTTGGCCAATTATGAATGCTTTGACAGAGTTGGCTCTTGGTGGCTGATGACTGACGTTTGACTTGAAAATTTCGACCTAAGAGTAAGTTACACATAAGATTCAGATTTTGCTGAGAGCTCCAGCTATAAGGATGTTAATTATAATTACCTTCATAAAAAAATGTATTTTTTATTATATCTTCTTAATTTCAGGGGTTGTCAAAAGATGCAGCATTCTTTGTATGTAATGGAACTATTGTAAAGGATACAGACCCAGTCAAGAAAAATGTTGTCTATCACACACATCTCAGACTGCCTGGTGGAAAAGGAGGTATATAATCATTAAAGGCTGACATTAAACTGGAAATCTAATCACAAAGCTTTGTATCAGTAGGTCTTGTTAACAAAAAATCTGCTGTTGAATGTTTAAGTTAACAGAGATTTTGAATATAAAGTCATCACAGTCTTTTCCCCTGCTTGAATGCAAGTTTCTGTAAGTTTTAAAGCAAATTTAGCACCAGTCCTGCTGCCCAGTATTTTTTTGTATGGACAGCTGGCATTCGCAGAAATTTCAAATAGAAAGTTGAAGGATAACATAACATTTAATCTTCAGATATTTGCTAAAATATAAATAAAATTGAGGAGGTGAGGGGATCTATGACCCTAATAAATGGCCTAACACTTGACTTTTGTATACGTCCAGCTATTTGATGGTTTCTGTGTAATATTTCTTACAGCAATGATATTTTTTAAGTCTTTAAGGATTTCTTCTTTTTTTAAAAAGTATTTTCATAGGAGTTACTCCTTGCTGCATTATCAGTTCAGGATTCAGACTATTTGATATTTAGATTTGAAACTTCCTATATATTATCTGTTATCAACATTTTTTGTCAGATAATAACTGGTTTAGCTGTGAAAGCATAAAAGTCATCTATTGTTTGGTTATTTCTGCAAGTGAAAAGTGCAAAATGAACAACTTTTTTCTGCAGGTTTTGGGTCTATGCTGCGAGCTATTGGTGCTCAGATTGAGAAGACAACCAATCATGAGGCCTGCAGAGATTTGAGTGGTCGTAGAATGAGAGATGTTAACAATGAAAAAGAGTGAGTGTTTTATTACACGGGCATATATGAAACACCTTTCTTTTATAATTAAAATATATATATGTAGAGTGCTGTAAATTAATACATGTATTAAGAGAGTCAGTTAAAGTTTAATCTAGGTGCCTGTGTGTCTTAAACCCTAGAGAATATATTTTAATTCTGGTGATTTTGTTTGGCTAAAGATATGTAAATGAATATTTACATAATTATGTAAATGTATAGAGAAACATGATTTCTGAAATTTGAAGAGGAAAGTTCAGTAGTCAATGAAATTTCCATGACTACTAAAACATTTACATTTAAAAATGATCAGTAAGTGATATGATGCTTATAATAGAAACTAGAAAATGATTTTTCTGTCAAGAGTTGAATTTTTTTAGGTTTACAAGTCAAGTACGTTAAACTATTTTACAAATTTACAGTTTAAAAGAATGGTTGGCAAAGCAGACAGAAAGAGAACGCGAGCGTGAGAGGAAACGCCAGGAACGTCTTGAACGTCGTCGAGCGATGCCCAACCATAAGTTTGACGACCCACTGTATCACCAGCAGAGATCTTTACTGGCAGAAAACCAAGAAGATGCTTTACAAACTGGTAGGTTGTGCAGGGTGAAAAATGGTGAATTGTATAGATACATGTTAAGGCATAACTCACCACTACACTTTTTGGGGAACTCACCAAATCTGCAATCTGAATCAGACAGTCGTAAAAGGGCATACATATTATTTTAAAAAAGATAATTCTTGACCTGATATTGAAAATTCAAGATTTATTATTTAAACAAAATATTAGTTAGCAAAAGGTTGTCTAAGACTTGTTAACAGTTGAACACTGCAAATTTCTTATCAAAAATTAATTTTATTGTTGTGCATTCTTTGAAGGAATATGTTGATCGTTGTCAATCAGAAATAATACTCAGTCCATAGTAAGCTGTCTTATTTTTAGACCATTAATTTGCTTAATACATTTTACTTTTACAAAAGCTGGTCATTTTATAGAGTATCCAAAGTTTGTTACATTTTCAGGTTTAAAGAAAGTTGTGACTAAGCCAGGACCTTCAGCCACAGTGACCTCAGATGAAATGTTAGGAACTAAAAGAAAATCAGAGACACAGGGTCCTAGTGGATCTGGTACTTCAAAGAAAAAAAAGGATGCAGAATGGTGGGTGTGGCAAGGGATTATTCTGAATAAAAGACAGAATTATTTCTTAATTTTGTCTTCTTATGCCCCCGAAGATGGGCGTATCAATATTGTACAGTCTGTCTGTCCGTCCTACAAGGCTTTTACTTTGTCATGCATGGAAGGATTCTCATATAATATGGCACAAGTGTTCAGGATGACTTGTCCTGTGCAATACCCACATCCTCTCCTCAAATGTCAAGGGCACACAGTAACCAAATCTTGTACAATACACACGTTTGTGTCCAGACTGGAATTCTCTTATGCATTGAAGCATTGTAAAATACCTCAAATTTTCAGCACAGCAATACTCCAGTCCCTACTTCAAATGTCAAGGTCACACTTTCCACACTGATTCCTTGTCCCAAGCATTATTTGTGAACTGTGAAAGGGATTAACTTGAAACTTAAACAATAGATAGATTGTTACTTGCCAAGAAACATAAGTGCCTGGTCCCATTTCTTGATGATCTCCCTGTATTCAATTTTATTATAGAAATTTGTCTACAGCATTATGAAAAAAAAACCTGTCAAAGGTATTAAACTTTAAACTTAAAATAGAGATCGGTACCCATTTGCCCAGAATTCAAGTTTACAAGTTTCCTACTTTTCATCTCTGTTGTTGCTTTGAAGTTGAGGCTTTGTTTGGGGCCATTTGTTTCCTTATAGTGACAGTCCTTGTTTAGGACACATCAAAAGTGTTAGCATTCAGTTTGCCAAGAGACACCCATGTGTGTTGTAGGAGCATTCTTTAATATTTGTAGACCTTCAATATTTTGGGGAAATCAATTTTAATTGTACATTAAATCCTTTTTTCATACAGCATAAAGTTCTGATGTACTTTTTGTTGGTTATTCATGAAAATGCAAACACAAACAAAATTAAGGTAATACAGTAACATAATTCTACAATCATGACTACATGTCTGACATAAGCTTGACTGCTAAAGTGCTAATGTTTGTTTATATGCAATTGTTTCATTTTACAGGCTTGGTATAGATATTGATAATCTGAGTGACCTTGATAGTGATGAAGATACCTCCAACAGTGAAGAGTCCTTACAGGGACAGATAACTCCAGGTAACAAAGGAGATACACAGATATATCAGAGAGACAGTAGTTCAGAGGAGAGTGAAAGAACTGATGGTAATTCCTCTAATGAAAAATCCAGCGAACATATACAGACCACTGACAGTAAAATTATAACAGAGTCTACAAGAAGTGATATTGTGAAAGATTCAGGGGACACAAAATGTGGAAAGTCAGATGCAGAGAATGCTACACCTGAAACAGGCACAGAAAGTACTGTTAAAGATACTGGAAAAGAAGAAGAACAGGTATTTTTCAGCTTAAGGTCATTTCAGTAAAACATATATCCCATCCCAGGAAGGCAAAAAGAAATTATGTCAGTGGTAGGCCTTTTTTAATAGTTTAGTGGGGGCTTGTAAAATAAACTTCTAAAGAGGGACTGTTCATTTTGATATTGCCACCTTGGGATGGGACATGTTTTACAGGAATGGCTCATAGCATTGACAAATATTATGCATTGTTTAAAAAAAATCAGTGGCTGTTGGTTTGTAAGGATATATTTCTCTGGTAGCTGTATATGTACTAGAGCTGAGGCTGAAATATGGCGTAGATGACAAATATTGTGAAAATTACTTTAAGAAAAGCATCTCTTTTCACCACTCCTCAGCAGAATTCTTGTTGTTAAAGTTAGTTGAAAATTAGTGTCAGTTACAATAGAAAAGTTATCTGTGTAAACTACTTATAAGTTAGCTAGCTATTATAGACTAGCAGTAAGCTATATCAACCGTTAGTGTAATCAACTCCTACAGAATTCTCATCTGTGGACCGTGCTCAGTGGCTAGAGCATTTGCTTTCAATAGGAAGGTTAGGGGTTCGAATCCTAGCCAGAGCATGGAGTGTGTCCTTGGGTAAAGACAGGGAACCCACTCCCCAGTTCACTCAGCAGTGAAAGGGTACTAGTAATGGCTCGACTCTCATGTGATTGGTTCAATCTACGGATATGTCACAAAGTGATTTATGAAAGTTTTGATAGGTTTCATTGCAACTGAGCTAAAACAGACAGGTATAAATTAGTATGAAATGGATTATAGCAATATCATGTTGCTGTCTTATTAGGTTTTACCTGTTTTAATTTGCTCTCTATTTAGGAAAAGCCTTTTTGTCTAGATGAAGTCACAAGTGTTCAGGAAGTAGAAAATCTTGGCCTGGACAGACTTAAGCAAGAACTGATGGACAGAGGCCTGAAGTGTGGTGGAACTCTACAGCAGCGTGCCGAGAGGCTGTTCTCAGTGAAGGGACTTACAAGGGATCAGATTGATCCAGCATTGTTTGCCAAGTCTGCTGATGGGAAGAAAGTGAAAAACAGAAGATGAAAGAAAACTCTAACTTGATCAGAGTCTAAGATATGTTTGGCTTCTGATAAAATAAAAGTAACTTTACTTTTTAACATAGCATTGGACTTTTAAAGATTTAAGTTTAATCTTTTTATGCCTTCAAAGGGAGGCATGTAATTTTTTAATCGTCAGTCCGTCCGAAAACGTTAACATTGGCCATAACTTCCTTATTAGTAAGTGGATTTACTTAGTACTTGGACACAACACCCCTTTTGACAAGACCTTTCCACTGACCTATATTTATTTGACCTTGACCCCTGAAAAACTGGTCCTCCGCTCAAAGGTCAAAGTACAACTTCGGGGGCATTGTCATCTTACATTGACAGTTCTTATTGAAAAATACAGTTAACAATCTTTTTGTTTTTAAACTGACAAAAGTCATTTATTTTTAGTTTATAATTTCTTTTAGAAAGTTCAACAATATATTCTAAAGGTGTGATGTGTAATATACAGGAATACTGAAAATAATAAATCTTAAGTAGACATTTTACTGCCTGCCTTTGACTTTAGTGTGTTCATTATGTAGAGGTTGAAACAATAATAAAATATTATCTACTTATAGAAATATGTATAAACACATAGAAAAGTTATTTTGTAAGGTTTTGATTCAACAGTTGTGTGACTGATTTTGAAAAACAAACACCCTGATTAAAGGCTACTCTTCAGTTAAAGACCAAACTGAACTAAATGAAAATATTGCTCTTTTAAACTTAACACCACTAAAAGGCAACAGATAAACTAAGACAACTGGGTTTCTTTTTATAGTGGTGTCTTATCACAAGTTTACATCCTTATCAGACATCAAATTTGGCAATTCTTTGTAAACTCAGTAAATATCCTTAATTACTTGACTGTTGGTAAAGGAAGTGCTTGTCAGTATTGGTTTCAGTCTTATAGGTAACAAAAAAAACAATTTACCTATAACAGACCTTTTCTTGAAAAGTTAAATTGTAAAAATAACAAATGCTGGGCATTGCAGGTAAAAGAATTGTTAGATACATTACTGGTATTGTTTGGGAAAGACGTATTTGTAAAGTTTGCTTAATATGGTAGTGTGAGAATACCATTTTCTATTGTACTAAATTTATTTAGATATGATAGCAAAATATTAAGGTTTAATTGGCCTTACATACACAATGTTCATTTAACTTTTCAGCTCTGTTAAAAAAGAAAACTATTTTTTTTAAATGTAGCAAACTACATGTATATATCTGAAGTTTTTAAAAACGAAAAGTAACCCTTGTCAATTGACTTGCTTCCTAGATGAGAGGCATGTTAATTACTTTTGTGTATGTGCTCGTATTTCTTGATAATATTGTATAAAGTCTCTGTCATGTTCATTTCATTTAGGTAATATTATACCTAGTCAAGTCAAGAAATCCCCAATTTGCTTAATAAAACTTGAAGAATTTAGATCAATCCAGGCTGTTCTAGAAGGAATAAAAATCAGGATTTGGGAAGTTTTTTTTTAAGGAAGTTGTATAGTAATCTAATAATTGTGAGAATAGATATTTTTTCAGTCTCCCAGCATAAATTAACTGCATCAACAGTGGTTATTTATGTGTTACAAAGACCTCATAATGTTATCTTTTAGCAGCCATTAAAGGTCTGCATTGTGCAGTTGACATAATTTGCTTTTATGTCCATTAAATTTGGTACAATTTTAATTTATTACTTTGGCTCATTTAGAAGTCTGTAATAAACAGGAAACATGTTTAAATAAAAGGAAGAAAAAATATACTAGAGGTTTTTGTTCCTTTTTTTACCACAAAAATAGAAAATATTGATTATGTTGAATTGTTCTGTCTTGTTTAAGAGTGACAGACTGGTGTAATTTTCAGCCTATTTGACCATGCATTTATGAATTTTTCATTGTCCACCATGATGTTTGACTCCAAGTAAAACTTGAATATCTACTACTGAGAGTTTATGGGTTGGTGAATCCTGCATATAAGAACCTGAAGTTCTTGTAACCATGAAAAATTTATGATACACTAAAGAGTGTTAACCCCGATTTAAACCATACTGGAAGTTAATTTGAACACCTCATTCTTTTGAAGAATTCATATACGTTTAAATATTCTGTATCTTTTCGATGGTGTATATATGGTACATATTGCAATTTGCTTAACACGTGAACTTGAAAAAAATAATTTATTCTTTAGGAACATTGCATCTGAAATTCTTAAAAAATCATTTTTAGAGGCTAAGCTATTTATTTATTTATTTATTTGTCCCTTACTAGAAACTTCTCCGCTGGAAGAACTGTTTTAAATACTCGCTGCTATCGGTACAGAAAAAGAATCCACGATTTAAACTTTGTAACAAACCATGTCCTACATTTATAAAGATGTGTAAACTGGTTTTTGCAAAGTAATCGTTGAGGTACATGTAGGGCGGGCCTCATTTCTAACTATTGTTTCAATTTGCCATAGCACTTATACTTTACCGCTTATATTTGGTAACCGCATATCCACGACTTTTGAATGAATGGTAGAGCTTTTGTTGATAAAAAAGAAAACACCATAATTTTTTGTCCAAAAAAACAAAGAAAAATATAGGTAACGTAAAAAATAGGGTGGATATATAAGGTGACGAAATTGGGTTGACGAAATAACGCAGACACGGACAGTATAAGCGATTTCATGGATTCAACTTAAGCTTACTCAGACTTAAAAAGAAGTCTGACACGGTTATTGATACTTAACCCAGAAGTATATATTTTAAATGTAGTAACAACTTAACATGATAGCAAAGGGCAGAAACCACAAAAAAAGTGCGATACAAATCTACTTATAAGTCATAAATGTAAAAGACGTCTTTATGTAGTATAAGAATTCATGGCATAAACAAAGACCTGAAATAGAGTGGATTAAAAGACACGTTTGGTAAAACGTATAAAATGTGACAATACTGAGAAGTTTCTTTCGAAAATTTGCGTGGCCCTGAAAAGGGCCTTTGCTGTATAAGGGTTGTCTTCACAACTCGGAATCTATTGTGATCACGTGATTGACCATGTATTCAATGATGCTGCGAAGGTTCTCGATCTCTTCTGCTTTCCTTGTGGCGTAGTCGTAGTACATGTTCCTAACCCCTTCGACAACAGCTAGGCGCAGGCGTAATGGATACCGGAAGGACTTCATGTTGTTCGATCTGGCTCTCCTGTAACGAATGGTGCTATCTCGGAGTTTCGAATTCATCAGAATGATCTGGTCGCATGCTTTCTTGAACTGCTTTTCGGTGCGAAGAAGTTTCGTCTGCACGTCTTGGAAAGACAATGTCTGTTGGTAGCTCTCAGACAACATTTCTCATAAAGATGTACAACGGATGAAGTATGTCGTTTGCAATCTTAGGCGTGTAATAATCTTGTAACACCATCCATGTACCTTTTATAAGGCCAGGTATGAAATTCCATAACTATCAAAACAAGAAGCAAATTAAATTTATAAGACAACATCAGATTCTTAAAATGTTGAGAAAAATGCTTCAATGTTAATTTGCCGACAAGTTCAAAGGGTCGAGAAGGCGGCATGTTTGAATTAAAACGATAAAGGTGTAAGACGGGGCGCGTGCCTGTTATATTTATCGCACCTTTACGGGCTGAGTAGCAGCCGTGTGCTTTGAAACCATAAAGGACCGCCAGTATCAAAAGAAATTAAATACCGTATTGTTCTTTTATAACTCAAGTCTGATCATTCTTTTGATAAAATTGCAAAAACAATAATTCCGTTTGATCACTTTTACTCGTTTACTTAAAGAAAGATAAGCATTTTCACTGATGCTTAAGCGTAGAATGTATTTGAGTAAACCTGGGGACAACATATACATATTAGGTCCCAGATTAAAGTTAAAAAAAAGAACTTGCAATTCAGTTGTCAAAGTTAGAATTCAGAATAAAATAACTTCACGGTCTAAATGCGCATATTTTGATATTAAAAGGAATTATTATTTAAGTAAAGTTGTTATAAATGATAATGTTCATGCACTGCTGATGAGCTAAACTGCGGGGATGAGTCAAAACTGAAAGATTTTTGTAAACTTGTTAGTGCAGTTTTATTCAAATTATGTATTGTGTCAGTTTAAACTATGAGATAAATTTCATATTTTTTTACTTATGTGAGACCTCTACGAAGTCACGTTTGTCTTAATTTGGAGAAAGAAACTCAGTACATCACTTGCATAAAATATTTACTTTTGACAGAAATCTTTTTTTTTCTCTCTCTAATACCTTTAAACGTGTCCTCGACACTAAAAAAGAAGTACATTGTCATTGAATAACATACATCAACTGGTTAATATTCTTCTTCTTCTTTTCTTTCGTCCATTAATTACTATGGTTTATCAAGCATTTCCTTTTCCATTTTAACATAGTAACGTATTACATTTTTAGTGCATTTACATAAATATATAGGGCATACATGGAAAAACAAAAACACTTTTCATTCAAAAAGAAAAAAAAACACATTTTATACATTTTATATTGTTTGTAAATAATAAATAAAGCTTACTCGATGTTCCAGAAGAAAGAGAAAAGAAAGTTACATTAACCTTTACCCAGTTTGTATACTGTAATAAAAGTCTTCACATAGACATAAATCTTTAAATAAACTGGAATGCCACAGCTTTATTTACTTGAAATTAGCATTTGTTACAATGTTCACTGCTGTTAACTGACTTGAAATTGTACGATGTTTTAGAATAATCCCCATATGTATAATGTACTTGGATGAAACATGTGAAATAAGGTTTTTGTCTGCCTGCCTGTCTGTCAGTTGATCTGTAGATCAGTGTAGTGAAAAAAAAAACAGAAAAAAGAAATTAAAGTTGTAACCGGGAAGAAAATTTAGCATGTCCAGTCTTGTAAAGGCAATACCTTAGAGGTTTAAAAAAAAACATTCCTGTCTGTTTAACCGTTAACTGACCAATTTCTTTCTAATTCTGAACAAAAATATTTTTCCGCTCATAGGCTACTCTTATGCACAGCTGTTTTGTATAAAATTGAAATTGGTTTAATAAAGTATAAATAGAATGGGCCTACAGTACTTTAAGACTAAAAAAGAATAATGTTTTCAAATTCAAATTTATTTTGCATTGTCTAATTTCTCTTGTTTCTCTCGTTTTAACGCAATCTGCTCATTAAAGCTAAATACCGTCTTTGACAAAAAGTAAATAATTGGCATCGAAATATAGTTTTGATCGGAGTTACACGTACATGCATTTCATTACATTATTTCAATAGTATTTTTGTGATCGACCTACATATGGTATGAATATGCAGCTTCCCAAGAA
This sequence comes from Cyclina sinensis, assembly GCA_012932295.1. Lineage (NCBI taxonomy): Eukaryota > Metazoa > Mollusca > Bivalvia > Venerida > Veneridae > Cyclina > Cyclina sinensis. The sequence goes on along the minus strand of JAAONU010000011.1, from coordinate 38,717,976 downwards.
TACGTTTATTTCACACTGATCAATTTCAAACTGTAACCAGTCTATGTACCGGAAATAGCATGGACATTTGTTTACAAATTGAAGCAGGAATTGTAACTGGGATGGAAATCAAATGATTGCATTATGTTTTCGATTTCAGAAGAAAATTATGAACTGGTTATAGATGACTATGTTGAGAAAGGGGCTCAAATTACAATGAAGAAGAGAAAACCCACGTTGCCATTCATACCTGTGGTTGTTTTAATTGTTTCATGTTTGGTACTTTGCTACAAAGATGTGTGGTTCCATAGACAACAGGTGATTTTGAATCAGTCTAAGCATCGTTTCAGCCTTCTGTATAACAGGCAACCTAAACAGCAGCTTATTCATGTGCCTTATTGCTTTGGCCTCAAGGACAGATATTATGTTTTTCTCTGAGTATTTATCATTTCATGTATGAGATGCACAAGAAGAGTCCAAATGTTCTTCCATAATTCCATGGTTAAGATTACCACTGTATCTATTCACTGATCTTGGGCCTTTGATCAGAGCCCTGCTACTGACTTGGTTCTTTACATGAGAAAAGTTGTTATTTATTTCAGACAGTATATCTATATTATTTGGGGTAGCTGTATACACATTTAACTGAAATATTAACAAATATTAAAACTAACACAGACACTTGCTATATTATCAAAGTTGTTTTACATCTTTTTTTGATTGAGTGCTTTTTGAATTCTGATTGCAAGAACTCAGTATTTAAACATTGTTAATACTGTGAATAGGTAATTTTGAATGAATGATTTTCTTGAAAGTTTTATGATAGCTGTCAGCAGTTGAATTAAGGTAATTAGCCACATCAGTGATATTAAGATCATACATGTAAATTATGCATTGAATTTTCTATTGCAGTTACTTATTGTCTCTTCCATGTTAAGTGTTGTTCTAGTATTCTTCATAAATCATGTGAGGAATGTTCACACAGGTAAGAGCAAAATGATTTTGAATTTGCCTGGATTTTTTACAAAGCCTTCCAACCATGATAAAATACTGTCTGAAAACCCACCTGTTTGGCTTTGTTTATTGAGTTGATTGTGGCTTGGAAAATTATAATACCTTTAGTAAATTTTTAGGGAGGGTTAATCAGGCTAAGTAGATGATAAATGCATTAATTTTTTAGACAAGGCATATTGAGGATGAGTAAACCACATTAGACTTAAAATTAGAAATTGTTTTATCTTAGCATGTGAAAAATTTAAGCATTTTTAAAGACTGACTCGCATTTTAGTTCAACTATCTTTTTCTTTAAAAGTAAGAAGTTAGTATGTTGTAGAAAAAAACATAATTCTATGCTTCTATACATCATGAAAACTGAAGAAAAGAGAATTTGGTTTCAACAGGATTTGAACCCATGCCCTTCTGGTCAGTAAAATTAAGACTGATGAGCTAACCCACTGAGCCATAGAAATATGTTGTTGCCAAATGTCAAATTGACAGTATAAACTAACTATGAACCCCATGACTAATGGGGTAAATTTTTTATCAATTTAATTGTGTAAAACTGTATATTATGATGTGTTTCTGTAACAAAAAATGAGACAGCAACTTAGTATAGTTCTTCACAATTACAACTAGAAAGTATATATGTGTAAACATTTTCTTTTTGCATAGTTGACCCATTTGTGAGTCAGTCGCTTTAAGGTAAAATGAAAGATATGTATATTTCTGAAATGTTTAGAAATATTTTCAGTACCAATTTTGTTTCAATCTTTCAGAATCCATACTTGTTATAGCATCTATAGGTGTAACTGTCCAACAGTCCAGTCTTCTAGGGACAAATTCAAGGTTTTATGATATTTGCCAAATAGAGGATGTTGTCATAGTGGAGGCTGTAACAATGGTATGAAATTGACTCTTGCAATTTTATATATACCACTAAGATATTTATCAGTAGTTAAATGGTGACCTCACTAGCTCAAAAGTCTTTGGTCGGAATCCTAGCCAGAGCGATGATTGCTGTAGGTTTGTTCTTGGGCAGAGATACTGAAGCCACACATGCCTTCACCAAGCTTTGATTAGGTACCAGTATTAAATATATCACTTCTTTTTCTCTAATCTGATAATGTAGCCATCATGTTTGGACTCTAGAGCAATTTGAATAAGCTTTGATAGATTTTTTTTCAATTTATCTAAAATTAATAAGTGTAATCATGGGCTCCTCTGCAGTTAAGTTACTTTAGCAATGATTCTGGAAAAAAAATCTTTGCTGTTTGGCTATTGCTTATTATGAAATGAAAACACCTCATGTTGATAAATCTCATTTCTGAATGTCCGCCATTGATTTACTTATAGCAGTACTATTGAGTTAATGATGACGATGTTAGAATCAAATTTAATGGAAAGGCAGTCAAAACCTGCCTTGTGACCAGTCCAAAATAACAGGCAGCCTGAAGTTACAAGCAGTTGAAAAAAAACCCAGACATTTCCATGCTTTCTTCTTTAAAATAATAGCTCTATAATGTAATAAACTATGGCCTGTGATATGGTATAATATCCTTTTTAACCAAGGATGCCCTGCCTAAGTGTAGTGTGTGTCCATTATCAAGGGGTTTCTCTGTATGCATTTGGCTTACTTTTTTATTTCCAGAGCAAGATAATTTTCCAGCTTGTTCTTTTACCAAAACAGAGGGACCATTCTGAATTCATGAAGGACCATTTATTCACCAGCAATTCTGCAAAATGTACAGATAAATTGCATCCACTGTTTCAGGTAATTTTTAACTGTTTTTCCAGTGATAGCAAGTATTTATACCTTTTAACAAGTACTGATCACTGTCAGTCTGAATGTTCACAAACAATCATCCTGATTAATGTCCAACATTATCCGAAACTTTTGAGGTATAAACTTGACCGGCCAGATTGAGAGATAGACATTTATGTTTTAGAAATTTAGAGAGATATATATCAACAAATATTGTTTAAGTTTCTTTAGGTAGATGGTTTTGTTCACAGGTTAGATATTTGTATGTCATAAGGTCAGTTAAAGAACTATATTCATAATCAGATAATATTATATGATGGTTAAACTATTTTAATTGTGACTGATCTTTTACTGACCATGTGTGAATGAGTAGAATACAGTTACTGTAAGGTGATGAGGTGAATATCGGCCCTGATAATTATCACCCTTACAAGGTCTATATTCAGGGATATTCACCAACAGCGTCATGCAGTAGCTGTTTTATTATATCACTGTAAAGATACAAAAACCCAAATACATTATTAATGAAATTCCTGTGCTAACGCTGTGCTTATAATAGCAAAAAAGTGCGAGCATGCAGACATAATGTTTGTCTACAACAATATCACCTTCCAAGGTGAATATCACTTTCTGTTGACTGACTAATTATCAGCATTGAACCAACTGTAAACCTACTAAATTATGAGTCATGTGATAGAAGATGATATTCAGCTCTAAAAGTGATATTGATGTGAACAAACTTGGCATCTTCTAACTGCATACATGTTTCCCCTCTACAAGTGCCAGGACTGGTTATCCTTGGAATTTCATCTGTTTATATAATTTTGTATACAGAAAAAGGAAAAAAAGAAAAGACATAAAACAGCTACAACAACTACAATTATTTTAAATAACTTACTTACATGGTGATGTGTTTACCTTTTACTGAGTAAGATGTCTTTTAGTCACATTTTGGTTATCTCTAATATCATATAATAAAACAGATACTGGATGATAATGTGATGAATATTGCCAGTTTATGGACTTGGCAATGTGATATTTACTGAGGCCAATTCACATCATTATCATACAATACCTGTATATACTGTAGACAAAATGCTTGCAGGATACTTTTCTTGCTACAAAATGAAAATTCCCTTGCATTAGAAAATAACCTTAATTTTCAGCCATTGTCATTACCAGTTAACTTCCATTAAGTTTGATAATGCTTAATCTTATGTATTTCGACATCACATCGTATTTACCTTGGCTTCTTTAAGCTGGATATGATTTAACAGATCCCAAATTTATATTGGCCAGTTACATCATGGATTGTATTCTTATGAAGTTTGCTCCTTTCCTTAATGAGATTTTGTATAATATGAACTAACTACCCAATATGTACATTTCTAATAATTTTGATTTTATTCTGTTTTCAGAGTTTTAGACCAAAGTTAGAAGATTTACAGACCATTTACAGACATATCCAAGAAAAACTGATTCTTCCAAATCAAGCAAGATGACATACGTGCTGAATTAGATACATTAATAAATTATAGTGACCAGAATAACTTTATTTTATTAAAGACATATTATGTCACCTTAAAATCTTTTTTCTAGCAGTTTTTTGTTTTCTAAGGTGCTATTTTTCTGTATCTTACAAAGATTGTGTAACTAGTTTTCTAGCTCTAGCAGAAAACTGTTATTATATAAAGGGCAAGATCTATTGTACATGTATTATAAAAATGAATCTGCATTTATTTATTCATTTATTAAATTGATAATTTTGATATTTAAGTTTCTGAATAAGGTCTTTTCAAACAGAAAGTGCAAACTACTGACCTTTACCTTGCTGGCCTTATGTTCTGCACTGTTGGCTGTGAGTCTATTAGTTTACAGTCAGTATACCAGAAATGATAAATTAATAAATTTAGCAGGGCGAGTGTTGATGACGGTGATTAATGACATTCATAAAATGGTGTTATGTTTGAAATAGGGATGTCAATGAGTCTATCTATTTGAGATTATTTATCGCCGAAGAAGAGATTAGTTATTTTATGTTTTGGGGGTAGTGCAAGATACAGAAAGCATCCCATTCCATAGACAACCCTTATTCTTTTGAATGCTCATGCTGATACATGGGACCTCGGTTTAACGTCTCATCCAAAAGACTATTAGTAATGTTAGTGGAGGAGCTGGGGATCAAACTCTGGACCCCTGGTTTACCAGTCCAGCGCATTACCACTGGACCACAGCCACTCTTATCAATGAGTAACTGGTTACACGTTTATTATAATATGATATAATTATATGTGTTATTAATATGGAAGCAAAATGTTAAAGCAAATCATTTCATTCATAACCACAATACGTGCGTTTGTTACTTGTTGGTCTTATTATAGTCTGTCTTTCATTCTTGTGTAAAAATTCCATGTGTTTGTAGTAATATTCTATATGCGTACTGTATGAGAGAGTAAGAAAATTGACCAATGCAGAGAATAGAAGTTTCTTAAAGCAAAATTTAAGTGCAAGTATTTATCTATTAATTTTTTCATAATTTGAAATGTTTTTAAATTCAGTGATAAATACAACATTGAAAGAAAATTCAGCAAAAGTTAGGACATGAACCCATGCTTTTTTAAAATTCAAATTACCTCCCTTTAAAATACGTGTTACACCATGGTATATAGTAGAATGTGATTTCTTTCCAACATGTATAAATCAATTGAGTAACAAGTTAACCATTCAAAAAAAGTTTTTGAGAACTCGTGTACTAAATCTGGTATTTGTTGACATCACTATTAAATTGAAATGAGACTTTTAACTTGAATGACTTTTGATTATGTAACCTTCACAGAATTAATTGTGATGTTAAATCCTCAACCAGCGCATTTGCTGAGGGTATATTTTCTATACTTTATGTCATGAAAATCGCAGTTAGTCTTTTTACTTATCTTTCATATGTATAGACAAGATTTTGTTTCATTTCTTAAAGAATAATCTCCACTATCTTAAGGTATATATTAGATACACTTTACAGATTCAAGTTAGACTTTCCATGCATATACAATGTACAGTTTTTTGTTAAAAATGGAAGATTAACTACATGTATTTTTCAATTAGAGTTGTATTTTTTATTTGTGAACTTTATAAAGAAGAAACCATTCCTCTGAAACCCTGTAGCTAATCCATTATGTTCATATTTTATTTTCATTTCTAAAGATACATACAGTCAGAGATGTACTTGTAAAATTATGTCTCTGATATAATTAACAAAACATTCAGTGAAAATTTTTTTGTAATTTATTGTTTCTGCTATCTGTTAAAATGGCACATTGGTTCTTCAAGCTTTGATGTGAACATTATGAATTTTCATATTCTTTGTGTGTTACTTTGTAAAATTCTCATTTTAAGATGTGTTCCTTTTATTCGTAGCAAACGTATATTTTTCATATGAAATCCAGTAGGAATCCATTGTCTTGACAAAATCTCTTAGGAATTTAAGTGCAGCTTATAGTTCACCACATTAATTTGACATTTATTCTTGAATCTCTTGTTGTTCATCAGATCCTTCAGATGACACAAGGAAGTTGGTTATCTTTCACCAGATGGTGCATAAACCTAAGCTCAAAATAAAACATATAGCAAGTTACCGGTAACTTGTTTGTCAAAGGAACTTGTTGTTACCAGTAATTATACTTCATACCAGTATGTATCTTTGTGATTTTAAGTTAAATAAGTGGTCAGAATGACCCTGATTATTTTTAAAAGTCTTTCTGCACTGATGTTTTCTAAATTACTAAAGTTTTACATTTTTTTTTCATTAAAAAAAGCTGAATTTTGTGGAAAAAAAATACTGTACAGGAATGTATATTTTCTTAAATATTTCTGTTGGAAATAAGTCTATAACTTCTGATCTTCATGGTTTCTTAACATTCTTGGTTGTCATGCATCTTGGGGGTCATTTTGAACACTTGTATTACTTTAATAATTTTAATTATTATTAGGTATTGAATAAATAAAGTATCCAGTCGTTGAAGCATGTAGGTTCACATTCAGATGCCTGTAACTTCCACACTCTTCCAAGTTGTTGAGAACTCCAGGAAGTAGTCATTTATTATAACATAGTCATTAGTTGATACAACATGCAAGAATGTCGTACAGTCATTTTTTAGTATGTTCAGTTTACAAAGTTTAAACCAAGAATTCAGAGGTGTTCTCCCTATATTTTATCTGCCAACATATGGGTCTAATTAATGTGTTCCAAATAATTATGGGTTTGTTGTTTTTCAATGCATTTCTTATTGTCAGGTGGAAAAAAAAACAAGTCAGAACACATTATAATTTAAATTTTGTTCAGTTTTTGCTTTATAACAGTTCATGTGAATGTATATATTTTTCTGGTGCTGTTTTATTGTTGCACAAATAATTACCTCTTTATTGTATATTTCATACATTCTTAAAGATAGAGTTCTACTTCCATAGTGCAAATAACAAGATCAGTATTTGTGCCGGATTTTTGGAAGTGTCTGTTTTCAGAAGTTTACTATTTGCTTTGTTCTCAGAGTCAGGATACATTTTTGCCTCTGATATCTAAAATGGTGCTTAGATCTTGTTAAGTTTTCCTCTCAAAAGAGAGAAATGTTCTTCACAAGATCTATTGATTATTAAATAAAGTTACTTTCATAACAAATGTTACAAGAAAGAGCTAGATTTAATAAATTAAATCAATTGTTCAATCATCAATCATTCAAGCTGAAAATTTTAATGCATGAAAAAGGTTCTCTTTTTAGCTCACCTGCATGAAATCCTCAAGGATGAGCTTTCGTGATCATTGATTGTCCGGCATGCGTCTCAACAATTGACTTCTCCCCCTATTTCGCCAACTTTGATGAAACATGCCTGGGATATTTCTTTCATGAAGCTGTACCAATTTGTTCAAAAAATCAAATTACAAACAAAACTGTAGTTGCTATGGCAACTAGAAGGAAAAAACTATAAAAATCTTCAGAAGAATCTTGTCAAAAAGTACGGCTCTGAGCCTTAAGATTTGCTATGTATCATTGTCTAGTAGACTTCTACTAAGTTTGTTCAAATTATGTCCCTGGGGTCAGGATTGGCCTAGCCCTGGGGGTCCTATTTGTGTTAAATATTTAATCTTTGAAAGGCATTTTGTTATATACCATTAACTTACTTGCTAAGATATTCTGCATGGAGCATCATTTAGAGATCTTCTTCCAAGATAGTTCAAATTATGCCTCTTGGTTCATTAATTGCCCTACCCTGGCTGTCAGTTTATTTTGAAAATACTTATATCTGGAAGATTTAAAAAAACTTCTTGTCTGAAACTGTATCCCTTAGAGCTTAAATATATTTTATGTTGCATTGTCTGTGTACAATATTGACTTTTTGAAAATCTTCTTGTGACGAACTGTTAGCTTACCTTAGATATTTGGTAAGAGGCATTTTTTAGTTAACCTCTACAAAAATTGTTGTAATTATTTCACCAGGGTGAAAATTGACCCTGCCCAGGTGTCACTTGTTTTACATTGAGTTTGTATAGGAAAAACATTGAAAATCTTCTTGTCTGAAATTCTATGCCAGAGAGCTTAGATTTTTAGCTCACCTGAGCATGCTTGATTGTCCGGCGTCCGTCCGTCCATCGTCCACAATTCATTCAAACGACATCTCCTCTGAAACCACTGGGCAAAATTTAAAGAAACTTGCCTAAAATGTTCCTTGCATGAAGCTCTACCAAGTTTGTTCAAATGGTTCCGGTTCATTGCATTTCTGGGTCACAGGAGCTAAAAACAGATTTTAAAAGTTGGATCTTTAAAAATCTTCTTGTCAGAAATCACAAGGCCTGGAGCTTTGATATTTGGTATAAAGCATCATCTAATGGACCTCTACCAAATTTGTTCAAATTATGACCCCTGGGTCAAAAATGGCCCCGCCCCAGGGGTAACTTGTTTTACATACAGTTATATAGGAAAAACTTTAAAAATCTTCTTGTCAGAAACCGTAAGGCATAGAGCTAAGATATTTGGTCTGCAGCATTGTCTAGTGGACCTCTACCAAGTTTGTTCAAATCATGGCCTCTGGGTCAAAAATGGCCCTGCCCCAGAGGTAACTTGTTTTACATAGAGTTATATAGGAAAAAATTTAAAAATCTTCTTGTCAGAAACCGTAAGGCATAGAGCTAAGATATTTGGTATGTAGCATTGTCTAGTGGACCTCTACCAAGTTTGTTCAAATTATAACTCTGGGGTCAAATTTGGCCCCACCCTGGGGTCATTGGTTTTAAAAAGGCTTATATAAGAAAAACTTCGAAAATCTTCTTGTCAGAAACCACAAGGCCCTGAGCCTTAAGATTTGGTATGTAGCATTGTCTAGTGGACCTCTACCAAATTTGTTCAAATTATACCCCTGGGGTTAAATTTGGCCCCACCCCCGGGTCATTGGTTTTACATAGGCTTATATAGTGAAATCTTTGAAAATCTTCTTGTAGAAGGAGAAGTAACATTTTCAGTCCAAATAACCTGGAAATTTGTTAGACAGGTTGTTCCTATGATTTCTAGCTCAAGTTCAAAATTGGGTCATCTGGGGTCAAAAACTATGTCACAGAGCCCAAAAATAGAAAAACCTTGTTAACACTCTAGAGGTTACATTTTCAGTCAAAATATCCCAGAAATTTGACAAAAAGGTTGTTTTGATGATTTTTAGCTCAAGTTCAAAATTGGGTCATCTGGGGTCAAAAACTAGGTCACAGAGCCCAAAAATAGAAAAACCTTGTTAACACTCTAGAGGTTACATTTTCAGTCAAAATATCCCAGAAATTTGACAAAAAGGTTGTTTTGATGATTTTTAGCTCAAGTTCAAAATTGGGTCATCTGGGGTCAAAAACTAGGTCACAGAGCCAAAATATGGAAACCTTGTTAACACTCTAGAGGTAACATTTTCAGTTCAAATAACCTGGAATCTGTCAGAAAGGTTGTTTCAATGATTTCTAGGTTAAATTTGGATATGGGTCATCTGAAATCAAAAACTAGGTCACAGAGCCCAAAAATAGAAAAAAACTTGTTAACACTCTAGAAGCTACTTTTCAGTCCAAATATTCTTGAAATTTATCAGAAAGGATGTTTTAGTGATTTCTAGCTCAGATTCGAATAAAGGTCATCTTGGGTCAAAAACTAGGTCACAGACCCCAAATATGGAAAAACCTTGTTAACATGCATTTAGGTAACATTTTCAGTTCAAACAACCCGGAAATTTGTCAGAAAGATTGTTTCAATAATTTCTAGGTCAAGTTCGAATATGGGTCATCTGGGGTCAATTAACCAGGTCCATAGCAACTTTGTTAAAAGCAGTCATATTCAGGTGAGCGATATAGGGCCATCATGGCCCTCTCGTTTATTTTGTTCAAATAATGTCCTTGGGGTCAAAATTGTCCCTACCCTGGGGGTTCTATTTGCATAAGATCTTTGGAAATCTTAAATTCAGAAACTGTTATTTTGCTTCTGATGTTCGCTCAACAGCAGACCTACAGCCATAGTATTCAGGTGAGCAATCCAGGACCATCATGTTTATCAAGTGATAGAAACAATATTTTATTGTATTCATTTGTAATCAGAATGTGTTTTATATAGAATATAAGAAGAGTCAGATCTTTCTGAAATTTGAATTTAAATGTTATATTTATTCCTTGAAATGTTTATTTTTGCTCTGATGGTATTTCATTTATTTCATGATGTGTTCTCTGTGATGTTATAACTGTATTGTGTTGCTCCCTGCTATTGTTTTAATATAAAAATGCTCTGTCACTTGTTATTATTATTAGTCAGACTCCTAAAAATCAAAATTACTCAGTACAGACAACCAGGACACTGAAAAATCATATGAACCCACAAAATTTTACATACTTCCATGATCTTTTTTTTTTTTTAAATTTTGTATGTTTTTTTTTTTTTAGATATTGCTTGTTCACATCATATAATTGTCTTAATAATGGTTTTTATAAGTACAAACACACACAAGTTTCTTCATATGTCTTGCTTGTATTTCCTTGCATTTACAGTTGCATTTCTGTTGTTGTTTTATATTGTTTCATAGGTAAAATAAAGATTGTATTTTCTGTTAATTTTATTTTCTGTTGATCTCTTTTAACAGCTGTTACATCACCCATTTTTATGCTCCTAAAGAAGAGCATATAGTAACTGCTATATCTGTCAATGTACATTTCATGTCCACTCAGATAGCAAGTCATTTTTAAAGGATTTTGATATAATGAAATGTTCGTGGCATTGAGAGGATAGTGTCATGAATAACAGCAAGATTTCCAAGGTCCAGGTCACACTTATACAGAATACTACCAGCCATGTCTGCTCTGTAACTCAGTGCTACATGATTTTGTTGCATAAATGTTAACAAATAGAGGCATTGTGTTGCAAACCAGCTGTCTCCATCTGTCTGTCTATTCTTCTGCTCCATCACATAATAAAGAATACTGCAAACTTGTATTTTTGAGTCTGCTTTGTTACTCTGACAATTATACATTACAGATTTTGAAATAACGTGCCACAAGTGTTCACCTAGTTAAGGAAGTATATCAGAAATCAGCCATCTGTCCCACATAATTGTCAGTTTGTTTCTCTGTGTTGCTTGACAGGATTTTGATACCCATCTGTATGTGGTTTATAACTTAAGTCAGTATGATGGATGTATGGATGGACCTGGATACTTGATATGAACAAGAGAGCCATGATGTCCCTTAATCACTTGCCTGCGTCCAAATGCTAAGGGGCCATAACTCTCAAACCAATGATGGGATGAAGTTGGTTCAGGAGAGATTACACTTATTCGAACTTGACCTAGAGATCATCAAGATAAACATTCTACAAGTTTGCATGCCATTTGGACATGAAATTGGCCTCTAGCATGTTAACAAGGTAAATCTGAGTTTTGACCTGATGACCTAGTTTTTGACCCTGTATGACATATATTCAAACCTGACCTAGATATCATCAAGAAAAAACATTCTGAAAATTTTCATGACATTAGGAAAGGAAACATAGCCTCTAGATTGTTAACAAGGTTTTTCTGTGTTTTGACCCTATGACCTAGTTTCTGACCCAAGATGACCCATATTTGAACTTGTCCTAGATATCATTAATATTAAGTCAAATGTTCTGACAAATTTTCATGACATTTGGAAAGAAAATGTAGCCTCTAGTGATAACAAGGTTTTTCTATGTTTTGCCTCTGTAACCTTGTTTTTTTACCCAAAATAACCCATATTTGAACTAAACCTACAAATCATCAAGACCAACATCCCGACAAGTTTGCATGCCATTTGGACAAAAAAATGTGGCCTCTAGTGTGTTAACAAGGTCCATCTGTGTTTTGAACCAATGACTAAGTTTTTGATCCCAGATGACCCATATTCGAACTTGTCCTAGATATCATCAAGACAATTTTCTGAGAAATTTGCATGATGTTTGGCAAGAAATGTAGCCTCTAGAGTTAGCAAGGTTTTTTGATCTTTTGACCTAGTTTTTTACCAAAGATGACCCAAATTCAATTTTGACCTAGATATCAAGCCACTGACAAGTTTTCATGTCATTAGAACAAAAAATGTGGCCTCTAGAGTGTTGAGGTTTTCCTTTGATTTGGTCTTGTAACCTTCTTTTCAGTCCAACATGACCCATATCCTAACTTGTCCAAGATCTTGATGAGACGATTATTCTGATCAAAGTTCATGATAATTAGGTCAAAAATAATAACATCAAGTGTGATAATGAACAAATTTTGGACGATGGCTACCGGTTGTGCTCAGGTGATTTAAAACAAGAGGGCCATGATGGCCCTAGATCGCTCACCTGAGTATTTTGGCTGTAGGTTTGCAGTTAAGCAGTATTTCATGTTTTAAATGAAAATATGCAAGTAATGTAAATATAAATATGTAAAATCAGTCAATAAATAAAAGTAGAAATATCTGTCATAAGCTATGGTGACCTTGACCCAGTGACCTAAAACCCTACCCATGGGTAGAGGTCTATGCAAGGATCCTATATACCGAATATCAAAGATATTGGTCTTTAAATGAAAGCTGTATGAGGTACAGTATTTAAACCTATTTTTAGCCTCGGTGACCTTTAACCTAATTATTCGAAAAAGCTTGATAAAGCTAGCTTCATGCCAAATTTTAAAATTCTACGCTTTGTGGTTTGAGACATGAAGATTTTTTAAAGATTTTCTTCTATACTGCTATTTAAAACTTGCTACCCCTCGGGAGGGGCCAATAGTGACCCCAGGAAAATTTTTCTAAAATACTTGAGAGACGTCCTCCAGACATTGCTACATACCAAATGGTAAGGCTCGGGGCCTTGTAGTTTCATACAAGAAGATTTTCCAAAGTTTACTCTATATGAACTTATGTAAAAATCAGTTGACCCCCGGTGGAGCCAAATTTGACCCCAGAGGTATAATTTCAACTAACTTGGTTGAGGTTTACTAAACTTTGCTACATACCAAATCTTAAGGATCAGGGCCTTGCTGTTTCAGACAAGAAAATTTTCTAAGTTTTCCCTATGTAAAATCAATCAACCCCTGGGGCGGGGCCAAGTTTGACCCCAGAGGCATAATTTGAACAAACTAAGTAAAGGTCCACACGTCAATGCTACATACCAAATCTTTAGGCTCAGGGCCTTGTGATTTCAGACAAGACGATTTTTGAAGTTTCACTGTATAAGCCTATGTAAAATCCATTGACCCCCGGGCCAGGGCCAAATTTGACCCAAGGTGTATAATTTGAACAAACTTGGTAGAGGTACACAAGACAATGCTACAAACAAAATCTGAAGGCTCAGGTCCTTGTGGTTTCAGACAAGAAGATTTTTAAAATTCCACTATGTTAAATAAGTTGACCCCCGGGGTGGGGCAAAATTTGACCCTGGGGGCATAATTTGAACAAACTTGGTAAAGGTCCACTAGACAATGATACATACCAAATCTTAAAGCTCAGGGCCTTGAACTTTTTGACAAGAAGATTTTCAAAGTTTTTCCTTTAAGTTGCCATAGCAACCAGAGTTCTTGATGAAATTGAATCCTTTGAACAACTTTGGTAGAGCTTCATGCAAGGAACATCCCAGGCAAGTGTCAACAAATTTGGCCCAGAGGTTTCAGAGGAGATGTTGTTTGAATGAAATTGTTGACGGACGAAGTCCAGTCACAATAAATCACCATGAGCCTATGGCTCAGGTGAGCTAAAAAGGCATTCCTTCAGTTTACTCAGATGTGTTATTTTGTCAGACCAAAATATTTTCAGCAAGCAACATCCTTCAGAAACATTTGCCATCTAGTGACAGCACTCAATTTTGTTCTGGGTGTTATACAGCCTTGCTCTTGCCTGTCTAAAATCACATCTGTATGTCCGGAAATATTATGTCAAAATCCTTATACATCTCGAGATGATTCGCTTTAAAAACATTCTTAGATGAATAGCTTAAATGTGTTCATGTTTATACAGAAAGGAATTCTTGTTGTTTTTGGTTGGGTCTATTTTGCCAGAGTTATTGGCCTTTGTATTTTTTATTATATTTGCTATAGAGAAAATTCCTCATTTATGTTTTAGGATATTTGCTTCAAACTTAAGATGAACAATATGTGTCCGTAGATGTTTGAAAAGGAAGGAATATTTGATTGGCATATTTTAATGGAATTACAGGCTTTTGTATTTTTTCACTATCAATGTGTGGTAGACTTAACTTGACACAACTTTAGCTTGAAAGACACTTAAGTTATATCAGAAGAAATTAGTGCGAGTGTTTATCAAATCTTACATTTTTGTACATTGTTGACATAATTTAATCAGTACAGCAAAGTTGTGAACAATATGTTCTAAATTTATTCTCAGGCACTTTAAAAAACTATCAAGTTTTGTCAGAATTTTAGTTCAGCTATGGATGTAAACAGCCCTACACCTGTGATAAGAATTTCAATTGTAAAAATACAGGCTTGCTTAAGGCCATATCAACTTAAAAGCTTAAAGATGTTGAGCTATCAACTGGTGTTCATCTTGTCTAGCAGCTTTTTGATAAAAGGGTAAAAATTTCCATCATTCAAAATAAGTACATTGTTATCAATGGTTACTGGCTTTCTTTTTGTCTGCAACAGAATCTTTAGGTCTTATTTGAACCGACACATTGCACAGTTGATGCGTATTACTTTGAAGTCAAAGCTGTGGTACAATCTTGGGACACAGCAGCCGTTAGATAGTTATGCAAGCATCAATATTTATGCTGAACTGCATCACCAACAAAATGGAAAATGTAACAACTTTGCTTCAACAACACACCTGAGATCACTATCCTTTTATGGTCTCATTATTTCAGTGTCAACTCGATGGATACCCCACCATGAAGTCAACTTTTCTTCAGACAAGAAAGGTGTTCCTAGGGGCAGAATATTCACTGTACTTAATAAGGGAAATTAACAACATAACAGCTACTGACTGAAAGCTATTTATTTTCTTTGGTATCTTGACGCACCAAAATAGTTTTGTGACAATAATAAGCAAGACAATCAATTTGTTCACCCAATGTTTCTCTCTGTACAGTATTTTTTTCAGATAGATAAAAATTTGTTTGATAAAATCTATTAATAATTTTGTGATCGAGAGCATGGAAAATAATTAAAACACAGCTGTACACAATTGAAATTGTATCTACAAAATCAAAACTGACAAAATGGTTTATATAGAAATATGTTTTTTAACCCCACAGGGACAATTAATCACTACAACTTAACAAAACAAAAGGGCCATGATGGTCCTAAATGGTTCACCCGAATACAACTGCACTACACATCAAGGCCAACGAAGATCATTCAAACTTAACTACAGCATTCTCAGACATACAAAAGGTGTTAAGTCAAAGTTGAAATTTGTATGCACACCGATACACAGTCCAAATTTCATGCATCTAATTTACACCAGAGGCACTCTAGCATAAATCTGCCACAGCTGCGAAATACCAAGAGTTGTAATCAGTTTAAACATTGTATATTTGGTTGTGACTTGTACTTAACCCAAAAGAGACAAAGTAACAAAAGACATGCAGTTACATTCTGATTCATAAAGATGGTAATAACATATCCATCTAAACTTTATCATTTATTTAAGCTAGTGAGCTAATTATTAACCCAAAGTGACCCATACCAGAATTTTGACCTACAATTTTCCGAAAACAATTTCATAAAAAAGTTGCTAAGACTACTAAATTTTCCCTTAACTTAAGCAAGTTACCTAGTTTTTAACCACAGTTGACCCATATTCAAAACCTAGAAATCATCATGGCAAACATTTTGATTGTTTAAAAGCCAAGTGTGGACAGACACACAGACAACAGACAACAAGTAATCAAAATAGCTCACCATGACCACTTTTTGCTCAGGTAAGCCAAAAAAAAAAAAATATTTTAAAAAAT
This sequence comes from Cyclina sinensis, assembly GCA_012932295.1. Lineage (NCBI taxonomy): Eukaryota > Metazoa > Mollusca > Bivalvia > Venerida > Veneridae > Cyclina > Cyclina sinensis. The sequence continues at coordinate 38,701,776 of JAAONU010000011.1, read as the reverse complement.
TCCTCTTCAATGAAGAAAATGTTTCGACAATGATAACTATGACATTCAATTGATAATGATGAACACAGTAAAATACATTCATAATTATGCAGAACATGAACCCAGATCACAGGATTATGACAAACATGATGTCAATGATGATGATAATGATGATGAGAATGACAGAAATGAAAAATGACAATATTTAAAATGGGCAGATGTGAAAACCATGTTAAAATGAAATATTCTTTATTAGAATCTGACTTTGCCATTTTTATTACAAATAGTCTGTCTGTTGCATTAACACTTGTTTATAGAAAGTCCACATCTTCTGGGGCATCCAGATCTCTATATTCAATGATTCTCCTGGGATCTGAACCTCGACTGAAATAAACATTGATTTCATTAATATTAGATGCTTTATAATATCATGCAAACTTAACCTCTCTGAAGAAAATCTCCTTATAGCTATTGCCTAGCTACAATATTAACAGATTCTATACTAAACATTATTTCAAGGAAGCTTTAAGGCAATAAATTTTTAAAAAATCTTTTTCAAGAGTAAAGAATTTCTCAACAGCTTTACTCAGCACTTTGGAGTGTACAGTTTAAGCTTCGTGAGCAGACTTCTTAGTGTTAAATAAGAAATATGTCTTTTCTGAACAAACAGGGGACATTTATACAACCTTGGATGTCTGGAGTAAGAGTTTTGCCTTCTTGGTTGTTCCTCCCTCTCCCTGTTGTAGTGTTCCCTGGGGTCCCTGCGGTGATAGGGCTGCTGCTGGTAATAGGGGTTTCCTGAAAAAGGGTCTAACATTCAAAAAGATTTAAGGTCCTATTGTCTTAAACTGGCTGTGTTTTAAAGGAATATACTGAGAAGAAGGAAAACACTCGCCAAATTTAAGATTACAATGACCTTTCAAGCCTACCAGTCATCAGGAAAACATTACAGAAATTTCAAAAGGGAAAAGCATATTTTAAACAAGGCAAAATAATTTTTACAAGGGTTTCCAACAAGAAAGATAAGCACATTCTGGAGAATTCTTTGCCACTTTTTTTTTTTTAGACAGCCCTTGAGCCTTTGATTAATAATTCTTTGCTACCTAGCATTTTGTTAAGGGAGAATTTTCAAAGATCATCACATACTTTTTTGGAAGCTTTTTCCTTGGAACTGTGACTGCTGCCTCATGTCTAAAACCAATGCAAATCATCACTAAACATATTTAGTCTGTGACAACATCAACACATCAGTAGAGGTACAATACGGCAGCTTTTAGTTCCTCCTAATCAACCAGCTTTAATTGTGGGCATCTCAGTTTGAATCCAGCTCAGGGCATATGGATTTTAACAGGGTTACAGACAATATTAAAAACTCATAGATACAGAACTTCTTTTTCAGAGAGATAATTTTAAGCCCTTTGACTTAGTTTAGTCAACTGTCAATTTGCCTTGAACAGCAGTTCATCAAAAACCAGTCAGGAAGAGAAGACTGTAAACCTCTGATAAAGACAATCATACTCCTCTGCTCTGGAAAAAAAAAAAACATAACCTAAATTCAATACAAAATTTCCAACCAAACTCCTAGGTTTACAGACAATAAAAGTCACCTACCTCCATACCCTCCTCTCATCATGTGAGGCCCACCACCACCTCTGTGAGAGTTATATCCCATGTGTGGAGGACCCCCATAGCCACCCCCTGGGCTGGGATACTGGTGTCCCTGAGGCCCTGGTGGGGGTCCGCCAGCTGTCTTGTTACCGGGGTGTTCAGGGAGAGAAGGTCGTTTTGGGTCAACTAGGTAATTGTTGAAAAATGCCACCTGTAATGTTAGGTCACAATCATAACCAATAATCTAAAATGAATGAAATCCTTACACCTTAGCACTAGAAATAGATACTATCTCTGTCCTGTCTGTGTTGTGACAAAAGAAATCTCATTTTCAATCTCCTGTTCCAATACCGTACGATAACATTTTTCAGCAACATATCACTATATATTAAACTGATTTCCCTTTAGTTCTATGTTTTGTGTTTGGAACACTTGAAATTTTTGATCAACCTTAAGCCTAAAACTTAATTGTGTCCTATCTTTCTTTTTCCTCTGGTCCTTAACTAAACACACATAATTGTTAAATGCTAAAGATTAACATCAACTGATTCAATAACTGAGCTGAGCTTTTAAGTATCAACTGCCATTTCTCTTATGCCACAATGCTTCTTTAGGAAACAGTTCTGGAACTACCTGAATGCATGAAGATGAAAAGCTAAATTACACATCTTTTTCAATTACTTCAAACAAGGAAAGAGTGAATAATCTAGTTTACCTCTTGTTTCACCTCCTCAACCTTCTCAGCATGCTTGTTGAAAATATGTTTCCTCACAAACTCTGGTCCCTTGAACTTCTTCCCAGACAGGGGACATAACCACTTGTCCTTTGCAAGTTCCTGTGTGTTGGCAGTCACAAACTTCTCAACTTCAGTACAGTATGTTAAGGAAAACAAATCACCCATTACTCATACCTCTGCTTTTAGCAACGCTCTGCAAAAGGATTCAGTTCAACTCCTCTTCCAAAACACTCCAAAGGACTAACAATATCTACATACTTTCCCCCTTATCTAACTCATAAGCCTTAAACATCATCACCCTTGGCAAGAAATGAGTATGTCAGAATTTAAATCTGAAAAAATGCTTCTAAGCTTTGTTCAGGCTATGAACAAGTATGACTTATTTGATTAACCATGCATTTTCAGATGCCTGAAATTAATAACTTTTCTAAACTATGTTATAATAAAGCAAAAGTAAGCTTACGCCAGAAGCTTACATGCTCTATCTTATGTAAGCCTTTTGGAATGCTATTTCTTTTTGTATTGACCTCTGAAGCTTTACCAATGAGCTCTTGATAAACATCCTGCAACAAAGTGTTTTCGGCACTGAAAACTTATTTATTTACATGAACAACTTCTACAAAAGGATATGCTTCTGGGTCTTTCTTGCCCATTTTTTTGGCTTGTTCCTCATCTAGCTTATCTTGTAACTCAACAAATGGTTTTACTTTATTCTCAAAATTCTTCAACCAGTCATCCACTGCAAAAAAAGTACATCAACTTGAGTGATACAAACCAACACATACTTTCATACTTACAAACAGCTAACCAGGGCTGTACAGGACCCTAGTAAATATCTTATCAACTAAAATGTGTTAGTCTATAAAACACAAGACCTATAGGTGTCTGACGGTGTCACAAAGTTCACTCATGTTCTACATATTTCAACAAATATTAAAATCATTTAAATAATGCTCAATGATTAAATCCATCAATCTACCAAAATAATGTAGCCAATTATTACTATACTGTCTGCAAAATGAAAAGAAATTGTATCTGTCTTTTAAATTTTCATGAAATATTGTCAGAATCAGTCTGATGGCTAAAATACTTTTATCTTATGATGACAATCAGCCATTGCTTACTGAAGTCAACAAACATAGACAATATTCTAAATGTTTGCATTACTAACTATACATGTAGCTAAGACTTACAGTCTTTCTTTGTAGTTTTGGTTGAGGGTGGGGCTCCTCTAGCATGCATGATTCCACACCTGTGAGGCATCTCATCCTCATTCGGGTACTCATTAGCACTGTAGTAATCTATGGAATGTACGATCCTCAGGTACAGAATCATAGTGTCCAATACCTGGAAGAAAATAATGATTTTCCTTTAAATACAATATTTACTGGCTTGCCTATGTTTAACCATGTTTCAGTTACATCAAGTGTTTAGTTAACACAACAATCATTCCAGGAAATGATCAACATAAGCCTCCTTTTGCCATCTTTTAGAAACTTCTCTTAAAGCAGTACCAAAAATAGATGTTTTCAGCCGATTTCACTGCTAAATTCTAAAAAATTAAAAGATTGTACTGATGATCCTAAAACAAAAATACATGTAAGTGTTGGCTGGAAATTATAACTGGTTAGACTTTTGCTCAGGTACCATACCAACATTTTTTAAAACTCAAACAACAATAATTCTTGACAAACCTTAAGTAAAGTTTCATCCCGTTCTATTTGTATTTCTGGGTCACTCTCTGTCTCTCCCTCCTCCGATGACATGCCTAAAGATAAATACATAAAAAGTCACATACACATTAGTTCAAACTTATTTATTTTACATCGATTTGGAAGCAAGTTCTTGCAACTTATATTAATCCCTCTCGATGACTGCTTCCTGGGTTCAAACCAGTACTCACGCCAAGAGTGAGGAAATGCAGGTCACTGTTGACTCTCATTCCTGGTGGGATTCGAACCAGCAACCTCTCTACTGGGAGTCCAGCACTCTAACCACTGGACCACTGCTCCTCCTCTAAGGATATATACACATACACGTATGAACAAATAATAATAATATAGCAGTTTACTATTTATTCTCAGTAATCTTAAAATGTTTAATGACAGAACTACAAGATATCTCCCCCAATCAACTTTGTATGTTTGTTCCTTTGTTTGTTCCTGTTTTAAACCACATTCAAAGGAAAAATCATGACAAATGTTTTGCTAAATATAACTATAAATATAACTATAGCAGCAACAACAAACCTAGAAAGCTAAAACTCACACTTGAATGAAAATCATTTCAATAAATGTTTGTCCTTCAAAAAGTTAAAATTTAAACAAATTCTGCTTAAATGCTCTTTACCTAATAATTCTTCTTCTTCAAAGCTACCCTCATCAACAAGGTAATCTGTGATATTCTTTAAAACAGGATTCTTTACTGTTAATGTGAACTGAAATAACAATATATTGTCCTGTCAATTCTGTATTTAGACTCCATCTAGATTTGGCTCTGTATTGTTACAATGTTTTATCAACATGTTAAATACCAAAGTATCTTTGCAGTCACAATAAGACCATAAATATATGAATAAATTTGTCTTAAATCATATAATCCACCATAGAAATTCAGCTTACAATAGCAAAACACTATTACGACTAAAGGGAGTGACCTTCATTTCTGGTAACATAACCTTTGCCTATTGCAAAAAAAAAAATAGGCCAGTTAATGCATTAACAGTGGATAAAGTTGGGAAAAAAGATGGGCCAGTCTATTGCATTAACGGTGGGTAAAGCTGGGAAACTACTGTAGTAAATATGGGCCAGTCTACTGAACTAACTGTGGGTAAATCTGAGAAAAAAAGATAGACCAGTCTACTGCATTAACTGTTTGTAAAGCTCAGAAAAAAAGATGGGCCAGTCTACTGCAGTAACTGTGGGTAAAGCTGGGAAAAAGGTAGGACAGTCTACTGCATTAAATTGTGGGTAAAGCTGGGAAAAAAGATGTCTACTGCATTAACTGTGGGTAAAGCTGGGAAAAAAGATGTCTACTGCATTAACTGTGGGTAAAGCTGGGAAAAAAGATGGGTCAGTCTACAGCAGTAACTGTGGGTAAAGCTGTGAAAAAGGTAGGATAGTCTACTGCATTAATTGTTGGTAAAGCTGGGAAAAAGGTAGGAGAGTCTACTGCATTAATTGTGGGTAAAGCTGGGAAAAAAGATGTCTACTACATTAACTGTGGGTAAAGCTGGGAAAAAAGATGTCTACTGAATTAACTGTGGGTAAAGCTGGGAAAAAAGATGTCTACTGCATTAACTGTGGGTAAAGCTGGGAAAAAAGATGGGTCAGTCTACTGCAGTAACTGTGGGTAAAGCTGGGAAAAAGGTAGGACAGTCTACTGCATTAACTGTGGGTAAAGCTGGGAAAAAAAGATGTCTACTGCATTAACTGTGGGTAAAGCTGGGAAAAAGGTAGGACAGTCTACTGCATTAACTGTGGGTAAAGCTGGGAAAAAAAGATGTCTACTGCATTAACTGTGGGTAAAGCTGGGAAAAAGGTAGGACAGTCTACTGCATTAACTGTTGGTAAAGCTGGGAAAAAAAGATGTCTACTACATTAACTGTGGGTAAAGCTGGGAAAAAAGATGGACCAGTATATTGCAGTAACTGTGGGTAAAGCTGGGAAAAAAGATGGGCCCGTCTATTGCAGTAACTGGGGTAAACCTGATTAAAAGGATAGGCAAGTCTATAGCATTTACTGTGGGTAAAGCTGGAAACAGAACATTATAACTACCTCCTTTTCTTTATCCTTCTTTTCAGTTTCTGGATCATCCCAGATACGCCATTTATCGTCGAAGTTCTGAATGATTTTAGCTGCCAATTTGATATCTTGTTTAACCACATTCTTGTGAGCAGTGATTCCACTAACAGGTCTTACTCTCTGTTTCAGTTCCCGATTTAGTGTTGCACCTAAATCACAGTCTCGTAACTAGAAATCAAAATGGAACAATGATAACAGAATATAAAATATATCAATGTTGTTTATAATGACCTAATGAGAATCATAGCATAATGTGTAATGTGCTCCTCATTAAAAATCACTTAAGATTGTTACATAAGATATAACCTCAACATTACTTTCTCATATATGATGTTTGCTCAGAATATCATCTTTAAAGGTATATACCTTTTCTGGTTAACATTCTGTGTCAGAAGCATTCTACTGAAATCAGATATAAAGCATACTAGTCTTAAAACTTGTTCTAATGTCTAACAAACTTCTAGAAGAATCTGATCAATTATTTTAAATTCCATTAATTACAAAAAAATATGATTTCCTGTATTTAAACCACAGGGCTCTAAGTGAAACAAGAATTACATGTTAGGATCAATTACCCGTATATTATTCAGGTTCCAACAAATTTCTTTAATATTGACATTTTTATCAAATGTAACCCAGCCACGTCTCAGGAACCTCCTCTCAGGCTGTGGGTCTTGTAATGCCACTCGGATAAACCCTGGATATCGTTTACAAACCTGCAATGCAAATCAAGTATACACTCATGTTAACAGGATCGCATAAATTTTCAACACCTGTTTTAGATGAAAGCATACTGTAACAATTCTTCAACAAGACCTATGAAGTATACTTCTAAACAATCTACTGCTTTACCCTTCCAGCTATTTTTAACTCTGACATTACTGAATACAACTGCAAAACTGGAAAATTCATAGATTAATGAAGTGCTGCTATTGCTAAAGGCCGTTGTCTAAATATATATTCAAATATTATTCTTTCAAATGAGAAAGAATGTTACATGTTTTTTAATAGCAGAGCCTTTGCAGCTGCCTCATGCGCCTGAAGACAGAGAATTAACTGTGTGTTCTTGATCAATTCTTAAGTCTCCTGTCAATCAATACTTACTGCCTCAACTTCTTGTTTTGTGATGGATGGCGCAAGGTTTCGGAGAAATATAGAGCAGGTTTTATGTAACATTCTGCGTCTGTGCTCCCTGGGAGGTGATTCACGATCCCTTTCTTCATCCTTCTTTGCTTCCCTTGTATCTTCATCCTTCTCATCATCTGCTGTAAAAAAAAAAAAGACACAGTCAGGATTATGTCTCTTAATCTCTAATTATAACTATAATTATCAAATCATAGTTATGCAAAATATTTTCTCATCCCAACCGTCAATAATATAAACACATTTCTTAGTTTGTGTTTCTGTCATATTCTAAATAAAGTATTAACCTGAACGATGTATATACACTTAATATAGTCATTCCTTTTCTTTTTACTTTTGCTCATGAATATGAAAAAAAACCAATTTACATTCTAACTTGTTTCTGTATTAAGTTTTACTGTGAGAAAAAAAAAGTAAAGGCCATAGAAAGGGCAGCAATGGACTGAATGTTACCCAAATGATTAGTTTCAAATACTTCACATAAACCATCCAGTTACCTTCTTTTCTCTTAGTCTCCTCTTTGTCTGCCGATTCTTTATCTTCATCCATGCCAGGGGGTGGGGGCTCATCTTCCATACCTGTGCATTATATAAATTCAGCTTTTACAGGACTTTTTGTGTTGAATCAAGCACATATAAGATTTAAGTTTATACTCTTGTCATGTCTATAAACAAATCTCCTAAACTTACCAAAAAATAAATGCAATGCTAGCAAAGTCTACAGTCCTTTAAATGTGAAACTATCTTAAAATCATTAATTTCTGTTAAGATGTTAATCAGTATTATATGATTATTTCAGACTGAGGTAAATTCTGGTAATAATAGTAATATAACACCTGTTAAAGGAAAACATTACAGCAAAAATATTCAACATGCAGAAGATTTTGCACATATAATTTAATACAAACAAGTTCAACTAAATTTCCACAAACCTGGAGGAGCAGGTTCAGGTTCACTGTCGGAACTGCTGCCAGAGCTGCTCTCAGACTCGGACCCACTCTCGTAACTATACTCCTGTTTGTCGCGGTGACGCTTCTTCTTCTTTGGCTTCTGTTCTTCTTTCTGCTGGAATCCAATCAAGTGAATTAAGCGGTGATCAGTTCTTATGTTACATAGTCTTACATTTTTCCTTTACTATGCATTCAAATTTGCACTTTTCTTGACTTTTACAGATTTTACATCAAGGTATTCACTTTCAATATTGTGGGGTTTTTTTTGTTGTTGTTGTTTTTTTTCTTAAATCTGATTTTGAATAATACAAAAACAGCTCAAGATCTTTCTGAGCAGTCACTTATGATTCTCAAATCAACGAATAAAATGTAATTCTTTGCTCTTTGTTTTATTATTCTATATCAATGTTCAATCAAATTTGACATAACATGTACAAGATAAAAACACACCATGTGCTTTAAGTACAATAATTTATAACATTCAATGTTTAACAAAAATGAAGCAGCATATAAAAATGACAATTACCTCATCATCTTCTCCATTCTGTTGTTCTTGTTGTTTCTTCGAGAATTCCTGAGCTTTCTTAGCAAGTTCCTTCTGTTCAGCACTGATTGTGATTTCTAATGGTTTCTGTAAAACAAGGTGGTTTTTTCTACCATCATTAACAGAAATACTACTTCTCTTGATCTACAAGAATTAGGACATGTTTTGAATTTTTTCAACATCTGCTCTCTAGCTGGAATAGCTTATATCTCAAACAAGTTTAAACAACTAAATATTTAAACTTACATCTGGTGGACTGTCTTTGTCATCTTTTGATTCCTTTTTCTTCTCTGGACTAGACCTGAAAGAAACATAACACATATGACCACATATGACCTAAGAATTAAGTTTTACAGCTTTCTCTGAAGGGCAAAGAAATTACAATATCAGAGAGAATCCAAGTAGAGAGTAGGCAATCTCCCAGAAAGAAGAAGGGAAGAATCTTTAACAAGAGGGCCATGATGGCCCTGGATCGCTCAGCTGAGTACTTTGGCTGTAGGTTTGCTGTTAAGCAGTATTTCATTTTTTAATTGAAAATATGTAAGTGCCTACAAACCAAATATGTAAAATATCAGTCAATAAATAAAGGCTCTATGACAGAAAGTAGAAATATCTATCATAAGCTATGGTGACCTTGACCTTGACCCAGTGACCTCAAACCCTACCCATGGGTAGAGGTCCATGCAAGGAACCTCTATACTGAATATCAAAGATATTGGTCTATAAATGAAGGCTCTATGAGGTACAGTAGATAAATCTACTTTTAGCCTCCATGACCTTTAACCTAATTCAATAATTTGAAAAAGCTTGATAAAGCTTGCTTCATGCCAAATTTTAAAATTCTAGGTCTTGTGGTTTCAGACAAGAAGATTTTTAAAGATTTTCTTCTATATTGTTATTTAAAACTTGTGACCCCTCGGGCGGGGCCAATAGTGACCCCAGGGACATTTTTCTAATAAACTTGGTAGAGGTCCACTAGACAATGCTACACACCAAATATCTAAGCTCTATAACTTACGGTTTCTGACAAGATTTTTTTAAGATTTTCCAATATAACTCTATGTAAAACTAGTGGCCCCTGGGGCGGGGCCATTTTTGACCCAGAGGCCATGATTTGAACAAACTTGGTAGAGGTCCACTAGACAATGCTACATACCAAATATCTTAACTGTAGGCCTTCTTGTTTCTGACAAGAAGATTTTTTAGTCTTTCCTATATAACTCTATGTAAAACAAGTGACTACCGGGGCGGGGCCATTTTTGACCCAGAGGCCAGGATTTGAACAAACTTGGTAGAGGTCCACTAGACAATGCTACACACCAAATATCTAAGCTCTATAACTAACGGTTTCCGACAAAAAGATTTTTTAAGATTTTCCTATATAACTCTATGTAAAACTAGTGGCCCCTGGGGCGGGGCCATTTTTGACCCAGAGGCAATGATTTGAACAAACTTGGTAGAGGTCCACTAGACAATGCTACACACCAAATATCTAAGCTCTATACTAACGGTTTCTGACAAGAAGATTTTTTAAGATTTTCCTATATAACTCTGTGTAAAACAAGTGACCCCCGGGGCAGAGCCATTTTTGACCCAGAGGCCATGATTTGAACAAACTTGGTAGAGGTCCACTAGACAATGCTACATACCAAATATCTAAACTCTAGGCCTTGTGGTTTCTGACAAGAAGATTTTCAAGTTTTCCCTATATAACTCTATGTAAAATCAACTGACCCCTGGGGTGGGGTCAGTTTTGTCCCCAGGGACATAATTTGAACAAACTTGGTAGAGGTCCACTAGATGATGCTTCATACCAAATATCAAAGCTCCAGGCCTTGTGGTTTCAGAGAAGAAGATTTTTAAAGATCCAACTTATAAAATCTATTTTTAGCTCCAGTGAACCAGAAATGCAATGGACCAGAATCATTTGATCAATCTTGGTAGAGCTTCATGCAAGGAACATCCCAGGCAAGTTTCATTAAATTTGCCCCATTGGTTTCAGAGGAGATGTCGTTTGAATGAAAGTTGACGACGGACGGACGGACTGACGGACGACGGACAAAGACCGATCAGAAAAGCTCACCCTGAGCACTTTGTGCTCAGGTGAGCTAAAAAGAAAAAAAAGGGTCATAAGTAATGTTTGATAAAAACAGCTGGATGCATAGTAGATGTTAATATTACTGGATTAGTGGTAGTCCTTATAGCTTTAAGGAACATGTAATCATGGCAACTCAGAGGTCGGTTATCAAGTTCAAGTTGTATATGACTGAAACAGTCACTTTACTATTCAAGCAGCTGTAATACACAAAATTAATGTCGAATTTTACATTTTATCTACACTCTCTGAGTTGTTACGGCTTCTGCTGCCATCCATTTCCTCATCTGATTCATCTAGTATTTTCATGTCTTCCTCATCCCCACCCTCCATCAGAATCACAGCTGGAAGTCAATACAAATACATCTAAGATGTCTCTACATGTATATTAGCAGTGTGCAAAACAATAGTCTTAACTCACTGTAAGTTCAGTCAACCTTTTCTGGGAGCAAATCTGTACAAAGCCTACCATTATGGCGTATTATCTAATGGACAGATGAAATTTCAATGAGGTCCAAATGGCCAAGACTGTAAAAACCATATATTCCAGATACATTAATGCTTTACACTTATTAAACTTTGATACTCATAAATCAAATACACTGAAGGAACTAACTTTGGTTTGTTGTCTTTACATAGCAAGTAACTTCATGAATTTTGTTGTGATGACTTAAACGTATCAGGAAAAACAACAATGCAGTTTGATAATTTATGCGATGTTCTGGGCAATCCATAGTCTGGGCTCAAAATGGAAAATCTGTTTCAAACTTATGTCTTTACTAACACATAATTTTTACAGAAATTTTGGAAAATTTTACCAGCGTCAAGTAGCTTCACTATGGCCTCATGGTTTTCTGTGTCACAACTAACACAGTCCATATATCCTTTCTTCATTAACTCGAAAAACACATCGCAACGACGTTTCAGGGCATGACGCACCTCGTCTTGTCTTCTCTCAAACTCTTCAGGGTGATATTTGGACTTGAACCTGTAGCACAAAGAAGTAAAATAGATTTATTTCCTTAATTAGGAAGTTTTTAATTTTATAAAATTCTTTTTTACATTTCATAAATTAGCATTCCCTGATCAAACACCAACAATCATAGTGATTCTAGTTTTCTGATCACCAAGCGAACAGAAGTTATTTTCTTTTTTCACATCAAAGTGCACACTCACAGTAATTTAAACCTTGAATATTTAAATGAACAACCGTTTTCATCTTCAAAGATGGTCATGTGCTGAGACCAACAGGCAGCAAAGTTTCCAATCTGTTATTTGAAAATATATGCATTATCATGAAGTGTTCCCCAAATTACATACTAATAACATAGAACTTTAACAGTCTCAATGACAAAAAAACTTTGAACTAAAACAACCTGAACCTTTTACCTGTTCCTACTTCGTTGATATCTACCCTCGTAGATATATTCCTGCACTAATAATCTCCCTTGCATTGATCGCGATGTATACATGTGTATATTTTGTATATATCCTAACATGAACCTAAACTTATATCATGTATAAAACTGCATTGTGCGCAGTTTGCCTTAAATGAGACAACGCGAATAATTCCTGGTCCGACGAGAGATATCCAGTTATAGAGATGAAGATCTCCCATTGTTGACGATGAATCTCTAAGGGGAAAATAATCATTAATATAAATAAAAAACAGTCTATTTTGGCATTTTTTAGCATTTTTGGAAATTCCACTTTCATGTTGTGCATACACTTCAAAACATTCAGTTCCAAAACCTAAGCTTCAAATGTATGAAATTTTTGCCAAAATAGAAGCATCACATTTTCAAACAAAAGCCTCTAAACCTAAAAGCTGAACAAGTATTTATAAAAACTCATTATCTGTGTATGTATAAGACCTTCATTTCTTTTGTGTGTTCTTTCATCTTCTATTGTATAGAACTGTCAGACAACTGCATAAACAAATGAAAATATAATTCTGAGTGAACGATTGTTAACCAATCACTTTTTTACAACTGGCATACCAGCCTGATATAAATATAGTTCCAACATCATTCAATCACAATCATTAAAATATTGCAGAACTCACAAAATGATTCACCAATCACAGGATTAAACTTTAATCATTCACTGCTTAAATCTTAAATTTTCATTCCTTTAACTTTAAATACGGGTCACTATAACCCCTACTGAACCCTATCAAACAATACAGAATGTTTAATACAGAACTTTTGATACATACCATTCTTCATCTTTGTGTTGTAAAAAGAACTCATTCATTTGTTTGATTTTGAACTCTTCCTTATATTCGTTGTATTTCTTCACAGCATCCTGGTCACTGATTGTATCATCCTGCTGTCCAAGAAACATCTTGAATGACATCATCGGAGGCTGTGTTGGGTAATCAGGATCTGGCCTAAAGAATTTAAAGTTTCATCAAATACAAGCCATTTTTTTTCAAGTAATGTTATACAGCCATCCACAGTGGTGAAAATTTTCTGCTTCGTAAATTTTCACATGCTACATTGTTTTTTTTTTTTAAAAACAACAACAAAAAAACAGGGTTTTTTATTTATTCTGAGTTACTGCAGGATTCAGACTTTTTAGACAGAAAACTGATGGATGGTGATATACTGTTGAGGAACTAAAAGGACTGCATGAATGTAGTTTTTAATTACTGTATGTGACCTATCACTTGTTAAAGTATTTTGTCCTCAACTTTCTTCTTTAAAAGTGAAAACTGTCAAGTCAATTAGACACTTACATGGTTTGTCCTGGACCTCCAAAACCTCCCTCCTGAGGGGGGCCCATGTTTGGCCCTGGTCCCCAGTTTGGAGGAGGGCCCCTGCCAGGCATCATTCCACCACCATAATGAGGCATGTCATAATGTGGTGCTTCTTCCCTGTGTAAAGATGTAAGAATGGAATAGTTTTGAAATACTTATCCAACATATCCATAAATCCTTATTAGCTTAAAGAAAACTCCATGATGGATTTCTGAAAGATTTTAAATAGGTCACTCATTTTCTCAAATATTACTGTATGCTCTAAAACTAAATTCATCTTTAAGCACTTGCCTGCCATATTCTCATAAAAAACATGGATTATTATCAAGCAGTTAAACACATGTGGAAATAAAACCAAAGCATAATACTAAATGACAGAGCTGAAATTTGCCTTTAAATAAAAAATACATTGGTACAGCATTAACCTTCAGTAATCCTGCAAATTATTTCCAATATAACATTCTACTTTTACAATGTAGTTTTACTTACAAAAATCAAGGTTGCAAAGAAAAAGAAATACATGCTAACTTACCAATCTCTCCTCATACGTTTATATGGCGGACTGACATCTCTGCGTGGTGGACTGCTGTATCTCTCTCTACGACCCCTGTCATACTCCCTACCATACATGTCACGCCTGCCTGCGCTGCTCTCCCTACCCCTCCAGCTGCTGCGAGAATCATAACGTTCAGAACCCCTGAAAATTATTGTTGTATTCCTCAGTGAGAAATAGAAACTTTTCATTGCACAATTAAATTTCATGAATCTTAATTCTTCAGTTTTGCTTAATACCAAACTGTAGCGTAATAAAGTAATAAAAACCCACTATTACTATTTCTGTTACATTTTTTTTCTGAGAAATTCAAAATAGCCAAAACCCAAGAATTTAATTGAATGCAGACAACTGTAAAAACAAAGAAAAATTTATAGATTCTGAATTATGTAGCTTAATATACTGATTTCAATGACCTTCCAAGGCTTAGAGTACACAACTTTATACAGTAAGAAATTTCTAGCGAATCTTACAAGACTGGTTTAATAACTGCAGCCTATACTGCTATGCTCAGTTTCACAATCTCCGAAAATCAGACAAAAGGTCTGAAAGAGTCTTAAACAGAAAATGCATGTACAACATGTAACTACAGTGTATTGGAGGACAAGCTTATTACATGAAACAATATCAAAAGAAACAGCATAAAGGTACAGCCCTTGTTCCTCATATATTTCTAACCTGATATTACAGAAGCTGACATATGAAACTTAAATAAGAGACCTCACCTTTCATGATCCCAGTCTCTGCGTCTTTCATCTCTTCTGTGATCATAGTCATTTCTTTCTCTTCTGAACTTATCTCTAGCTTTTCTTCTCTCATATTCATCATCACTATCAGCCATGATTTCCTAAAATGCTTCAAAATGGAGATAGATTTTTAAAATTTAATTTTAGAGTGATTTGACTGATTTTTTTTTTGCATTGGACATGTTTGCCCAAGACACACTTTCACCCAGTTCTTTTTGCCCCAGATAATGAATCTGTTTGCCCTAATTAAATATATTTTCATATTATTTTGAAAGTGTGAGACAGATACCATTGTACATTAACTGCAATTATATTTAGTAGATGCTCTCCAAACTTAGTATGATAATTTGATATTTGTTATGAAATCTATTTGTTACACCATTGTACATTAACAGGCAGAATATGTTTTCAGCACCAAGCAACATTTTTTTCTTTTTCTTTATCTTCTTCTTTCTTTTTTCGGTAAGTTTGTACGTTTGATAACCATAACCAACACCTTTGTTTTTTTTTCAAAAGATGTATGTTAATATTTTTAAATCAAGCTTCAAGTTACTATCATAATAAAGTTGGGCACTAAAAGAGGAAAAGTGGTTAAGAAGATTAATTATGATGAAAACAAATTGCATAATGCAATACAGCATCCATTTGTATACAAAATGATACCTTACTTAATAAAATCGAACAAGAAATAATAAAGTTTTATGAAAAGAAGAAAAACCACCTTTTCTGTAAGGAATGTTTAGAATTTATCAGCATATATCATCGACTTCTAGTAAGGATTTTTATGGGTCATTTTGATTTTCAACAAAATGTTTTGATATATATTAATGGTATACACAACCAGATTATATTATTGATGTCGTGCAAGTCATGCACATTTGATTGAAAGAGATCGTTAAATGGTGGATCACTACATTCTTTCTTATGTTATGTATATAATCTGCAGAGTTATCACTCTTAAACAAGTGATTGCTAAAAATTACATAAATTGGTGGATATTGCATCAGATTTTATCCCCCGGTCAGGCAACAAAAAAAGTATTTACTCTGTGTTTTACTCATTGTAATATCCCCGACAGCTCTTGAATTGAATTATAAAATACATACTTAAAACTATCGATCTTTCAGCTTCCTAAAACGGGGAACTTTTAAAACATTGAACAATAAATGACATGAAAATGAGAATTTAATTTTTCAAGGTCAAATTCATCTTGCTTAACTATTACATAATCGTTGATAATATCAATAAATATCAGCATTCCAGGGCTTGCACTGGGATAAAATTTCTTGTAGCCAATGTGGCAGAGTATTAGCCAAATTTTTTAGCATACATTATGTAGTGAGCCTAAACTTTTTGTGACAAATCAAGCATTTGGGAGAACAAAGCGAGGACTGATAACTGTTAACATTTTATTTTGTTACTAAATATGTTTGTACCAGCAATAATTGTAATTATACCTTTTGTTCTTTTGGTGTTTAGAATTTGGTTAAGTTTTCTTTTTCGTCACTGCACAATCATGGGTGAATTAGTTGGAATTTTGAACTTTGATGCAAAAGAGAAAAAAATACTGCCAACAGCAGTATTAACATGAAAAATGTCTAAAACTCAATATCAATATACACCTATGTTAAATTGTTAAGGCTACTTCTTTAATCAACAACACAAAAAAATGCATTGTGTCAAAGCATTAACAACCAAAAATGTGTGTAAAAACATTCACATCTTCCTAAAATTCAAAACACATTTTCACCTTCTAACTAGACAGCATATCGATTTTTTCTCGTAATTGAAGCACTGTTAAGGGCTTCTTTAATTGTTCCAAGCTGTTTGTTACACCAACTATCCCTGTAGCCATTAAACAGTCCATTTAAAAAAATTTGAGTCACTTGTGTCACAATAAATGATAAATAAACAATCATTTCACACCTCCCTATCAGCTGCTGTATTTTCATTGTTCTATATTTTGACCCGAAGTCCCCAGATGTAGACTACGTATTGATTTTACCTACCGAGATCATGCATCTTTATTTTAGATAGCGAAATGGAAAACCATTCGTCACTTTCATTTTTTCCTTTCCGAAAAAACGTGTTTGCCACAATTATAGCAAATGGAATTATTTGAAGCCAATTTTTCAAATCTTCGTCACAGGCAATTTTGGCAAGCGACAGTGCTAGCCCTGGCTTTCTGACTGGCTTCTCTACCACGACCACATATTTTTACCATTATTGATGAATAGAGTAATAATATATGAATCTGTGGTGTTTTAGGTCTTTGGGTGCAAATGGTGCAATCAACACGTTTTTGATATATTTTATGTCTTTTATAAATTCAGTTTGTTTGTATCATAAACCAAAAAAATCACCCTTGTTAAAAGGTGATCAATGTAGGTGAAAGGTAGTTCTGGCTTCCAAAACTTTATAAGCCGCTTTTTTAACATTTTGTTCATTTACATGATGCGGCATTAAAGTTTTGGATCAGACCCGTTGCGAAACCTAACCAGAATAACACACATTCTTTTAACGTCGTTTTACCTCGCAAATACCCTTTTTACAATTTAATATTGTGCATTATTCGATAAAACAATGAGTTCAATATCATTTCATACCATTTAAACTATCAAAAATATTAATGAATACAATTAAATTGCTTGTTTCGCAGAGAAATATCAGTTTCTCCGACTTACTGTCAGCAGCTTCGCGAGATCTCGTATGACGTAACAGCACGAACCGCTTAGAAAACAAACATGACTATCTATTTTAGACTAAATCGTAAACGAACTGCTTGACAGCACCTGTTTGTAGAAGTAATGAAACTATACATGTAAAAAATTGACAAGTGACAAGTGTCACAGAAAGAATTGGGTCTATATTATGACACTTGCAATGATTATTCTCTTGGATACTTGTAAACAAATGTTGCGGAGTTAAAAGCACATGGTATTGTTTTCTTAACCGTCCGCGCTGATGAACCTGTCAAGGTCATTCTCGTGATCACGTGGTCAAACATTTTGGCAAGATGGCGGCGGTGTGCTGAATTTTAAGGCATATCGGAAACTTTAAGGTATTTTATGTTCGAAATTAGTTTTTTATGTGTTAATATTGGGCTTAATAAAAATCTATACATAATTCTATCGGGATATGCTTCACTTTACTCAATGGCATGCTTGATGAATGGATGGGAACGTGTCAGATTCCTGGCACGATTATTGGTAGACTTTCCCTACGGCGTTGACTTCAGCGTACATGTCCTGTAACAGTATATAAATCGTGTACGCTGAAGACCTTAAGCTAGGTGAAAGGACCTAGGGTAAACAGGTAAATGGGCATGTTTCAGGGCAAACAACCCAGATTCGGAACTTGAATCATATCCTTTAAACATGCTAATCATACAGGCTTTATGCTTTTCTTTGTGCTTTAAACAAAATATGAGTCTATTCCTACACAAATTCGTTTTATTCCATACATTTCAAGTAGACAATAGTGAATAACAAGTTGCCTCCCTTTATGTTACACAGCAATCAAGCAATTACCATAAACTGACACTCAAAACACCTATTTTAAGTAAACGGTAATGTGTACGTTTATATGTGTTTCAATTAACAGAATATTATATTACCAGTTACTTAAGCATGTGAAAAATATTTCCCTAAACCTTATGTTTCCGTTTTTCCCTCACGCCGGTTGAAGCGACATCTAACGGTGTTTACTCTGGATTAGTTCTCGTTTTCGCTATCCCACTTCTTGGTTATCGCAAACATGTAGGGAACCAGTAATCCATAATGTTTTCGTCCTAGGTACGCTCATACCTCAGACGTTTCATACCGGTGACAACTTATCCCGAAACTTTGTATTTCCCGAGTTACAAATTAATTTTTGGTTTGTGCACCAAAGCTTTAATTTCAAATAAGGCCCTATGTGCACATAGTTTCATTTATCCAGGATAGTCGAAAATAGAATATATAATCAGAGACGTGTATATTGTAATCTATGTCTCTGATATAATATATATTGAAGTCAATCTATAAAGCATCTCACTTCAGTCAGGATCATATGAATACACCGAAAAACTAACGGAAATATAAAACGTCTAACACATTTATTTTTTAGGTAAGGCTGACTGAACTTTCCATATACAGATAAATTGTTCTTACTATTTCATAGAATTATATTCTTTCAATTCTTAATACAAGATTATCGTCGCAGGTACTATAGATCTATTCATTTATTTAATCCATTGTTTGAATTGAATATTTGTATTTTAGAAAGAGTCAATGCTGGTTTTAGCGAAATCAGTGTTTGTTATTCATGAACAGGTACGATACATCAATAGTATTTTTTAAATTAACATTGAATAAAGCACAATTTCCTTAATTTGCACTATCTATAGTTATGTTTTCTACAAGATCAATGATTTGCTTCAGCGATGAGGGCATACCAAGTTCATACTTTAGATAATATGCAAACCTGGTTGTCTTAGCTAGTATGTCTTGCCCTTAGTGCACAAGAAGAGCCACAGTTGCTCAAGGAATGAAAAAAAGCTCTTTGGAAATATAAAGAAGCCAATACAATTCCTTAAATGAAAGTCATGGATTGACCCATTCAAAATCCCACCTGTCGGGAATCTCTTAAAATCTAAAGTCCCCTATATGCCCACCGAAACTTTGATGGAGCAAAGTATTGATTGCTGCATTTCTTAACAGATACATTTATCCACACTCCTTTTGTACCTCTGCCTTCAACCTGAATTCCTTTAACAACCTTTTCGATGTCTCTGTGATACTTTACACCATTAAAATCAAAATATTATGGCTGAAGGGAAATCTACATAAAACATAAAGGACATAAAATTATCATTAGATTAAACAGCCTATTTTTTATTAAGTTACATGGATTGTTGTCTATCGAATTATTAAGAAAAAGTGCCTAAGATGAGGTAAAATCAGACTTATTTAGAATATTGCTCTGGAAGTGCTAAGCTGTGTTCGATATTGATTTTAAAAAACAGGTCTATGGATGAAATTTTCATACTGTACACACCGATTACGTGATCGTGCTGCTGTTACTGATACGAAAGGAGTTGACTCTTGCTTGAGTTCGATTATCTCGATCGATGTGGGTTGAGATAGCTTGTGGACGAAATCTTAAAAACCATTAAATGTCACATCGTTTCTAATTGGAAATTATAGACCAATCACTGGGGTTTAAACAGGACGAGTACCCTGACTGCGGGAAAGTCAAAACAAAAGTATTTAGCAAAAATGTTGGCTGAAAAAGCTCTCGAACTTATAAGAGAATTGCAAAGATCAACAGATGGTACATTACCACCATTTAATGTAATAATTGAAATTTTCTCTCGAGATTTTATCTTTAGTTTAAAAATCCGAATGGAATAAGTTTTCGCGACCCTATTTTCCTCTAGCATTCAGTCCATTAGTCTAAATAATTGTACTCAACAAGTTGAATATCCTGCCTGAAGTCGCATTATTGAGACTAACAGTCCATAGGCACTCGTGTCAGGAAAAAAAAATAATTCAATATTATACTATAATAGTATTTCTTAAATAGTAGATTTCTATTTTCTATAGAATTATACATTACTACAGTCATTAAGGAGTTCCGGCTCTCAGTTAATTCTAGATCACCTGGTTGAATTAAAAAAAAATATGAAATTGAATAAAGTTCACTAAAGCAGAGACATATAAAACAAGAGATAAGATACATCGTTAAATCTCGCCCTTTTTTTCAAAACAATAAAATGAGATAATGCGTTATCGTGTGTTGCTAATAGAAACGGCCATAAACAGTTTTACCGGAGGCGCATTAAACCTGTTATACATGTCTAAAATAAAACTTGTTTGTAGTAAAGTTCAATTTTAATGGAAGAAAATTGATAAAGAGTTAAGTTTTATTCTTTAAAAACGTTCAATTTTAATTGAAATGAATGAATATAGAGTTAAAAAAGAGATTCTAGATCGAATAAATGTTGACCTTTATGTCACAGTATAGCCACAATTAATGTAAGTATTCCTTCTGTATTTTTTGGCCTTTCATTGCGATGAAACGTCAAATAATCTGGTTTTTATCACCATACGAAAGTACTTTTAATGTTGTACTCGTTAATTCTGTACAGTCAGGACATGTAGAATCATATTTCACAACAGTCGTCAATATGATAAAATAATGTTAATATTTTAATTTAATTTTCGACGTGTATTTTACAGTCGTTTAAAATGTGTGTTGATAATTCACATCCTGTTTAAGGCGTGAAAGTGGAATACTGTAATAGACATGTCTATCAGGTACATCCAGAATATCTGTCAGGTTATTGACAGCAATACATGGACATTACTTGTCATTTTTGTATGTTTTATATGTCTCTGACTAAAGTTATTTTGAAAAATCAAATTTTTTACCTGTCCAGTAACTGAGATATTATCATGTTATTTGAAAGTTGTTTTATAATTTGTCTACATAAAGTGTCTGTCTTGAAAGTGTTAAGAAACCACGTTAGAATCTTTTTTTGTTTACTGTGTTATAATTTTTAAGTTTGAATTGGATAGAAATATCAGGTTTTTTCTTATATAAAAGGTAAAAATGGAGATTATGTAGTGATATTATACCTAAGTCAGTATGTTAGTTCAGAATAACTCTAGATACTGACTGATGGGTCATGGCATATTTGAGTAATTAACACAAGATTTTTCAAGAAAAACTTAACTAAGATGAGTTTCAGTTTATGTAATTTATTGCAACAGTGAACTCTTGTTACTTTGCATATAAACTCATGTAGTAGTTTACCTATGAGGTAATGTTCACAGCCACAAAATGATTTTACTGCAGATGAGTACAAATGTAGCAGTTAGGTTAAAGCAAGGAAAACTTTTTTTTTCTCTGAGATTTTTGCAAGACTAGTCTTATAATTAAAATTGCGCATTTCACACTGTAATTAAATTTGAAACTAACATGACCCTTTGCCTATGACATGAGGTGGAGATGGTTTAAAACATCTAATGATCTGGAATACATGTAAGTGATTCAGAACTCCCATAGTGAATGGGTGTCTACCCAGCTCCAAAAATTATAACAAAGGTACTGTCAAAGTAGGTACATAACATTTTGACAGAGTAGACACGTGTTCTTCAAATTAAATAAGATTTATGAAATAACGCTATAAATATACATGCTAGCAACTTTACTACTGTTAGTAACTGACTGTAATAATTTATATGACAGTTACCAAATTTTACGATCTTATTGAAAAGGAGTTTGTGTGGGGATTTACCAAAGACTTGGGATGAAGTTTGACCAGATTAGTCATTCAAGCAATCGAAGACATAATTCTTTTGTCCCAACACCAAGTGCCTTTGATAAAGTCTATGACCATGATGGCTATCATTCATCAGGGCATTTCTCTAAGATTAGCCTTACATGGCTGCGGAAAAAAATTCAACATACGTCAGTCACAGTAGTTTTGCTGTAAATGTTTGCCTAATTGGTAAGTAAAGGGCCTATGTAGGGGATTTAATTAATAGTGAAGAATTTTATGTACCACTTCATTTATGTACCAGGCCCTTTATGTACCACTTTTGACCCTTTATTTACCACATATAAATTAAAAAGTATTTTAGAAATAAGTAAGAAGGTTGAAGGGTAACATTGAATGAGATAGGACTTTTTTTTTTTTAATCTTTTAGTAAATCTGTGTTTAAATTTGGTTGCATTGTATCATTGTATACAGCAATTAAGACAAGTGAGTACTTTTCAGCTTAAAATTTATCTTCTGATACAATTCAATTAATATAAATCTATAAATACTTGTTGAAATTATAAATTTTTGGACAAATAAACACTCAAATCAGTCAAGAAATATATTTCAAATAATTGGAATCATTCACTGTATAACCTGTATGTGAAACATAAGGCAGGGGTTTCATTAAGTTTTTGAGTTTGAGGGAATACATTTAAAGTAGGCAGGTGATTTGCTGCCAGTTTGTTATAAAATACATGTAAGCCTGATTTTAAAAAAAGTAGCCAGGTGAAGTTCTCAAACGAGCAGGTGGAAATACCCGCCTTCCGCCTCTCAGTGAAACCCCTGATAAGGGGTCAAAAATGGTACATATAGGGCCTGGAACATCAAGTCCCACATCAATTTATTAATAGTCATGTCTGCTCTGTAACTTGTTCATACATGACAAGACAGGTGCTTAATGGTAGGAAATGCAATTTCTTAAACAGCCTTGCTACAAACCAGTCCATCGCATAATACATATTTGGTGCATTTGTCACTTACAGTGACATTTCTTGTTTTGCAGGAAGACAGAGTTAGACAAGTTTTAGAAGAAATGAGAGCTTTGTTTGATCAAAATCAGAAAGATGTGTAAGTTGTTTCAGAGGATTCTTTCTTAAGTTTCAAAAGAATTTTTATTATGAATTTTTTTAACTCATTTAAATTTCTCATTAGTTCTTTCCAACTTCAGCCTTGACTCTCCTTAATTAATAAAATTGACCTGTGTGTCTATCATTGTTGACAGATTCATTAAGAGTGCAGATCATGTTAGACTGCATTGCTATGCAGGATGATTATTGTATGCACTGTTTTCAGAGGCAAAATAATGCTATCAGCAGGTTAAAGCTTTCTTAGCTACTCATTTTTGGACAGTGCAAGTTATTTTTATAATCCATCCATCTTTTTCATCATAATATAATTGAACTTTTTAAGATAAGGAGCTAAAAAAAGAATGAAGACCAGCAGGTCAAATAATAAAATGAAATTTGAAGTAACTAGCTGAATTAGAACTTGGGTAATTTTGATTTCAGCACTTCATAAGGAAGGTTGATGTTAAGAACTAAAACTTTAAAGCCATATTGTTCATGTCTTTTTCAAATAAATAGGAATAAATCACTATTAAAATTAATTTATTGATATGGGAAATGAAGTATTTTCTGTTCAACAGGAGTGCAACTGTAGCAGGAGAAACTGGACTGTTTTCTGGGGTTCAGCTTCGACATGCTGCACTAGAGAGAAATAAAAGATGTGTTCTGGCATATTTGTGAGTTGATTTTTCATGATCTGTACATTGTATTTATGATTTATAAATGTGTTCTTGTGGAATTTTATCCTGTAGAAATAAGGGTCAGTTAAAAGCCTGTTGCTATTAAACAAGAGTGTGAAAACTTTGTTTCATTGTGAATAATCATGCACCTTATTCATTACCATAAATAGACCAGTTAATATCAGTCACATGATCCTCAAGTATACTTTACTTCTGACAGCAGTAACAATAAAAAAATAAGATGTGCTTGTCAAAAAATTATACCACTGATATTCAACTTCCTATGAAATCAGAGTTGGGACAGAGAGTAATGATTATTGATATAATTTGTTCTTTTTGCACTTGAGAAATAATGAATAAGCCTTATTTCTTTTCTGACAGACGATACTATTAATTGTTGTCTCAGAGATAATAGTGGGTATGGTCTTTTCAGGTATAATAGAATACAGAAGATTCGCAACATGAGGTGGGAATTTGGTAGTGTTTTACCCCAAGACGTAAAGTACAATCTCTCAGAACAGGAAGTAAGATTGTTAATTTAGTTGCATCTTGGTTTAATCTTATGTGAATTTCATAATGTTACTTTCCTGTTCATCCTTCCTGCGATATAACTCCACTGAAAATGTTATCAGATTAGTATAAAGTGCTCTAGCTGGGATTTAAAAAAGGCAGGACACTGCTTGAAAAAGGGCACTTGAAAGCAAGAAAACTACAAATAGGGCATACTCAGGGTCAGTTCGGCCCCTGGGGTCCATGCTTTTAACACATTTGTTAGAGGTCCACTAGGTAATGCCTCATGCAAAATATCAGAGCTCTAGCCTTGTGATTCTACAGAAGAAGATTTTTTTTTTCCAATCATTTCTTTTGGTTGCAATGGCAACCAGATTTCTGCACAGAATCAAATTCTTTGAACAACTTTGGAAGTCCTTCACCCAAGGAACAATGCTGCCAAGTTTGGTTGAAATCTTATTGTGTTTGTGGTTTTTGAGAAGATTTTTGAAGTTCACTATATAATCTAATAAAGGACACACACATACACAAGTCAATTGCTATATGTCACTGCTGGTTTATGGTGCTCCTTTCTTGTGAATACTTTAGGCAGGCATTTGCCGGATTGTCTGTTTAGTAAAAATTAATTTAATTTTGAATGATTATGGTAAAAATTATGAAATTACTTACAATAGTGCCATACTAGAATAGTTTCAGATATTTTAGTAGACGCTGACTAATTAGACTACTCATAACATAACATATAGAGGTATAAACATATATTTTTCAGGTGCAGTGGTTTAATAAATATAACAAATGTTTAGCAAACTATATGAGGTCAATAGGTGGGGCAGGTGGCCTTGACCTTACACAAGACATGAAACCTCCAAAGACACTGTATGTTGAGGTATGGACTTGTTATGTAGTTTTGGTTTGATTGCTGGTAATAAAACTGTTTTCAGGAAAGATACACTTTAGAACTTTGTCATGATTTACAAACAGAAAATACTCTCTGATTCCAGAAATTGATAAAGTTTTATCTCTTCCTCTGTGAAAATGATGTTTGTCGTATTTAGATAACTGTTTAAGTACAGTTCATCAAATAAAGCTTGAGTGAAGGTCATTAGTAGAACAATATATACAGTATCTCAATATCGTATTAGATGAGAACAAAGTACACTGTGTTAGTTTAATAGCTATAAATCTAAGATGGCTAAAGGCACTGATCTGACTAATGTTTATGATGTAATACGAGTTACCATTAAATATAACTCTTTATTGAAGGAGAACAGGTCCAGAAGTTTCATTTTAAACATGTGTATTTACTTAGTGTTATATCCTCAGTTTGTATGTTTTAGGTGAGATGTTTGGTGGACCATGGAGAGTTTGAAACACAAGATGGAAATATAATTGTTCTTAAGAAAAATAGCCAGGTAGGTAAAACCAGCTACTTCTAAAGAAAGTAATCCATAGTTATTTCATTATGCCACACCTTACTTCATATCCCTCAAACTTTATAGGATGCTTAGATGTGACGAAAAGATGAACCCTGAATTTTGGCTCTAGGTCGTTCGTCTGCTCACAGGCCTGCATTTTGAAATTCTGATAACTGAAAAACAACTGAACCCAGGACTTAACTTTACAGGGTGGTTGAGCATGATGAGAATATCACACCTTTGAATTTTTTTTGGCTTACTGAGTCAAAATGTGAGACTCACAGGGGTGTGCACTTTAAAAACATTTTGCAGTTTACAACTAAAGAACAGCAACAGACTACAAAACTCTATGAGATTGTTGAGCATAATGAGAAGAATAACTATGATTTTGGTCTTGCTTGATAAAAGATCTCGGTGATCATTATCCCCACTGATGGAATTGGGAGGGGGATATTGTTTTGGTGTTGTCCATCCGTCCGCATTGTTTCCGTGCTATTTCTTGGCAACTACTGACTGGGAACTTTCAGTACCAAAAGGAGATGCACATATCCTGGGCATGTTTTGGTTGAACCCTTCAACACAGAGTTATGGCCCTTTATTAGTTATGAAGTATGTGTACAGAGTAACATAAGCTCAGCAACTTCTTACTAGATTTCAACAAAACTTATGGGAACCATCAATACCAAAAGGAAATGCGCATATAATTGGCATGTCTCGGTCAGACCATTTAACACAGAGTTATGGCCATTGAATAGTATTTCGTTTCCGTGCTATTTCTCTGCAACTACTGGAAGGATTTCCTTGGCTTGTTCAGGTTTGACACTTAACACAGAGTTATGGCCTTTGATTAGTTATTATGTAATCAGAGTAAAATTCATTTCAATACTATTTCTCAGCAACTACTTACTGGATTTCAGGGAAATTTTTTGGGAATCACTTTCAAAAGGAGATGTGCATATCACTGGAATGTCCTGGTCGGACCATTTAACATGGAGTTATTGCCCCTGAATAGTTCTTCACAATGTATAAAGAATAACATATAGTATTTATTAATCCCCTTCCGCAAAGCGGGGAGGGGATTATAGGAATGGGCTCTGTCTGTCAGTCCGTCTGTAACACTTTCATGTCTGCTCCATAACTTAAACTGCAGAAAATTTTTTGAAATAACTTGGCACAAGTGATCACCATTATGATATGATGTGCAGAGCACAATAATTGGGTGGCTACCCCCAAGGTCAAGGTCACACTTAAAGGTCAAGTGTTGAAAAGTCTACATTTCGTGTCCGCTCCATAACTTTTAAACTGTTGAAAACTTTTGAAATAACTTGGCACAAGTGATCACCATTATGAGACAATAATTGGGTAGCTACCCACAAGGTCAAGGTCACAGTTAAAGGTCAAATAGCCACATTTCACGCCTGCTCTATATTAACTTACTAACTTGGCTTACGAAAAGTTTTTATTTTTACTTTGCACAAATGATCATCCACTATGACACGATGTGCAGAACCCAACATCCAGGTTGCTACCCCCAAGGTCAAGGTTAAATGTTCTCCATAACTTTTTGACTACATGCAAGATTTTAAATAACTTTACACAAATAATTACTATCATAATATGCATGGCACAACATCAAGGTCATGGTTGGTTAAAGGTCAAGAAGTACACATTCATGTCTGCAGCGGAAAGGGATTTAGCTGTCCTTCAGACTGCCTTTTTTAAAATGAATGACCAAGAATAGCATTATCACTCCTGATCAGTGGTTTGACCAAAATTTGAAAAGTAAGAAACTAGAGTGTTATTCATCATTGAGAGGGTTATTTTCTAAATGGGGATGTTTGATGAAACTTAGATGTTGAGTTCTATTTGCCATTGCCTGATCAAGAGAATAACAGTCTTGACAAAAGTTAAAGATTTAAATATAAAAAGAGCTGTTGGTTAAAGTTGTTCCATATTTCCGGAGAATTGTATACTTTTCTTGCATTAAGAAAGCTTAATTGTTTCACCTACAAATGCTTCTGTTCACAACTCCTACATTTTGCATGCAATTTTCACCACATAAGAATCAATATAACCACTTAAGAATCACTATAACCAGTTATCATTCAGGGTCCATTCTTTCTAATACCTGTGTATGATAAAGTGTCATTTTTTTTTCTTCTTAAAGGGCTTAAGTATTGTAATGGTAACCTCTCAGAAATTAATTGTTTCACCTACAAATGCTTCTGTTCACAACTCCTACATTTTGCATGCAATTTTCGCCACACTTTCACATAATGATTACATGTACATCATTTGCTGCAGTGCATATTGTCAGGATTTTGTGATGGCATTCATTTTGAAGGAGTTATTGCCCTTCAATGATTTTTATAATTATTATATATGAAATGTTTCTGTGCGCAACTCCTCCTATATTTTGTATTTTTGCGATTTCCACCCAAGTTTCACAGAATGTTTATCAGCATGTACTGCAGCACATATCATCACTTTCTGCCATTGCACAATTTTTGAAGGAGTTATTGCTCTTTGATCAAGATGATAACCACAAAGTTATTCTTTCACAAACCTATTACTGAATTTTTCCCATTTTCTTTATATGCAAATTCTGATTTTACTCTTTCTTCAAACAAGCACTGATTGGCGGTGGATATACTGTCTTTGACAGAGTCTTGTTGATCATTGATTTCATTTTAGATTTCAATGCAAATCCTTTCTTTTTCAGCTGACTGCTAATTGTTAAGTGTTTAAGACCTCTTAAGAATCAATATAACCAGTTATCTGTCAGGGTCCATTCTTTCTAATACCTGTGTATGATAAAGTTTTTTTTCTACTTAAAGGGCTTAAGTATTGTAACATGGTAACCTCTCAGAAATCATTGTAATGGTAAATAAGCGATTGATACTAATGTAATTTTGTTGGTGGACAGGCAGGATTTCTACTTATTAATGTTGATTTGAAAGGGGCTTTTTTGTTTTGTTTTTTTCAGCACTTCCTACTTCGATCTGAATGTGAACATTTGATTCGACAAGGAATACTGGAACATATGGTTCACTGACATAATCTTCTTATATATACACGACTTGTTTTGTTTTCGAAAAATATATTTGCAGGATGTCATCATTTTTAACAGTGTTTGTCTTATTTATCAAACAACTTAAAACCCTACCAAAATATATGGTGTACTTCATTGCAGTACCAAGTACTTGTCTGTTTAATTTTTTAATAGTTTTAGATACAATATTACCTGTGTAGTCAAGATCACTGGGCTTGTTCACAAAGGTTATCTCACTGAATCACAGGTTAGAGCATCACTTAAAGCCAGTTTGTGAGAAATTGGAAAGCATGTTTGCATTTGATTTCTTGCAACTTATATTAATCCAGTTTGATAACTGCTTCCTTGATTTGAACCATTATAATTATATTGAATTCATGAGGAATGCAGACAGTCACTGTAGAATCTAACTCCTGGGGATTTAAACCAGCAACTGCCAGTTTGGAAGTCCAGTGCTCTAACCGTATTAACCGTAAAGCATGTTTGCATTTGATTTCTTGCAACTTGTATTAATCCAGTTTGATAACTGCTTCCTTGATTTGAACCATTATAATTATATTGAATTCATGAGGAATGCAGACAGTCACTGTAGAATCTAACTCTTGGGGATTTAAACCAGCAACTGCCAGTTTGGAAGTCCACTGCTCTAACCGTATTAACATTTCTCCTGTACACAAGTTCAAGGGGTCGTGTACTGGCATGACCTGAACATGACTGTTGTACCAAATTGCCATTGTGGCAACTTTCAATCTCATTAAAATCATATCTTCACTGACACTCCACTACCTTTTGCTAGGTAGGATCCTAATTGCAGATAGCAGAGTAATTTTACTGAGACTGGGCAAGTTCTCATCTCCAAGATGAGGTCAATTTTCACCCAAATGGGCATAAAGAGACCAATGTTTTCTGCTAAGTATCTACATGTAAGTTTGAATGCTGTTATTTAGAGCTTATTTCAGAATTAACTGTCATATAAATAAAGGCACTGAACATGGGTTAGTTCATCTTTATTTTTCCAGTAAATATTTAACAAAATAATTTCCCAAAAGAATGTAAAGTCGTGAAATCCCTCTTTTACAAATATATTTCAAAATATGCATTAACGCTACTATTAGCATCCCCATGAATAAATAAATAGTTAACTATTGTGTCCTTCCTGATTTCACAACTGATTTTTTTTTTTACAAAATACATGTATTTCTCAAAATGAAATCTTTGCAAAATTAACATTCGCAGTTTAATAATGAAACAAAAGAAAATGGTAATGGTAACATTTGTGCAGCAGTTTAAATTTACAGGTCATATTTGGTGCAGTACAATGATTATACTTTGTTTGATGATTTAAAATCCAAACTGTTAAAAAGCAAGGGGGGAAATGCTATCAGGTGGAAAACTATCGACAAAATAGTGTGATTTATTACTCATTAAAATTTCAGAACATTTCATGTGGATTTTATACATGTACATTTAAAAGATCAGAAGCTTAGAGGTAGTAGAGCCTGAATATAGCATGTACTTCAAGCTTTACAGCACCAGAGATACAAGTATTTTCTCAAATAAGCTGATTAAAAATTCTGATATATCTGTTCAAAATTAAACGAGATAATATGTTTGGAGATAAAAACCCTCACAATATTAATGCCAGTGATAACAAAGTGATTAAAATTCAGACATTATTCTTCCTTTTACAGTCAGTTAAGGATTGACAATCAGTAAATACTAGTACACAAAGTACTGAAAAACTAAACTAACAATGCCCATCATGAACAGATCAAGAAACACTTGGCAGTTCAGAACAGCTTTTTACCCTAAAACCATTATCTGTCTTTTGAGTATTCACTTTGAGATTGTTTTAGCTTGAGAAATAATTTTCATATGAATAAGGGCCATCCCAG
Source organism: Cyclina sinensis (assembly GCA_012932295.1). Lineage (NCBI taxonomy): Eukaryota > Metazoa > Mollusca > Bivalvia > Venerida > Veneridae > Cyclina > Cyclina sinensis. Next base: position 38,670,934 of record JAAONU010000011.1, on the reverse strand, counting down.
TAAAACATACATCCCACCCAGGAAGACATAATAAATTATGCAGGGATTGTATTCTTCCTGTTTTGTGTTTTTTCTTGACAAAATTCTTAGGGTTGGTCCATTTTGAGAGTGCCTACATGATGTGGGATGTACATTTTACTTAAATGACCCTAAAACAAATTTGTATGACTGTTTATTTGCCAGTAATTACAATCTGTTGTTAACACTAACAGTGCCAGACATTTCGATGGTCAATGAAAGAAAAATGTAAATGTTTTTTAAGGTCTTCGTGTGGTTTTATAATAAAACAGATCCATAAAAATAGAACACAAATAAAATACCTATTTCACTCAATCTTCTTAGCAATTGCATTTGTTGCTTTTTTACTCAGCATTAAATGCAAACTACTGATCTAAATCTTAATCTCTTTGCAACAACCAATAGCATCAAATAGTAATCAATATCTTAACGCTATGACAAGCAAAAATAAAAAGTATCAACATGAAATATCTGGGCTTAAAAATAACCTTCTACATAATCTGTACTCTATGATAAAGCAAAATGCAAAGGCAAGCCTTTCACCAATTCAATGAAATACAAGGGGAGCATATTTCATACAGTGAAATTTCTGGGCAGTATAATCACAGTTCTTAATTTAGTAAGAAGGGCTCACTCCATACAGTGAAAATAATATGCTGCATATCACTAAAAATCATGTGGAGCATATGCAATACAGTGTTCAAATTTCTGAAAAGCATCACGGTCATCACTTACTGAAGAAATCATACTTAACCTTGGTGTAAAATCTAGAAATCTATGAAATATCGGTCTATATTCTTTACAGAGTAACAATTAAACTCAAAACATTAAGTCAAAGATTTGACACATAAATCCCATATAACTTTAAGATGTAAACAATCATAATTTGGTTTTTTCAATAAAAGTTGTACAATTTGTGAAGAATCGATGTGAAACAAAAATGATTAAAATGGTTGAGAATTCAGTAAGGACGGGACAAAAGAGTTGTTAAGCTAAAACATATTTAAAATGCAAAAATGATATAATGAACACATACAGTAAGTGATAAAAATAAAATTCAACAACGTAACAACAAGACCTTGGAATAAAGACATAGGAATTTTAAGCTCGGGAAACAATAAGCAGTTACAGCTGGGTAGTTAAGAATATGCTTGATCTGGTGGAGAGAAAAAAGACAGGTGGAGAACTGTAAACCTGGATGTCGTTACATGTGGACAACTGTAAACCTGCATGTCGTTACATGTGGACAACTGTAAACCTGCATGTCGTTACATGTGGACAACTGTAAACCTGCATGTCGTTACATGTGGACAACTGTAAACCTGCATGTCATTACATGTGGACAACTGTAAACCTGCATGTTGTTACATCTGTTATTTTAGAGGTAACTAAACTACATCAATATTTATCAAGTAAACTGTGACTCTTGAAAACCAGTCTACAGTCCAGTAGATATCCAAATGACTAAAATTGAGCTCGGTTTCAATCCTGACCAATCAAAGACTTCTTGTCTGGTTCCAAATATATTTTTGAAATAACCATTACAAAGAAAGCTGGTTAACTGATGGGGAATTATTACATAAAGACTGCACAGCAACACACTGTATATTTATATGTAACTAAATAAACATAATGGATAAAGTGAGATTACATGAACCCTATTTTGCCCAAAATCAAAAAAAAAAAAAAAAAAATATATAATAAAAAAAATTCATGACAGTTCTTCATTTATAAACTATTTTCATGCCAATATGTGGAGGTTCAAGAGATGCTGTATTAACCTATTCATCACTATTTTTCAGGTGGAAAAGTTCAAATTTTGAACTGGAAAATAGGGTAACAAAATTCACCTTAACAAACTAACAAAACACTGATTAAATGGCAATAAAAACTCAAATAATTTGACAGCAACTTTAAATATAATTTTTAAATACTAAAATGAACACTTAGATATGGCAAAATGAGCAAAAGCATAAGATCAAAACAGATGACGTGAATAAATCTTTGTTGTTTTCGGAAATTAGTTCATTGCATGAAAAAGCTAACACGTTTTCTACCAGTGAATACATTAGAATAATGATGAGTTCAATTTATACATGGTTATGGAATCCACTGAAGGTCCATCTACAAAAATCCCAATGAAACAAAATTCACAGAAATCACTGGAACAAAATCCCTTACACTAGTCTATACTAAATGTATAAAAATATTTTAATAACCCAAAGAAAAATACACATTGTATGTCTTTATCCATCATCATAAGAAAACAATTTAAAACAGGCTTAAAAACTGAACCTTTATCACAGCAATATTAAAGCCACACAGTCCAAATAAAAAATTCTTTTTTCATTGCCTTCACGGAAGGTTTCTGATTTCTGGTATTGATATTGCCAACAATTATGACCAGTCAACCACAAACTGTGCTGCAAATGTTTTTATCACAATACGGTAAGTATTAAGAGCTTCATATACATTTCACTTAAATCCACACAATGTTGCATGCAACATTTATGATTTTATCTAAAGGACTGCTATTATTGCCACCTATAATTATTCATTTAAAATAACATTAAGGCTGTATACCAACAGGTAGTCATTGTTATTGTTAATGAAGCTTGTCATTAAAAAAAAATATAACCAATCTGAACGTTACCCTGCTGTTGGTATTCATTTTTGCATTTGCATTTACAATGACAAAATGTGTTTAGCCTAGAAACTGTCTGATCATAATCTGAAAAGTTCGCTATTCCATCAGTATTCTTTCAGTCAATATCCATATTTAGTAACAAATGGTTCTGTCCTAAACTGAATGTATGAGAAACCAATTAGAAATAAAATGAGCAGGCCGCAATTAAAAATTCTATTTTTAGTAGTTTTGTAATAGTTTCCATTTTTGATTTTACTTGTTTATTTTTGTTTTTTAACACAGACTTTGTGGCTTTAAAAAGGAAGTAACTAATCAAATTATGTCCATAAAAATTATACTAAGACACCAATACATTTATTATAGAACTTCCACATTGAAAATACAGTGTTCATGACATTAACACATCTTATAAAAGGGTAGACAATCAGGAAGCTTTAACAATAACAACTAGTGTATTTCCTGAAACGTGTGACTGGAATTCCAAAATGACATTGTTGTGAGAAGTCTATTGTTTTCCAGGTGGTCAAAACAATTCTATAATGGAAGCCCTGGCTTGACCAACACCAACCCATTTAACTGTAAACAGAAAAAATACATAAACTCCTTCACTTACATTGAATGAATAATTTACAAATTCTAAACAGTCCTGTTAAAAGTATCACCCGGAAAAATTAACAATGAATGAGCCATTTTAATTCTTCTAACAGAAAGACCTAACTTCACAATCCTGAGACAAAGTAATGTTCAACTTTTCAGGAACACTCTTTATTGAACTAAGGTTGTAAAAATGGTTTCTTCACTTGATACAAGTAACAACTGCCCAATCCGAGGACTACATTTCATCAGTAAAATTATTATGAAATATGAACACACTTGTCTATCACTTATAGATAAAAAGCTCCCTCTTTCAAATGTTGCATTCTTTAACAACCAGGAAATATTTTTTAACACCTCATATAATTCAACTTCCTCTAATGTGAAACTTATATACTGTTATATGATATTGATTCTTCAGTCAACAAGAACTGTCACTTAAGATGACTATGCCCCTGAAGTGGTGCTTTGAGCTGAGAACCAATCATTCAGGGGTCAAGTTCAAATAAATATAGGTCAGTGGGAAGGTCTTGTCCAAAGGGGTGTTGTGTCCAAGTATGAAGTATATCCACTTACTTATGTGGAAGTTATGGCCAATCTTAATTTTTTTGGACAACTGATCTTCAAGGTGAAGGTCATTCAGGGGTCAAGGTCAAACAAATATAGGTCAGTAGGAAGGTCTTGTCCAAAGGGGTGCCAAGTATTAAGTAAATCCCCTAATACGGAAGTTATGGCCAATGTTAAAGTTTTCCAGTAAATTTGTTAAAGTTTTCGGAGGGACGGACAGTTCAAAAACTATATGCCTCCTTTTGGGGACATAAAAAAGAAATTAACTGCAGCTATTTTTAAATTATTACCTTTTTATCAGCTCTCAGTTTCAATTCCTTGATTTATAATGCTATCTTGAAATGATTTGTAAAGCTATATATTTTTCAAGAAATGTAAGATACTGTCAGTATCTTGCAAACATTAATTTACCTGGTACTCCTGATAACTCCTGTATCTTCAGCACATACGCTTGGGCATTTTCTGGGAGATCGTCAAAACTTCTCACATTTTCAGTATTTGTGTTCCAGCCAGGTAAAGTTAAATATTCCACCTCTACTTTCTTCAAAACCTCATCTGTCGCTGTTTATCAATAAGCAAAACAACTGTAATATGTCTCGGAATGTACAAGAATAAAACAGGAACAAAATTAAACAGGTCTATCCACACAACAGTGCTGGTAAAAACTAAAGACGTTTTCATTTTCTTAAAATTCTTATTTAAGAATTCATCTAGCATTAACTGAAAACGTAATATTAACTATATTGCTTCCTATTGTAGACAGAATAAATTAATGAAAGACTGGGATAAAGCGTACAAGCTTCTAATTCTGGAATTCTTCTAACACTGTTAACAAACATATACAATTAGTTCCATTGAAGACAGAATAGATAAATGGAAGACTGGAATAAAGCAATCAAGCTTCAGTTACTCCAAGGTTTGAAAATCAACCTGGACAGTAGTTTACTGTACCTTTAACTATTCTGAAAACATTAGGCACAGCTATCATTTAAAAAATTCAAGCCTTCAAAATCCAAGCCTTCAGTGGACTCAGTTATTTTCTGTTTTCTTTCACTCCAATGTTTGTCAAAATTCAAAACTTACCTGGAAAACTGTCCTCGACTGTCTTTCCATCTATACGATAAGCCACACCTATCTTTATCTCACTAAATGTGTCAAGAATATCAAGCTTGGTGATGGCAAGACTGTATTGAAAAAAAAACATATTTCCTGAGCAGCTATGTGGCTATCCATTCCTTAAATAGATACTGTTTTCTCTTTTGTTCTTAATAAAAATATTTCGTATGTCATTCAAACTGACAGTTAACCTTTTAAACTTCTCTATTTTAACATTTGATATACTTTATTTTTAGTCAGCTTTTGTTGTGAATGTAACGTTATTTGCCGCGCCGCGCTTTTCTATGTAACGTCTTTGACGTCACGTCGTATAATTATATTGTTTTGTTGTCGTTGCTATTATATGTAAACAGTTGGTAATTTGAACCGAGAGTAAAAGGAAGAACCTAGAACACAACGCATTTGTTTATTATTCAACCCACGCTATACGATATTGGTGCCGTGACCAGCAGAAAGGATATGAATTTACAGAAGTTACAAATACAGAGAGAGGGTCACCGACGTTTCATTGAGAAATATTTGGAGAAAATCGAACAATCTAAAGAAAATGATTCACTGACAGATTTCGATTCAATCCTCAGCGCTATTGAAGCCAAAGTCGGAATTTTAGAGACATTGAATGAGAAAATATTGTCGCAAACGGAAATAGACGGATTGGAAGAGGAGATATTTCAAACTGACGAGTATACAGTGGAGTTAGATATCAAGCTGTGTCGCTTACGAGCTTTCCGAGGTCAACATGAGAAGAGAACCGAGTCTAATATTTCACAAGATGACCAACGAAATTCAAGGGACCAGCAGTACAACAACAATGGTTTGAATCCCGACGCTCCAACTTTCCTTCCCGACAGAACCGTAAGTTATCCTTCTAATACCTCAGTAAATTCGGCACAATTTTACAGACTACCTAAGATATCATTACCAAGTTTTAGCGGAGATATGTTAAGATGGCAATCTTTTTGGGATTCCTATGAGTCAACCATTCACATGAACGCTAATCTCACGGATGTACAGAAGTTCACGTACCTCAAATCTCAACTTGAAGGAAACGCTGCACGAGTAATTGAAGGTTTTGCTATGACGAACGCAAATTATACCCGAGCCATAGATCTACTGAAAGAAAGATATGGCCAGCAACATAAAATTATTCACGCATCAATGCAAGCGCTATTACAATTACCTGCCCCGTCCAACAAAGTATCCAGTTTAAGACATTTTCATGATAAGATGGAGACGTACATTCGAAGTTTAGAAGCTATGGGACAGTGCCAAGACACTTACGGAAATCTATTAGTGCCAATAATTTTAGATAAGATACCAAGTGAAATTAGAAGGCAGTTAGCACATGAAAATGGAGATAACAATTGGTCGCTAGAAAATTTGCGTCGTGCAATCAACAGAGAGATTGGTATTCTTGAGGCCGGAAGTGTTCGTAGCGAACCGGAAGTGGACGATTTCAATGCAACAGCATCATTTCTGACAAGTGCAAAATACAGGAAAACCGTGCCAAAACATCCAAAATCCGGAACCGGAAGTGCATCACAAAAACCGGAAATCAAATGCGCATTTTGTGACAATCAACATAAATCAATTGACTGTGAAAAATACGCAGACATTGAATCAAGACTGAAAATAGTGAGAGAAAAACGCTTGTGTTTTAACTGTCTAGGCAATCATCCTGTAGTGAAGTGTAATTCTAGTAAGAGATGCCAAAAATGCAAGATAAAACATCATACAGCGATTTGCAAATCGCGAGAAAATAACCAGACGATGTTGACAACCGTTGATTCCGCGTCACCGGAAGCAGCCGTCTTACATTCAAACACGATCCTACCAAATAAGAATGTTCTGTTAAAAACCACCATAGCAACCGTATCGTCACGTGATGTTCAGACTGAAACAAATATTCTTTTCGACGAGGGAGCCCAGAAATCTTTCATTACAGAACAATTAGCCCAAGAACTTGAACTTACCCGAGACAGTACAGAGACAATTTACTTATCGTCGTTTGGAAGTACCAATAACAAAGTCCAACACACAGACGTAGCTACAGTAAATGTTGTTACAGACAGAGGCCAGAAGATCCCGATTAGAGTTTTAATAGTGCCTACAATTTCAACGCCGCTTAACCAGAAATTTCAAACCACAGTGTCAAACTTACCGTACTTACGTGGACTTAAACTCGCTCATCCGGTTACAGGAGATTCTGTATTTAACATTTCTATGCTGATTGGTGCTGACTATTACTGGGATATTGTAGAAGACCATATAGTACGAGGAAATGGACCTACTGCTGTAAAGTCAAAAATCGGTTATCTGTTATCCGGACCTTGCCAAGCACAGAGTTCTCGAGTATCAGATCACGTGTTCAACGTTATGGCGTCGCCTATGGCAACGGATGTTTTAGAACGGTTTTGGAGCCTTGAAAGTATTGGAGTTACACAGACCGCCGATGATATAGACAAGATACGTTATTTCAAGGACTATCAAGATTCGTCCATAGAATACGATAATGGACGCTACACCGCCAAATTACCTTGGAAATTAGACCATTCACCCCTACCCAGCAATTATGAGATAGTGAAGGCAAGAACCGAAAGTACAATTAGAAGATTGAGAAAAGAGCCCCATTTACTGAGAAAATATGATGACATTATCGCTGAACAAGAACGCCGTGGTTTTATTGAGAGAATAGATAACGATACCCCACCCACAGGACAAGTCCATTATATTCCACACCACCCAGTAAAAAAAGATTCAGCGACCACACCCATCCGGATAGTTTATGACTGCAGTTGCCGCACATCTCCCCACCTCCCAAGCTTGAATGACTGTTTAGAATCAACCCCACCCATACTGAATGATCTTACCGCCATATTAGTGAGATTCCGTCTCCATGGTTACGCCATCACTACAGACATTGAAAAAGCCTTTCTACATGTCGGTTTATATGAAGGAGACAGAGATGCTACCAGATTCTTGTGGACAATTGACATTGAAAACAAAGACAGTCCATTACGCACTTACCGCTTTAAATCCGTATTGTTTGGAGCTACCTGTTCGCCGTTCATGCTTAGCGCCACCATCCTGAAACACCTAGAACTTAACAAGCACGTACACGCAGCCGAGATCATTGAAAGAGATATATACGTTGACAATGTACTTTCAAGCTTCGAAAAAGTATCAGATCTACTTACCTACTTTACAGAGTCGCGAGAGTTGATGTCCAGCGCAGGTATGAATCTATGTTCATGGACCTCTAACAGTAAAGCCCTTAGAGACCTTGCAAAAACAGAGAATGTACGAGATAGTGATGAAGTTGTCAAGATACTTGGAATGAGATGGGATCCCCTCAGTGACGAAATGACATTTACACGAAGAAATATTCCAATACAAGACGTAGTTACGAAGAGAACCATTCTAAAGTACTCATCACAAATCTATGATCCCCTTGGTCTACTTAGTCCCGTTACCGTCAGTGCAAAAATCTTACTACAAGAACTATGGAAGTCCAACTACGACTGGGATACACCTTTGCCAGATGATATATGCGAAACTTGGAACCAGTTAGCAGAATCCCTCAACAAAGCTACTGACGTGAAATTTTCCAGACAATTCCTACCCGCAGCAAGCATAAACAGTGAAACAAGACTTCACGTGTTTGTAGATGCAAGCGTCAAATCGTACGGAGCAGCAGCTTACATTTGCGATCTTTCACACGCTAGACTGGTTATGGCGAAGAACAGAGTGGCACCGGTAAAGACATTAACCCTACCTCGGCTTGAACTAATGGCAGCATTAATTGGCGCAAGACTTGCATCCCATCTTCAAGAGAGCTTGCCCATACAGAACGTAACATTTTGGTCAGATAGCCAAATCGTACTCCACTGGCTGACTACATCAAAATCCTTAAAACGCTTTGTCCGAAATCGAGTAGACGAAATACATCAGCTGACAGATCAATCACCATGGAGATATTGCCCCACAAATGACAATCCAGCAGACTTACTGACACGTGGTATATCAGCCGATACTTACCTTGACAACGAACTATGGAACGCCGGTCCAACATGGTTATCTAACAAAGAAATATGGCCTACCTGGAAATACGACCAGTCAGTCTTGCAGACGCCCGCTGATGAAGATACGAGTTCGAAGCAGACGACAAATGTAGTAACGTTGAAGTGTACGGAGATCACGGGCGTTCATAGACTTATTAACCTAGATAGATACAGTACATACCTGAAACTACGTCATGTAACCGCCTATGTACTAAGATTCATCAACAACTGCAGACGACCAAAAGAAGACAGATTAACGAACAGCTTATCAGCAACCGAACTCAACGAAGCAGAAGTTACATGGCTTAAATCGTGTCAAATAACAAACTTTCAAGAAGAAATAGAAAATTTTACATCGAACAGTACCCGTTTACCGTTGGTTCGACAACTTAGACTGTTTCTAGACCCACAGGGACTATTACGTTGCGGTGGAAGAATTCACAACGCCCCCGTACAGTATGACACTAAATTCCCTTACCTTCTACCAAAGAAGCACAGACTTACCGAATTGATTGTGTTAGATGTCCACATAAGTCAACTACACTCCGGAGTAAATAGTACCATTACGCAGATCAGACAAAGGTACTGGATACCGTCCATCCGCCAATGTGTTAGATCGGTTTTAAAGACGTGCGTGAATTGTACCAGAGTAACCGGCAAACCATACCTAGCACCAGACCCACCACCCCTTCCTAAAGTCAGAGTGAATGAGTCTCCGCCCTTCAGCGTCACAGGTGTAGATTTTACGGGTGCACTATTTGTTAAAAACGCTACCGGAAGTGAAAGAAAATGCTACATCTGCCTATTCACATGCGCTACAACAAGAGCCGTTCATTTAGAAGTAGTTCCAGACTTATCTACAGACTCATTTCTTCAAGCGTTCCGGAGATTTGCTAGCCGGAAGTCGTTACCGATGGCGATGATATCAGACAACGCAACGACGTATATTGCTGCTGCTAATCACCTGAAGAAACTCTTCAACTCAGAAGTCGTGCGAGAAGAGCTTAGCAGAAAGGGTACAGAATGGCGTTTTATCCCCAAACGAGCACCATGGTACGGAGGGTTTTGGGAACGTTTGATTGGGCTGACTAAGACGTCATTAAAGAAGATCCTCGGGAGACGCTATGTATCCATGGAAACATTACAGACTATAGTGACAGAGATTGAAGCAGTGATAAATGATCGACCGCTAACTCATGTATCATCGAACATTGACGATTTGGAACCGTTAACACCGTCACATTTACTTTACGGTCGTAAGGTGACGTCACTTCCGCATCATGAACATTTATCAGACGACGATTTAGCGCTAATTCAAAGTGACCAGACGACACTCACCAACCGAGCTAAGAAACAGTCTGAAATCATTGAGCAGTTCCGAAGACGCTGGAAGTTCGAGTACTTAACCGCTTTGAGAGAATACCACACAATTACGGGTTCAGACGAAAAACGTATCAAAGTCGGAGATGTCGTGCAGGTATACGATGAGGGACCACGGATCCGCTGGAAACTTGCTGTAATCCTAGAGCTGATGACCGGAAATGATGGTTGTGTCCGTGCCGCGAAGATAAAAACGATAAACGGAATTACAAACAGACCGATAGTGAAACTCTATCCTTTAGAGACTGTTAGTGAAGTTAATGATTAATGCCTTAAACGAGAAACTGTTGGTGTATAGTAAACAGAGACTATTTAATAGCAATAAAGATTTATTTACCTTACTATGTGCGCGAAGTTTACGTTGAAATATGTTTGAAGCACCAGAGACAATAATTCGGAAATTATGAGATTCAATATTCATTTTATTGAAACGATAAATTACATTTAACATGTGTTAATTTAAGTATTTGCAAATTTACGTTTCTCATAATTAGATTGCTTATTCTTAAAGTAAGAATTTCATGATTAAGTATTTCATTCACTTTTAAAAGTACACGCTTTCAATTTTCAATTATGAGTCACTTTTCGCGGCCCCCAGAATGTTGTGAATGTAACGTTATTTGCCGCGCTGCGCTTTTCTATGTAACGTCTTTGACGTCACGTCGTATAATTATATTGTTTTGTTGTCGTTGCTATTATATGTAAACAGTTGGTAATTTGAACCGAGAGTAAAAGGAAGAACCTAGAACACAACGCATTTGTTTATTATTCAACCCACGCTATACGATAGCTTTGTTGAAAAAGCATCAACTTTCAATACTCAGCGAGGAATCAGTCACTACCCTCCATTTTAAGAATCTTATATACCAGTTATACACACTACTGTTTGAACTACCAACAATCTCAGATTGCAAATAAAAGATGATCAGAGACTAAAGAGTAATGGTTGCAAGTGGTCAAAAGATGCTCAAATCAAGGTAAACACTTACATTTAAACATCTAACTCTCCATATTAAGAAAGAGAAAGAAAATGAATGTTGAAAAATCTTACGCTGCAAATCCATTTATCATCTGTGAGTACCGCAGCATGACCATATCCAACCAGCCTACACGTCTTTGCCGACCAGTTGTAACACCATACTCATGACCCCTGTCTACCAAAGACTTGCCTTGTTCCTGTTACAAAAACATCCATGGAATCACCGTTTTCTTTTCTATCAAATATGTCTTTTTTCTATATAGGAACAACTATACATATATTATTCAATTTTGGACAGCAACTGTCTGCTTCTGACACAAAGTCAGAATTTTTAATATCAAAGTAAACACAAACTTAGCTAAAATCTGACCTTGTGTCCTTGCACTCTTTGTCAATATGGAATGTATAAAGATTTTCCTAATTTAAAGTAGTAAGATATGTGAGTTGGAGGCATAGCAATGTGTAAAACAAACTTTTCAACATGGAGGTTAAAAGTTTTAACCAAGTAACATACATGCCAAGTCTCACGCCATGAGGCAAAAACTCACATATTTTTAACCCTTCTAACAGCCTCACAGAAAGACCTTAAAAACTTATGTATTTTTTTAATTTTCCAGAAAAAAAATAAACATTGAAAGTTCAGTGTCAAGGATGGTCCGAGGATCGCGGATTAGGAATGGAGGTGACTGTATTTTGTCTGTTTCAAATCTTCCCTGGGGCAACAGATTAAGTTCATTCATTGCGATAAGGACACAGATTAGAATGCAATTATCTATTTATTTATTAAAACTGATTGGTTTATTCGATAATCTATGTGTCTCAGTTAGGGAAGCAAAGCAGTGGAAGTGTTAAAGTTTTCGGCTATTGACAGGTGTCTATCAGCATTTTTTTAAAGCCGTAAAAGGCGTTAATTGTTTGGGTTCTGGGTTGATTGGCATTTAATTAATGTTTAATTCAGATTTATTAAAATGAAGGTTTTCCCCCCATAGTGTCATTCTATTCTATACTTTTCTCTTGCCTTGAACACTGGACATTCTTTAATAACTTGTTACTTGATGAAAGATAAAGAAGTGATTGTTTTAAAGTTGACCCTTCACAAAACATACTAAACATTTTAAGTCAGCATTGTGCTGGTGGAATGTGTGTGTTCAGATACATGCTCTTCCATATCCATATAATGACACAAAAACAATCTTGAAAGTGATGTATTTCTATTATCTCTTGTATTGAAACAATTAAATATAAAGTAGAGAATATGTTGTTACTTTGTTTGATTTAAAACGGTTATTATAATGTTTTCTATGACAAAATGAATAAAGCACCCTGTTCCGATGCAATTCACAAAATATCCCTTTTTTTTTACCCCAATCTCCTGTTAAAAAAAATTCCCAGTCTCACCGACTGCAGCTCGAGATACCTGGCATGTATGCAGTAAGCATCATTTGACAGTAAGTTCAGAAATTCCCCCCCTCCCCCCCCACCACCCCTGATTCCACATGAAGACTGATTTAACTCACAGAACAGAACATCAACAGCAGAAAATTTATGTACACTCTTACAACCAATAATCTGCCTTGTAAGCAGACATTTTTGTCTGTCTAAAAGTGTAAGAATGTGACATTCTAGATAATCCATGTGTGGGAAAGTTTGCAGTTGTGACTTGTCAGAAATTAAGCTGACTGTTGTTAACCAAATCTACTTTACCCTGTTAATGCAATTCATTAAGACTACTTTTGTTGTGCAAGAGTCGTCTGCGAAAATTGCTGAGTCATGAAAAAAACCACTTACACAGTACTTGAACTAAATTTTCTGCTAATAATATCTGATTTAACATTTCAACATAATACAGTCATACTAACACAGAAAAGTTCTGTAGGGAAACCCCCTGACCCTACTCTCGTTAAGTAGGCCTTTACTACTCCATATACATTCCCTATGACTTGTGGTGGGATTCCTAGGCCTGTACATACACCCCCTACACTACAGTTCGATGATGTCACATAAGGATATAGGCCTGAAACAGAATAAAAGAGAATCTCATAATGTTGCAAACTGAAGTTTTTATATTCATTACAAAACTGCCTCAATTAAAATTTGTGTACATACAGATCTTTAATACCAATTTAATACAATCACAACAGTGTAAAAAATGAGACAATTTTTTCTAATTCAGTTGCAATCACAAGCAGATAAAGACCTAATGTGCAACATTTTACTTCTGTATGTTTCATCACAGTGTATCATCCCTTACAATTAGATATTCAGCTAAAATCTTTCAATCTATGATCAGCACACTACTTGCTCATAGCAATAATTCTACCTTGTACTGAGGTTTTGTTTTTAAATCAAAGAATCTATGCACTGAATTATGGCACTTAACAAAAATTTCTGAAAGGACCATTACAAGAATCCATTACTGTGACCAATTTGTCAAGCACCTGAAAGTAGGTGAACAGAAGTGAACAATATCAAAGTTAAGTATAACATTACATTACTCCATCAAAGAACTTACCAAAGTCAATATCGAGTATATTTGACTGTGCTCCCTCAACTAAAACAGTCTTCCCTGACTGAATAGCTTTGTTTAGATATGGTATTGTGTCACATACAAATGGCTTTATTTTCTCTGCCAGTACCTGGAAAAAACAAATTTGCAAGCTTCTACATGTTTTTCCTTCAACCTATTTTCAACATGCAATCTCATTTACACAGATTTTGTGAGAGAAACTTTTTTTTTTGGCCTCAGTCTGTCAATTACCAGTATGCAATACCTCCCTAAGAAAAATACATGGACCACATTTGGTTCACATTTAGTAAATGCCATTTTTTCCAACATGTATAGATTTTTTCCAACATGCCATTTTTTCCAACATGTATAGATTTTTTACCAACATGTATAGATATAAGAAGCCGCCTGTTAGCTGTTTGAAAAAGTTTTGGAGTACTCAAATACTAAATTTGTCAACATCAACAAGGCCCCTTTTATTCTGACACCTAACATTTGTTATCTGCCAGTATTTCCAACCTTTGACACAGTTTAATCTACAAGGACATGACAATTTATCTTTTTTGGCCAAAAAAATATCTAGTGTTATAAGCCAAATGTGAAGTTGTGGAGTCAGTCAGCATATAAAACTACTGTACACAAACATTCATATTTACCTTATAAATGCTTAACTCTCTCTGTACATCAACCTCTAATCCATCATAATGTTTCTTGAAGTAATCTACAAGCTTTTTGAACCTGTGCAATAACAATCCAAGATATATTATGGTTATATGCACACTGGCCTATAATTATATAAATACAACCTCTGACCACTGAGTTAGGTAATCAGTTCTTTGGCTCAGAGGTTACAGAATTGGTTTTCGGTGTGCGAAGACCCAAGTTTGAGTTCTGCTCTGGGTGGTCATCTTCATGATGCATTGCATTTGTCTATTACAAACTTTCATGTTTGTAAGATAAGTCAGTCTGGTTCATGATATGATTGTCTATAAAGCTGGTTTTGACAATCTGAGATATTTTCCACAACATTCAGCAAAACATGATAACTACAGAAAAATAACAGAACAGGACATAATGGCATTTCTATGTAAAGTCTGAATAACAAAGCTTTACATAAGTAAACATAATACTTGGAAAAGAAGACCATCTCTGAATTGTACTTTTACTGCTTTCTTTAAAAGAATTTAAGTCCAATATACCTTTCTGAAAATGCTTCAAAATCTCCAACCAAATCTCCCATCCGCAGTCCACTTCTTGTAGCCTGAAAGTAAAATTCCCTTCATTGTTTCCGTTCTTTAAAAGATTTCATCTTTCCCTTCATTATTTCCCTGTCATTTAAAGAGGCTGAACTCCAGATTTGACATAAAAAAATTTGTTTCATAAATTATATATTTAGATGCCGTGAGATTATAACAAAATAATATTTTACTTCAAAACTGATTATAAAAGTCAAAATAGAATAAAAAAAATATTTTCGCTCCAGCCTGATTTGAACTCTGGACCCTCATGTTAACAAAATATTTCCAACACTTTTACTGTCACCACCATCGCCACATGTGATATTACAGATATTTACTTTAAATCTTATACGATATAGTTATATACAGTCGCGTTACGGTATAGCACTTTAAAAGGGAAACTAGAACTGTGTCCAAAAGACACGGATGCCCCCACTGTGCGGATGTGCTCGTAAACAAGAGCAGCTTCATTTAATGTCTACAAAATTCTGTTCTTAGCATTTCAGTTGAAATTTCCTCAATTCATGTATTAATGATAAAAAAGTCACCTAACTCTTGAGGCATCATATTTGGTCTCTTTACAGATGGAATACAATATTAGTGTCTGAATAAAACTGAATTTTGAAACACATGTATGGTCTCCTTTACTTTCATCTACACATTAAGGTTGTTCATCCCTGGAAGTTTAAGCAAAACCTGCCATCCGGTTTAAGAGGAGTAGCGTTCACAAAATTTCTATATGGTATATAGTGAAAAAATCAACAAAGGGCCATAATTCTGTTAAATTTGGTCGCAGCAAAAATTCCTTCCTTTACTACCATCTACACATCAAGGTTGTTCATCCCTGAAAGTTTAAGCAAAATCTGCCATCCGGTTTAAGAGGAGTTTCGTTCACAAAATTTCTACATAGTATATAGTGGAAAAATCAACAAAGTGCCATAATTCTATTAAATTTGGTCGCAGCGAAAATTCCTTCCTTTACTACCATCTACACATTAAGGTTGTTCATCCCTGGAAGTTTAAGCAAAATCTGCCATCCAGTTTAAGAGGAGTTGCGTTCACAAGATTTTGGGACGTACTTATCCCTTGTTTCCCCATCATTTAACGTATTTCATCTTAGATTCCTGGAGTAGTACCTCATTCTTGAACACTTCTCTTCCTCAAGTTGAAACTCAGTTGTTATACATGACTTTAATTTCTGCATCAGAGAATACTAAATCAATATGGCAATTTCTAAAACTTTAATTCTCCCACAAAACTACAATGAAACTGTGCTTTTGATGCAGATTCATTTTGTCATGCTGCAATGTCTAACAATTAAAGTTCCAATTTTTATAGGTGCAGTAAATAATAACTTACCTTCGAGGAATATGCAGGTCCAATTCCCTTCTTTGTTGTGCCAATACTGAAATCGTAAATCAACCACAATTATAGGAAATGTAAAATTAGTGGGTTTTTTTTTTTTGTACTGATGTCTGCACTTAATATTACAGAGTTATAACTATCTTTTGCTTCTAAAGTCTGAATCAAACATATCAGACCTCTCTTCATTTTGCTCTTTACTTGCACTGATGATTTTAACACAGGGTTACAGTCTTCAGAAATACACTCATACATGTACTATCTATTTAAATAGGAAAACAGTACCTAGCCTAACATCATTATTTGTGACATTTCATAGCATACATATACATACTATCTGAATAACAAATAAAAAGAATTTTCATGAACAAGAACATAATTGGCAGTATAAAGTTAGAAGAGTCCATTTCAAGAATTAGGTAGATCAGCAGTGAGAGCAATATGAAAAACTTTTAATGTATTTTCATTTTTCCTAGATTCTATCACAGTATTCAATGATGTTCTTCAGTTTCAAATTAAGAGCCTATCACAATATCAGTACAGCATCTAAAAAACATTTTGCTGCTCTAACTGTTACTGTGTGTGCTGGATATTAATCTTGTTCATAAACTTAAGATAATATTTGTGGTTCACATTTGAATCTCAAAGCTTTTTTCAAAATACATAAAACAAATTCATACAGGTGAAATAAAATATTCAAGAATAAACCTTTCTTAACACACAGTGTTACTTAATATCGACTTACAGGTCTTTGCCACGCCCAGTTTCCTGCATACCATCGACAAGCTGATGGAGGTCAAAAACTGTAATGACAAGCATTCACATATTTTTGCTGCATATATTTATGGGATACATGTGTACTAAAGAATGCTAGAACACACAGAGACTGGCATGCATTACTAATAAAATGGAATCAATCTGTTTGGGCTGGAAAAAACTAACTGGTTTGAAATGAATATAAAAAACTGTTGAAATAGTTTAATGTTTTTTAATGTTCAACGTTAAAGAAAACCAAATTTTAAAAGCTCTTCTTATTCCGGCCCCCCTCCGCGGAACAGTATTCGGATAGAAAGTTTCTATGAAAACAGCGAAAATACCTAAGCTTACAGGTGCAGTGTATTTTTCTGTGGTTACTTTCGGGAGAACATGTTCTCAATTTTGACTGGATATACCCTATCCATAGACATATTTACTTCCCCTGATGACAGCTGCCTTCTATACCCATATGAGGTAAAAACTATTTAAGATTATATTTAGCTTTAGTTATGTTATGTAAATATCTGAAGACCATGAAAAAAATGCAGAAAAATGTATAAATTGACAATTCAAAGAGATGTTTTTGACCTCTATCATAAATGAAGTTGGCATATTCAGTTGCCTGCCCCCAGCCCTGGGGCTTATGTACATGTAAAACTCATGAGACAAACATTGTATAAAATCACAGTGCACAGACATTGTGCTGAAACATGCAAGAACTGGGCAAATGATAATGTCTCTATTTTAGCATCAAAATGTTGTCCCCAGTGGTTGTCTGTCATTGTCCTGATATTGTAGATGTGTAAAATCGTGAAAATAATGACGGCATGTCACGGTTTGGGAATAGTATTCAAAAATGTTTTATGCAATTCTTAGCATGTAATAAAAACTGAGAATCCAAAATCAAGTATTAAAGGGATATACAGGCAAAAGTTTTATGTTTTCTTTCCCGTTTCTTCAAACAATATACTATAAATGCGCTCGAAATTAATACAATGAACAGTCCCAGTAACAAAGATTTCCTCTATTTAAATGAAAAACCAGGCGATTTCCTAACTTGACGCACGTGGGTCTAGATAGAAAATTTAGATTTCGCGCTAAATTTTGCAGTAAATGATTGGACGGTTGAAGTACTTGTCATGAGATCTACGGCAAAGGGCAACCCAAGAGAAACGGCAATTGGCTGTTTTTGTCACGTGACCTATTTAAAATAACCGTTTGCGTTTTACTTTCAGATAAAGAACATTCAAATATTTACGTTCAAGCCCGCATTTCACTTTATTTATATGGACAAACATACTGGGAATTTTAAGTTCTTCATACTGAACGTGATTTGAGCAAATAATATCAGTTTTTATTTTTTGGCATTCATTTGCCAGTGTATCCCTTTAAACCATTATATGTAAACTTCATGCTGAAACTACTTTGTCAATGGGCCGGATGCTAGCTTTTTTAAAAAGCTAATCTTGTGAAATATGTTATGTTATATTTTTACATTGTCCAACCATGTTAAGATTTCTTGGCTTTCAGCCAATGCAACTGTCATTTAAATGTTTGATTTTTCAAGTGTTCTGAAACTTCCTTTTCTTAAAATCATTCACGGTCAAAATGAGATCAGGCATGAATACTAAATACATGTCATAAATTCTGCTTAAGCAAATCTGAAACAAAAAAAAACTTTCAACTATCAAGTGTCCCAAAGATTGCCTCCATTTTATTTGTAAAGCATACAATGAGAATTATCTGATTAACTATCATTTTTGCGAATAAACCTTTTGTACTCAAAAAATGAAAGAGACAAAATTTTACCTATGTGAGCCCTGTTTGAAATAAGGAGACGCTGCTGCCAGTTTTCCAGTCCAACAGCCTCTGCTTTCTGCAGTTCTTCAAACAACTGTTCTATATGTACAACACACCCATTACCTGTGAAAAAAAAAGTTCCATAACTTTATTTCCAAATTTGTTCAAACAGTGAAACTAATTAAAGTTTGGTAGATTTCAGGTTCATTCACAGTTACATCAGTGCAAAAAAAAATTTAATGTTACACCAGTGTTTCGACTGGTTTTTTATATCTGAAGGTGAATGAAAGTTGTTTTAGGAATTTCAGAGCTTTACACAAAAGGGACATATGACATCAGTTTTCAAAGTGGAGTGGTAAGACCCATTTTAGGGATGAAATGCCCCCAGTTAAGCCTGGTTTTTTTTGTTGCTGTTAGATTTTTTTTTTTTTTGAAACTGTGCAGCTGACAGAAAACATTTTAGGGTATTAGTTTAGGCAGAATAGTCGGGTACCCCATCCTGTACTTTTCTGGCTTCACCCTGCTGCCCTTCCCTGATGCCCATTTTTTCAGTCCTGTCTTATACCTTTCTGCCGCTCTAGATGGAGGTGTGAATTGTTTTTCAAATATCTTGGATGATTAAATCAACACTAAATTGTTCTTAACCCATACCCTGCTGAATTTTGTTGTAATGGATGAGCCCAGCTTAGGATTTAGAACAGTCCATTCAAAGCTGAGGGGATTTCAATATTAAAATACAAAAAATGAGCTACCAACAGTATAGAGCCTGGCCAGACTGCACAGATGTGCAGGCTGGTCTGGCTCTATACTGGTGGCAAAGGCTAATCACTTTCGGTCCCAGGGTTAATGGTATAATATGAATGTGGTATCAATACCCTATTACTTTTAAATCATATGAGTAAATATGCAGCAGCTTCAAAGCAGGTTGAGTTACTTTATTTTTTACTCATTACATTTTGTAAAATCCATTTAAGACATAATATGGTGTACCAAAACCTTATCTGGAGCTCTGTGAAAACATGATGTAAAGTACATACAAAAAGGCAAAAATGCAACCTTGAAAAATAGATCTGAAGGAGTGATATAACACAATGTGCTGGCACATTCTTGCAAGTATATTATCTACATTGGTAACTGGGTTAATAACAGATAACCTACTTACAATAATAGCAAAGTTCTTTTATTTGCAATTATTATTCACTTACTAATCAGTTATGACTGCTATGAGTTCCCAATATACTGCTGGAAAACAACCAGTAGTTAATCATGTTACCACAACTCTACATGCAATATCTTCAAAACAATCTACCCAGAAAGATTGCATTAACATGGAAAACCTGCTGCAATGATTTTTTAATAATATTGCCAGAAAAACAAATACAGTACTTGGTCCTGAATAAAAATGGTCCAACAAATGAGTGGCAATCAATAACTAGAAAACATTCCGCAGTTTTGTATACTGTTGGTTTTTTCTATTGATTTTCATTACAACAGCACAAAACATTTCTTGAATTTTATACCACAAATATAATATCAAATAAATGACACCTTGTTTCATCTCATGTTTATACCTAAACATCAAATGTCATAACTAATTCTAAAACTAACCCAGTAACCAAAATAATCTGGTGCTTTTTACTTCAATTTTTGCTGAAAATGTAGCTTTTAATATATATTTTCCTTGAGGGAATTTTTCATAAAAGTTTAAAGTAACAGACAACCTAAGCTTTAATATTACTTATTGTTGCATATTTTCACATCAGAGGTAATTTTAAAGAAACATTTCACATTTATAAAGCTCTTATCTCAAGTATTATCAAAAATCTAGAACAGTTGAAATATTTGGTCACAACTGACCTGATCAAATAAAGATAACCCACTTGGCTAATTGTTCCTGTTAGTTAAATCTTTATTGTATCATAATAATAAGGTCTTCCATCATGTAGATTTATCAAAAAAGTTTTTGTGTCAAGGTGTTTCAAAACATGTTTAGATTGGTTTTTGGTTTTATTGGGGCTTTACGCCAGTTTACTAACCAATTTCTCCGCAAGTGACTGACTACTTCCTCACACCAATGTTCTAGGTATATTTCAGACATACCTTTCAGATATATCCAGCCATGCTATAACAGCACAATTCATCAGTCATAACAGCTATATGCACTTGATGACCTTTGTGCTTGGTAAATTGACATAACTACACTATGACATCAAATATTTACAGCAAGTTTCTCCCACATGCAATTACACTCCACTCTTGGGTTTAGCCTACATGCACATTATAAATTTTAGAAGAAACAAATTGTTTCAGGCCGTACTCCAGAAAAGCTACAACTTTTCAAAAACTGAATAAATCCTTATGTTATATCATTTCTGATTTTCAGTCCACTAGCAGAAAACTGGCAGCTATTATATCTTTCCATTTTTTCAATATATACATCAAAAACAAATTTTGTGTACACTTGAGTTTGTGAATTTCTACTACCTGTGTTTAAATGACCAGAAAATGAATTCTGAATACTTCACTTAGATTTTCACATATTTTGGAAGATAACTGAGTTCTCTTTCTATCCATGTATGTTTTATCAGGTTTTTTTTTTCAAGTAATTGGGAAGGAATCATCAAGTAAATGTAGCAAGAACTAGAGATGTGTCCATAGGACACGGATGCCCCCACACTCCGCTGTACTGTTACAAAAAATCCTGTACAATTACAGCTGCATATAAACATTGTCCTTAACATAAGGGAGTCTAAAATTGCAATTTTTTGCTTAATCTGGGGGCATAATTTTGTCAATCTCCAATAAATTTACCTCAAAATACCCAAGTGCATAAGTTTCCATGCTGAAAACTATTCTAAGAAAGCTCATGGCTCTAGCAGTTACATGTTTGGAGTTACATGTGACACAAGTCTGAAAATGCTATTTTTTACTTAATGTGAGAACATCTCTGCCAATTTCCAATAAATTTGTGTCAAAATATCCAGGTGCATAAGTTAACATGCTGACAATTATTCTTAGAAAGTTTCATGGCTCTAGCATTTAAATGTTTGCAGTAACATGCGACACAACACAAAAATTGCTATTTTTTGCATAATGATGTGGCGTAAGTCTGCCGATCTCCAATAAATTTGTCTAGCAGTTATACGTTTGGAGTTACACATGACAAAAACTGGTCTACGTATGGACAGCGTGACAGCCAGATGGACGGAAAAGGGCAAATCTACATTCTTAATTGCAGTGGGCAGCACCCTGCCACGTTTCCATCGCACCCTGCTGCCGTCACTAGCGCCCTGTCCCAATTGTCAAAGGCTTTAAATTTACTGAATATGGCTGGAATAAAAATATCCAAAATCGTTATTTTTCTCTCAAAGTCCAACGCTGTAACAGGTTTATTGAACAAGAGGGTACATGGGACCCTGGGTCGCTCACCTGCCAACAACTGCTCATTGGTTGCAAGAGTCAGTGGATGCAAATACAATTGCCAATTGACTCAAAGGGTGCAGGCAATTTATGACCATGGGGTCATCTTTGGTAGAGTTTCACTAGATGTCGTGCGTCATCAGGATTGTTAAAGCACAACGTGGACTATAATGGACTGAGCTTTATAAAAAATATATCAGGCACGTATACACATGATACCTAACATGTTTAAAGTTTCAAAGCAGTATCTTCAAAAATGTAGAAGTTTGTGCCGCAATATTTTTTAATAAATCCTGCCGTTATACAAAAAACTAGGTTGCTGTGAACTGAATGTTGGAACACCGTTCCAAACAGGGATTATGTACATGACACATGTTCACTCTATTGCCAATTCTGCTAATTATTTTAAAATCCAACCATAGATGCAAAAAATATATGGGCAAGACACAAACTATCAGCAGTAAGGCCTATATAGCAGAACTTACTAAGTTCAGAGGGTTGCTGTGACATGGATCTTGGAGGGAGGAACATGGGTTTCGAGTGTAACACATACTTATTTTAATTTTTGGTTGTAAGGGTTGCAGAGACTTTCAGTCTTTAAGTAATGTTATTTATAAAACTAGAACTTTTATTAAAATACAATGTACACAATTATAAAGAAAAAGATTCATAACGGAAAAAATGTGTAAATGCAATCTTTAATAAAAGAGAACAATATTAGCCCTTCAGAATTATTTTTCCCTGACTTTTCACTAACTTTTCTGGATTTTTATTTTTCACTGACCAATTTTAAAAATTCCCTGACAATTCCCTGACCTTGAAAAAAAATCAAATTTCCCTGACTTTTAAAGTCCCCTGGCAACCCTGCAAGATCTTATATTAACTCAAGTATTGTACAAGTCTGATTAAATTCAAATCAAAAATGAAGCTGCTATTGTGCAGACAAGGTCTAAATAGTTAATTTTGGCACTTTCAGGGGCCATAACTCTGAACCAATAATGCAATATGGCCATTTGAAGAAAGGAACCAAGATCTTATGGTAATGAAAGTGAAGATCACTAATTATTCACTGTATTAGAAAATTATTTCTGACACTTAAATACAAGACATGCCCACCGGCAGAATGTCGAGCCCGCTCGTCTTAATTCAAACTTGAACCTATAAGCTTCAGATCAAGGAGAAAGATGTATACATAGGTGAGATGTGCGCAACACATCCTCTTTATACCCAAGACAAAATCTTGACACTGCATCATCTTAGGTGACCGTGACCTCTGACCAGGTGACCTGGTTCATGTGCATGACATGAAGTCTCATGTTGAACATTTGTGCCTTAAAAAACTCTATTCATGTTATTTGAAAATTCCTCCATGCACGAAGAAGTTATGGCATGGACAAGTTTGGACGCACGCACGCTCACACAAACACTGAACAGCCATTTTGACAACTATGTCGAGCTCAGTGCAAGCGGTAAAGTTCAGGGAAAGGGAAAGTTTGCTATGAATACCCAACACTAAACTGTTATTTTTATTACAGATGTACTAACACTGATACTTCAACAGTTGTGAAACAACAACAGCCCTCTGCTTTTTCTTAAAGACCTGAGTAAAAGTGGTCATAAATTATGATATTGACATACATGTATGTGCGTTGTGATCAAGTTGTGTGCCTTAAGATTTTAAATGCAATCAACTTAACTGAAGAATGCTCGAGTTAAAACTTGAAATTTTTGTATACAAATGTACTTTGAGATATAGCTGTGCTTGAAGATTTTTGATGCACTAAACTTTGCTGAGTTACAACAACAATGAAGGAGGCTGCTGATGAAAAGTAAAATAGGCTTGTCTTAAACCCACTTCTGTTTTATTATAAGATTGTATTAGTAGTCAGAAATCACATGCAACAACTTGCCCTTTTTTCTAAAAATGCACCCTGCCCCTTTGAAATGGTATTTTATATTTCTAGTAAATGATGCACTGAAATGCCTAAAATCCTGCCTTATCACCCATATCTGGAATAACTTTTTCTGAAATGAAGTGTAACTTTATTCTATGCTGTTTCCCTACCAATAAGCACTTTTTTCATAAAAATAAGTGATGAAACTTACCAATTACTGCTATGCAGTTCTTGTGAACTATCCCACTTGGTAACATATGGAATGCATATTTCTTGTCTCCCACAACCACTGTGTGCCCAGCATTGTTTCCACCCTGAAAAAGTAATGTTTTAAAAGTCCAGTTTCACAAAACTGAAATAACAGGATTTAAATATGTGTTACAACTGTTCTTCTAATGAGCATCTAAATTTATAACAGACATTGCACATTTATTTTTTGTTACAGATTTGTAATGCCTGGGGTCTTGTGTAAGAGTAACCGCATGTCCATAGCTAATTTGCATTTTGTTGATGAATCAGTGTTTCCTGCAGACTTGATGTATCATTATGCTTGCATGTCTTGCAGATTTATAGATAAGGGGTAGTATTTTATAGCTGTATGAATAATGAAAATGTTGGTCAGAAGCAGATTATTTTGTCACACATTATTATGTAAACCCATTTATCTTAGTATATTTGTTCTTTGTGAGTGAAACTGCATTTTCAACTTTTTAAAGAAGCAGTTACAATATTAATTTCAGTCCTCTAACTATGTTATTCTTGCATACTGAATAATTAAACAGTAGAAAGAGAATTTAATGTTTACATGAACACATGACCACCCACCTGGCAGTTAATTTAGTTTTAAAACGTCTTGCTGCAGACAAGCAATCTGTAAAATATTTTTCTGTCATCAAGGCGTTTAACTGTAGACTTTTCAATATTTTGATCACTGTGTAAGTATTACTAGGAGCTGAAACAGCCAACTAAAATTTCTTAAAATGATTGAAAATTACACATACTTTCACAATCACTGGTAAAAATATTTTAAAATGACATGTTTAAGTCAAAATGGCATGTTTTAGTATCAACCTAAGATCAGTATCTTTTTTTATATCAAAACTTAAAATTCATTCTCACAAAGAGCCTGTAAGTCATTCATTTAGCAGTTGACTGATTGCATTTTGGGCCATTAAAAGAAAATGTGCTTTTGCTGTACTGTGATTAAATAATCTTCAACTCAAATGAACTGTTTAAAAGGATTAAGTTTTTTCTAAACCAGGGGGTTCTTTTAGGAAAAGGGGAGGATGCTGGACGCTAGTAAAAGGGGGAAAAACGTGTGAAAAAGGCGAATTAGGGGAAATTGAATAAAAACACTTTTTCAGTTGCAACCTTCTACTGTTTTCAATACTCTGACTGTAAACAGATAATCACTCTTGAACAATTTAAAACTACAGGGGAATGTCTCTGTCTTTTCTGTCTTTTAACAGATTAACAATCATTTCAAAGTCTTGTTCAGTTAAATGTTCAGCTCGAGTACTGGTACACTTACTGACCGACATGCTTCCATTGGCGGCGCTGATCGTACTTTATGTTTCATCCCATTCATCTGTCTCCATCTGTACAGTTCCCTGACTCAAGAGTTGAATCAGAAATTTATCTTTTTTCCCGAAAAAAGATTCATTACACTTTTTACTTTTTTGCATCGGATAGTTTCTCCAGTTGTGAGGCATTTTTTTGGGGTTTTCCCATGAGATATAAGAATGGTTCCCCGTCTTGATGCTGTTTATATACATCAGGGCCCAAATTAATTTGTTTCCCGTCTACATGTTATTTTTAGCGAATGAGAAATGCTGGGACAAAATGGCGTAATACTTGCTATATTTAGTCTTGGATCAAATATAAAATTGTACCCGTCCATAAATTGTATGTTTGATGATAAATTACTATTTTATTAATGAGAATATTATAATATTTTACCAAAAATATCAGAAAATGTTAAATTTGATGCAAGGGAAAATGATTTTTTGGGGGGAAAATAAATTTTTTGGATGGAAAAAAAGCAAGGGGAAGACGCCAACTATCGGCGTCAATCTGTTAGTAAAAAAAAAACCTGTAAACAAATGGCAGACAGAGGCTTGCAACAGTAATCTAACAATTTACGGTGTTAATGAATTTATATTTAATAAAGAAACAGTTCTGCTTTATTCCAGCCTGGAAAAGTGTCTATTGTTATTAATACAAAAACAATTAATTTTTGAAACAGAGGTAAAACATTTGATTTTTTTTCAAAACTGAAAAAAACTCTGTGCAAAAAGAAGCTTAAAGTAACACTGTGCTGTGTTAGCAGAATTGATTATGCTTATAGAACAGCTTTTATAGATCTCATATTTTTAGTGAACAAGCATAAAAATATCAGCTTGTGAAATCAGTTCACTTTTGTTGGTGAATTAGTGAGACTAGTGCTGTCATGTGATGTGTAACTAAGGTGTTTTTTCACTGTCTTAAAGGGCAGCTCATGATGTGCTATCACAATATTACTGAGAGTAAATGCAGCATGTAACTTTCTTTTACCAGACAAGGTTTAATCACATAGAAACTTATGAGAAAAGTCTGTAAAGATAAATGACCCCTAAGTTTTATTCATTTTTTGTATTGTAACTGGAAAAAAAATCTAACCCCAAATGTCAGTTTTTTTATGCTCTTTACTGACTGCAAGTGGAGATACTACCATGAACAAAATTAGCTTGATGTTAAGTTTACTTGACCTGATCCAGATGTCACCATTCAGTATCATTTTGAAATATCGAAACAATTTACTGTACATGAATTTATGTCCCAATGACCTTTAAATTGATTGCGTCCCTTGTTTAATTAACACAGTGAATTACTTGCCGACTCTACAATAAGAAAACAGTTAATTGATTGCCGACAATTCCGAGAACATTTTCACCTTAAACGTCTTACGCGATTATCATGATGATGCAATGTAAACAAACACGTAAGTCAGAGGTTACAGCTTACCTGGCACCTACACACGACATCGGCGCTTACTGCCAGCATGTCCACCACTTTTCCTTTACCCTCATCACCCCATTGAGTCCCTAACACCACAGTCACAGACCTATCACCCATTCTTGCACGTTTAGCCTGAGATGAACCGTTTTGGACTATCCCGTTATGGACAATATTCGCCATTATTATTCACCGGAGTTGAGCGAAAAGAACCTTGCGTGCCGAACTGGAACATTTGGCGGGAAATGGTAGTGCGTGCAAGACTAAATGCCGTAATTATAATACGGAATACCGTTAGGGCCATCGTGGTTAGACGTTATAATCGAGAGGGCGACAACGCGATAGTGCGATAATGCGATGGCGACAGTGCGATAATGCGATGGCGACTGTGCGATAATGCGATGGCGACAATGCGATAACGCGATAGTGCGATGGCGACAATGCGATAGTCATATCGTTACTGTCACCATCGCATCATCGCATTGTCGCCATCGCACTATCGCATTGTCGCCATCGCACTATCGCGTTTTCGCATTATCGCACTGTCGCCATCGCATTATCGCACTGTCGCCATCGCACTATCGCATTGTCGCCATTGCATTATCGAATTGTCGCCATCGCACTATCGCATTGTCGCGTTATCGCATTGTCGCGTTATCGCACTATCGCATTGTCGAATATCGCCTTCCGGTACACATGCGCACAACGTTTTTTTTGTATGCACACAAGCGATTTTTACGAAACAAAAACAATTGCAGAAACATTAAATGGATGGCTTTATAAAGATATACTTTGAAAGAGGTTACAGTTATAATGAAATCCGATTCTTTTAAAAGTGGGTCCAACTATATTAAAAAAAAACGATGTGCGCATGTGTACCGAAAGGCGATAGTCGACAATGCGATAGTGCGATGGCGACAGTGCGATAATGCGATGGCGACAGTGCAATAATGCGATGACGACATTACGATGATGCGAAAACGCGATAGTGCGATGGCGACAATGCGATAGTGCGATGGCGACAATGCGATGATGCGATGGCGACATTACGATACGACTATCGCATTGTCGCCATCGCACTATCGCGTTATCGCATTGTCGCCATCGCATATCGCATTGTCGTCATCGCATTATCACGTTGTCGCACTGTCGCCATCGCATTATCGCACTGTCGCCATCGCATTATCGCACTATTGCATTGTCGCCCTCTGGATTATTACGTCTAACCACGACGGCCCTAACGGTATTCCGTATTATAAACAGTAACTCTCTCTGAGACTGAAAAAAAAAAAGGTTCGAAAATCTTAACTTGAAATTGTATTTTTAGTCATTCAAGAGCCGGAACCTGTTAATCTAACAGTGTATCTATTATTTCTACACGGTGCACCTAGTCAAAACGCACAATGAGCAAGTAGAACCAGATTAACATTTTTACTATTCATCTGTATAATTAAAATATCAGGAATGAAACAGTTACTCTGTAAAGGTATCCTAAGTTGTATCGAGGAAACAAAAAAAGATGATTTTATGGGAGTTTTGTATTTTTGGTGAGACATTGGTGTTTGTTGCCAACTTTATGCTGGAAGTAATAAAGCAATAAAACAAATCACAGAAAAATATAATTGTGAAAATTCTGTGATGGAGAAAAATGTCATCATCCACTTAAATTGCAGCAAACAGAAAACAAACATGATGAGCAGTTCTCATCCGCATCTCCACTAGATAAGATGCAGCGCAGTCGGCATCATTATCTCTGGAAAGCCCCTTCGTCATTGAAACAACCAATGTCTCCAGATACAACTGCCAAGCTTCAATCCACACACAGTTGTAGACCCAAACTACATATAAACTAAGCTCATAATACTTGGATTACAAGAACTAGATCCCCTAGTTCCAGCCCTCGTCAATAATTTCCACCTCTTCATCGAATGAAGAAGAAAAACATCTGATTAGAAATTAGCTATTGCCCTGCCAGTATATTTCATAAGCAATCGTTTGTTACCAACAAACTATCAAACAGAATATCTACAAATGTGCACACTGGATACTGTATATTAAGGTACTAGGGATGCATTGAATATTTTATTTAATCCTTAGTTAATTGATCTTTTGGAGAAGGCAACAAAGACATTTCACAAATGCATGCAACCCTTTTACTAAGATATTTAGAAAATTTGATTAGTATTAACTTCCAACTCACCGTACTTTAGAGATCTTATGTCAAAGCGGCAAACATTTCAAAATCACTGTTTTATCTATTTATTTTTATTTATTTAATTATCTTTCTCCTGTGGTCATAAACACTACAGCAGTGCAGACTGTAACCATTCACAGATATGAAAACACAATGACTGCCCGCAATAAAACACAGAAGGTACAACAGATATTAACTGAAATTTGACTATACTACCACTTTACCTCAATCACTTCATGATGGAGGGGGATATCAAAGCAAACAATGAAATAATTATATCAACTTGACTTTAATTAGCAATAATTATTTTTATTTAGATATTGTTTTAAATATTAAGACAGACTATCGATGAACTTTACCCTTTTAATTCGAAAAAAAAGGTTAATGAATAGATTTTAATTTATTTACTATGTTTAAACGCGTCGATCACTACATTCGATAGATATTCAAAATGAAAGAAATCCAATCTTATCCCAATTAAAGACATTTTCTTAAACCAAAAACTCAAGAATGTATAAAATAAAGAAATGAATGAATAAACGAATAAAAAAATGATATTTTTAGGAAATGAATTCACGACCTTTCCCGAACAAGAAGGTTTCATACCTGACCAAATTAAGGAAGTTCAGTACTCGTCAGGATGTAAGTACTGCATCTGGCTTCTATTGCCTAAATCAAGACAAGTTTGACATCATCCACATTATAAGCGCTAAAATAAGACGTTAACAACAATCATGCTATAGAACTAATGACCAGAAAAATGGCAATATATTGAAGCTATTGCATGGAATAGACCTCGAAATAACTGGAACCTAAAATTTCAGTTTGATATACATTAAAGTTTCACGTCACAGAATGTAGATTCTATTTAAAAAAATAGGTTTAGAAAAGGTCATACCTGTATAAATAGTAGTAAACAACAAACTAGACAAGAAAGTGTTAGAGAGAAACAGAGGTACTATATCTATCACATTTTTCTACAACGCCATAAGAGACTTGAACTCTTTGCCAGACAGCATTAAATCCATCAAAGACATTCAAAGATTTAAAACGAACGTCAAAATGTTTTTAAAAAATGAAACTGACAAAAAAGTGAATAACTTGTTTATATATTACTAAATTGATCTGTATGTGATAATTATATTTACATGTTTCATGTTTAAATGAGATATAAATTTACAAATATATGTGATTATGTATTTAACTCTTTACATTGATAATTGTCTTGATTGTTGTACAACTGTTTTCTTTTTCTGTACGGAAAATTGCCAGTATTATATTCCTATGTGTACAATTGGAGCGGGGTTAGTGTTATCCAATATTATGTAATTCTATGATTTGATTGGCTGTTAGAAGATCCGATTATTGCCGAAGCATTACGTATTTTTACGATGTACTACCTGTTGAATCAATTTGCGAAGTTGTGTTATTCCGGAAATCCTCGGACAGAATCACGTGACTGTCTGGTAATATTGTGTAGGAACACTGAATGTTATTGTTATTGTTTTGAAATCTATTAATAGTAACAAGTAACTGACAAGAGATACAGGTAACTTTTTGAACGTTGGCAAAAATATGGCGGTTGATAAAAATGCAAAACAGAGTAATTTTGTAATTACAGTTACAACGTCATTTTTCATCAAACAATTCAATATTTTATATCATTTAAAAGGTCTGAAAACTCATATTTTACATATCTAAAAAATAATTGTCAAAATGTTCACTCTCTGGTTTGTAAATGGTTAAACTTAGTGCATCTGAGCTGCTAGAAAAATGCTGAAAAAAATGCTGAAACGACAGGTATAACTTAGTTTAGTTTTCTTTTTTAAAAGCAAAAATTCAAAATCTGCTTATATTTTCAAAATATGAATTTAAAGAGCTCTCAAATGATGTAAAATGATACAATGTTTATGTTTAATGTTTTCGAATAATAAAATTCGGCTCAAAAAGAAAAAAGATATCTAAAGTTAAAAATTCTGTCTGTTTTCTGATCGTACTTTGCTACGACTTTGACTGTATCTCACCTGGCCTTTAATATGTTGAATTATATCAAAGTAATCAAAACATGGTCATAGTTTATTGTCATAATTGATATTACAAGTATATTTGTTATTCTACTCAAGCATGTTTGTTATTCTGTTCAAGCATGTTATTCCATGAAATTTATGTTATTTTGTTACTTAACAAAACAAACAATGTTTCAGTATCATAATCATCACAATTAACATCAAGAGATATATGGAAATAAAAGTTTAAACAAATATGTTGTTGTTGTTCTGCAAAATATGTGCATTGCCTTAGTTATAATTTGTCTGAACTTCTATTTAAAGATATATATTAAATTTCTTTTTAATAGCATCTGCAAACAAAATAGAGTGCTGTAGCTTATGGTTCCTTAAAAATACAGTAAAAACCGTACACTCAAATGGACTCAAGTCCATTTGAATTTTCCTTGTTAATATTTCATTTATTTTGTATTTTGATGCTCATGTATGAATTGTACAATTTAGTATGTTTATATTACAATAATTGGACCCCATTGGAAATAAGCTTGTAGCTTAATGGGCAATCCTAGGGTAGCATAAAACATACTTCATTATAATTCTATTCTTGTTGCATTTTTGTGTGTTTCGTATGCATATGATATGTGTGACAATATAGTATGTGTTTATGTATATTTCCCTGAATAAATCAAATCAAATAAAAAATATCTGTAGTCCGTCAAGGAAATATGATGGGTTTTATCCAATCAATTCGTTCAAGGTCAGTTATTTTTGGATATTTCCCATGGCAGCCATGTTGGCTGGAAGTTCGCGGAGTTTTCCGCAAATATTTTGCCGTTTCGCAAACTGTAAACAATTTTTAGGGAAATCAAATGTAATTATCTTTAAAACTAATTAACACTCTTATGATTTAAACCGCAATTTGAGGATAAAATAGTACACATATTAAAATAATGACATGTTTACCCCACCCACATCTTTATAAATTATGCCGGTTGTTCAATGTCAATTGCAATTTACCCAGATTTTCTAACCTCAGCGTTATCTTCTTCATTCTTGAAATAGACGGCTCGAGGGATTTCTTTTAAGTGTAATCGAGTGATCCATTAATGTTTCTCAAATGTATGTGTAACTATTTTACAGGGTTTTGACAATTGGACAGTGTCTAGAGGTACGGATCCGTACCCCTAGACCGGCAGTCTAGAGGTACGGATCCGTACCTCAAGACAATACTACTAGGAATGTCTAGGGGTACGGACCTTTTTTTAATATATAATTAAGCATTAATTTACGTTAGAAGAAACTCGGTTACAGTGGTTTTGACAGTTTTTAGTGTTTAACAGACTAAAATTATCTTAGAGTGGCAATGACTTCGATCAAGGGGTAGGACCTAAATCATGTAGCTCGGTGCTTTAAGCGAGAAAAACGTGTAGTCTATGACTAATGTCCTCAGTTTTCGCGTAAATATTCAGGAATTTGGATAAATTATCAACAGCTATGAGGATGTTCTTGGAATATTTGTATAATGTATACGACTAGTACCTAGCCATATATGTATGCTAACTGTAACTGCTATTTGACAGAAGAAGAAATGTGTTACAAAAAAGTTATTGATGGGATGCCAACAAAGGTGTCCCATTTTTTGTGTGATTCTGCAATATTTTGCTTCGTTTTTTCAGCTTGACCAACAATTTTGCGCCATTAAAATGATATTTTAAGTAAACAGGAACAGAATTAAACATTTACAACCAGTTAGGAACATACATAATGCATCTATGTTCGAT
Source organism: Cyclina sinensis (assembly GCA_012932295.1). Taxonomy (NCBI): domain Eukaryota; kingdom Metazoa; phylum Mollusca; class Bivalvia; order Venerida; family Veneridae; genus Cyclina; species Cyclina sinensis. The sequence continues at coordinate 38,637,620 of JAAONU010000011.1, read as the reverse complement.
TTGTTTAACTTGAAGACAATAAACGTGTTGTTTGGGTCTCTTTAAGACCATATTGTGTAACCTCGGTTCTTTATTGATGTTAAAGTTAAGCATGTTGAAATTTTTTACAAGGAGTTCTGTTTGTATATTTAACTTTATGTTTCTGATAAAAAAAACCCAAAAGTATTTCCTTTTTTATGCTAAGATGATTATGAATTTGAACACTTGAGATTTTAAGGCTAGAAGGTTATGTGGTGCTTTTCATTGTCAGATACAAATACAATATTACAAGTAAATTTTAAAATATGAAAGGTTATGACTTGACCACAAGTCTGCAGATTTTATTTAAAAAAATCAAAATTGACACTTTTGTAGATATTACATACATGCAAACATTATATTTATGAAATCAAAAAGGACTTTCTAACCTCCCTTATCTCCATACATCTGAGATTTAATTCTGTATTTTTAAAAAAAAAATGTAAGTTATCTTTGGAGGATCTATTTACTTCTCATGTATGATATGTATGAATAGCTTGTAAGTATATGTCATAATGCTATTTTGCTATGATATTTTATTATGAGCTGTTGCCCCAAGTTACAGTGTATAGAGTTTATCATTCTGGCATCTACAATTCCAAGGTGAATTTGTGCTAAAATATTCTAATCTTTTAAATCTTTAAATTCTCGCTGGAAATCAAACAAAATCTGATTATGATATTAAATTATTGCTTCAACTCACAACTGTAAGAATTGTTTATTGTTAACATTTATTTAGCTGTCTGTAAAACAATCTTGAACGAATACATACATTGAACGATAACTGCGGTTGTATCAAAAGACATTTGATTGCTTTCACTTTATAAAATTACCATGTGTAGTTAAAGTAATGCCTTTAAATTGGACAAACACTGGTTTTGAGTATGATTATAGTACAAAATAAGGGTTAAATTTAACCAATATGCTAGTGACAGAAAGATATTTTATGTATTAGAATACCGGTATGTAGTTATGAGAGAACCGAGGTTACACAACATGGCCTTAAAGTGACTCAAACTACACTTTTATTGTCTTCAAGTTAAACAAATCGAACATTGATGCATTATGTATGTTCCTAACTGGTTGTAAATGTTTAATTCTGTTCCTGTTTACTTAAAATATCATTTTAGTGGCGCAAAATTGTTGGTCAAGCTGAAAAAACGAAGCAAAATATTGCAGAATCACACAAAAAATGGGACACCTTTGTTGGCATCCCATCAATAACTTTTTTGTAACACATTTCTTCTTCTGTCAAATAGCAGTTACAGTTAGCATACATATATGGCTAGGTACTACACCCCTACTAAACGGTGGCTCTTTCACATTTTGGTGATCTGTTTAAATGAGAGCCCTCGACACTTCCGTTGTAGAGCCCTCGACCAAAACAAGGCTGAAAAAGGTAAACACATTTTATAAAAATGTACGTTTTTAAAGAACATGCTTGTTTCTCAAAAATCGAAGAATGTCATGCCACGTAGAACATTTTTCTCATCATTTTAGATGCAATTTCGATAAGAAATACCCCAAAATGACGTTGCTAGAACTTTTATCAAATATCAACTCGTGTGTTTTCTTTTACGAGGAAACACATCTTGAGTAATTTTTCTACCGTGAAGTAGATGTTGGCACACTTAATCGTGCATGTAACATTGTACCAATCTCCTCTTTGGCCCAACACAAAAAAATAGTTCAGAGAGTTCGGTTAAAAACAAAATACTCACATTTTTTCAAATGTGATCGAGCAATCGACAATGTGCTGGCGCCATCGGCATTGTGAAAGAGCCCTCGAAAATGTGACAGAGCCAACACCATCATTCATAAAGAGTTGATATTGTGGAATTATACCGATTGAAATTCATGTCTAGACTAAATTGCATGAGTTGATAAAGACTTACTTTCTTGAAATGTTTCGGATAATTGTTCAATCAGATTCCTTCATGTTTCACGTATGTGAACTAGTTTTTCATTACCCAATAATAGTATATTCATAATTTAATGACTCAGAAGTTAGTGTTAAAGCAATGAACATGACGAAAAGAAACATGGAGGAAAGAATTTTCGAGGCACCACATCGGCGAAAACGAATGAAAGAAAACGCATCCAAGGTTCAAGCTCCAAAAAACGCAAATGAAATACTCTAGATTAAAGACAATATTTTCGGCAGTTAAACATTCTACACTTTGGAAAACATCAAAAAGAACATTGAATTTTTTACTTGAAAGCCATTCAATCAGTGATGAAGAAGTTATTTGTACTCACTAGACAAATTTCATAGATAGCGATGTAGCAGATATTGAAGAACCTAGCTCAATTAGTTCGGAATATGAAGCAGAAGACATTAAAAACGATATACCCAATAATGCTGGAAAAGAAGACAAAACAATATCCGATCTTTTCAATAAAGTTTTACCAATTTTGAAAAAAAAAAAAGAAATCAGACCGTCGCTTTTTTTTCGTGCTTTTTAACATACAATATTAACACTTATTGAATGAGGTGTTGGCTCGATCACATTTCCGCGGGCTCTTCCACAATGCCGATGGCGCCAGCACATTGTCGATGGCTCTATCACATTTGAAAAAATGTGAGTATTTTGTTTTTAAACGATCTCTGTGAACAATTGTTTGTGTTGAGCCAAAGAGGAGGTTGGAACAATGTTACATGTACGATTATGTGAGCCAATATCTACTTCACGGTAGAGAAATGACTCAAGGAGTGTCTCCTCGTGAAAGAAAACACACGAGTTGATATTTGGTACAAGTTCTAGCAACGTCATTTTGGGGTATTTCTTATCGAAATTGCATCCAAAATGATGAGAAAAATGTTCTACGTGGCATGACATTCTTTGATTTTTGAGAAACAAGCATGCTCTTTAAAAACGTACATTTTTATAAAATGTGCTTACCTTTTTCAGCCTTGTTTTGGTCGAGGGCTCTCATTTAAACAGATCACCAAAATGTGAAAGAGCCACCGTTTAGTAGGGGTGTACTAGTCATATACATTATACAAATATTCCAAGAACATCCTCATAGCTGTTGATAATTTATCCAAATTCCTAAATATTTACGCGAAAACTGACGACATTAGTCATAGACTACACGTTTTTCTCGCTTAAAGCACCGAGCTACATGATTTAGGTCCTACCCCTTGTCGATTTTCAGTTCCCTTTTTCGATGATATAATGCGAGTAATCCGGAATCTATATATATTTTAGAAGATATTTTGAGTTACATGAACATGAAGATAAATCATTTCTGTGTCGCATGACATCAGTTATGTATATGATATACACTGAATGAGAAAAATACGCGATGTAAATCAACACGTGTTGAATGTTTACATATGACAAACATTTATATCTGTATAAGGAATATTAGTGAATTTTAGCAATTATTGAAACGTTCTCAGACAGGCACCAAAATTGGTATATGAGTGCCTTATGTCTTCGCATTTGTGAAACAAGTACTATTTCTTTACCCCAAGTGTCTGTGTTTCATGTCAATTGGAGGTTAAAAAAAAATTGTAAAACACAGATTAATGTTGTATTCATTGATAACTTAAAAAGAAAACAATGTTTTTAAAAATAGCCAGTAACAGTTATTTTTTTAGTATTTGATAGTAAATTATATGAGGCACAGGCCATGAATTGAAGTTTTTATATTCTGCTTGAGTGTATTCCATAAAAGGATGGGCTTCCTTCAGTTTCTTTAATATAGACAGTAATAGGAAATACAAAATTTTGTTTAAAGTATAAATTGGTGTATATTGTATTAATCTGAGCGAATTAAGAGATTGAATGCAGAATGTAATAATCATAAGTCAGGCCACAGCGTGCAGAGGGTTGAGAAACAAAAATCATTTGCTAAGCTATGCAGAGCAGTTTTCTCTGTAGCAAAGAAATTTTTGATTGATCATCATGTAATGATTTGTAATCATCACACTTACCTGGTCATTTTTATTTTAGTTTATCAGCTTTTTCTGTTTGAATTTTTGTTTGCCTGACACAGCAGAGTAGATGAAGCTGCTGTGCTTTAATTACTGGTATGCATAATAAAGTTTCTGGTGATTTCAATTGAAAGCTATTTACAGCTTTGGCAGCTCAATAGTGACTTGTCCTTAATGAGGGTGATAAACTATGCTTGGTACAAGAGCAGCTGCAAAAACAATATCACTTGAAGATTTGAAAGAAAAACAACTTGGAAAAAAAACATTAATCAGGGGTTTCATTAAGAGGTAGGAGGCGGGGATTTCACCCTGCTATTTTGAGATCATCCCGCAGCTACTTATCTTAAAACCAGGCTTGTTTAACAAACTGGCAGCTTTATATGTATTCCCTCCAACTCAAAAACTTAATGAAACCCCTGATTAATGAACCGAAAGACAAGAGATTTCCCATGCTGCCGTTTCAGTTACACTAAATTACCCTTTAACTCATAGTTCGCAAATCATCTTGTACTTCTGAATTTCTTACTTTTGTTACTGTCATTTATGTTAGGGAGAGAGACAATTAAAAGACTTATTGAAGGGATTCAGATATTCAGTTATAGGTAAGCTTTTTTCCTTTATTTTTCAGTTCCGACCTGCTCAGCGATTTATTCAGCAGAGTAAGTACCAAAACCTAGATACTTATTTAATGTGTTATTTCTGGAGATTTTTTAATCTCAAGTTGAAGTTTTACCTTAATCCATCGGCTTGAAAATGAATGTGAAAAGACTTTAGAGATAAAAGTTTACCAAAAAAAAAAAAAAAAAATGTATTTGTATGTAAGAAAGTATATTCTTTTCACAGGATTTGTAAATCTGTCTCCATGACATTAATTTGTTGAAGCATGTTGGTAATGTCTGTTTAGATGTTTCTGTGTCATTTCTGTTTTAGGTCTGTCCACGAAGATTGTTCCAGTGACTGCAGTAAAATGGTAAGGATGGAATATTCAGTTTCTCACGTGTTTACTAGGTTATTTGTTAATTGATGCTTGCGCATCATGTTTGTATGTTTGTTTGTTTAAAACCAATGTGATTGTTCAAGGACACTGTAATTGGAACCATACTTTCAAGAGAACTTGGACATCTTTAAAAGAAATTGGAATCCTTTAAAGTTATTACCAACAGCCTATGGCCTGTTCATATTAAATTAAAATTGTAACACTATCCACAATTCGCTGACAATAAACAAAGAAGGAATTGAGCATGATATATCAAATACATTGTAACACACTGAATACAAGCGCATGCCTGCTGACGTCACTGCAGATTACTTTCAGCTTTTGTTATTTGTCATTGTAAACCAATAATTGTTTAAAAATATTTTTATGAGTGAAATATTGGTATGGACTAAAGTGTCTTCTTTGATGTTCATCACTGAGAAAATTATAGATATTTGTTTAAATGTAAATTATTTACTGATAACCTAAAATGACCTTGTTGTTATCATCTTCATGAGGGAAATGAATAGCGGGGTAAACAGAATGCCTGACAGGGACAATAATTGTAAAATATGGCATGATAAGTAGTGCACATAATTGTGTACCTTATAACTATACATATATGTTAGAATGGAAATAGATTTTAAAGTTTTGGTGATCTTCCATCGAATATAGCAGAGTTTCTCATTCAGATGTGTAATTCTTAAATCATACAGGCTTATGCATCTGAACTCGGCACCATGCTATATTTGACGGTAGATCACTAAAATTTAAAATCTATTTCCTAAATTGATAATCTTTTTTTCAGTAACAACAGTAGACAGTGGTATTGTGACATCCACAAGAATGTCAGGAACTTTCAGACTGCTACTTCACTGTGTAAGGGTTTTTACTTTACTGTATTTGAAACATAAAGTTAACCACAAAATTTAATATTATAGTCTAGAGTAAAATTAGATAAACGCATCAGATTTAAATACTCTTTGTTAGTTTTTCCCACAGGTTTATAGTCTGCAGTCCTTTAATGTCACAACAGGTATTACTGTACAAAATTCATTGGAAGGGTAACGCTTCAATGTCTGCCAAAAGTACACAAGTTTATAGCTATGTAGGCATTATAATGTTGTATCAGTTACTTTTCTCTTGTTATATTCTAACTGAAGTGTGTCTTTCTTGAAGATAAGGTTAAGTACTGAAGTAGTGCCATATAGATGTATTTTGGTGTTTCCGTTTTATGTTAATACTTCGTTTTGCAGGAAAAGAAAACTTAAACTTAGATGTTTTCTTGTATATTGTCAGCTGGTCAGTAAAATAAGTCTGATCATTTTCAGATAATGCTGTACAAACTGTGAAGTGTCCCCCTTTCGCTGAATCAATTACTGAAGGGGATATCAGATGGGAGAAAGGTAATTAAATTTATGAAGCAACCACTAGAATAAAACTAACAAATTTCAAGGAGTTTGTTACATACATCTAAATATAACATTGTGTACAATATCTACCTTCATGAAGTTGTGGATGATAGTGAACATTTCTTTGGAGAAGAAAATATTCTGCATACATTAAGTATGTTGTTTTTACTAAAATGCAAATTGTACCAGGTTGATACAGACGTGGAGTACAGACCACAAACCACAGGTCTTTTTTTACAAATCTGAGCTGAAATTGTCACCTGTTCTTTCTGAATCAAAGTTGTTTTAATCATTAGAGATAAAGAGAGAGAGAATTGCCTTCAGCCTTTTTGGGATGGGCAAAAAATAAGAAAATCTTTTTAAAAAATTGATATGTTTCTGTTAAAGAATGGGTATTATATTCCAGCTGTTGGAGATTCTGTGCAGGTTGATGAGATCATTGCGGAAGTAGAAACTGACAAGGTAGGAAAATGTTTTATTTCATACCCTTGAGACAGTTTGAGCCATGCTGTGTGAGAAAGTCATGTATGGAGATTTGCATCATTACCTTTAATATGTATGGTAGTCAGATGAAACTGTGAAAATGGCACATCAACATCCTTTAGCAGTGATGCTGGTCACATGGTGTTGACTGAAGTATAGAACCATTGTGTTCTCAGCACAGATCACATGTTGTTAAGCTTATGATAATAGAAATTGAAAATATTGAAATTATTTATTTCAAGGATATGAAAAAAGCATCTGATAATGTTTGTTTGTTTTGAAACTAGAGAATATAAAAAAAATAAATGCAGGCATAGCTGACTGTTATACAGAACCTAAGGTACACTTTGACTTGCTGTTATTTTTTTCAGACATCAATTCAGATTCCAAGTCCTGCCGCTGGTGTTATAGAATCATTACTGGTTAATGATGGAGATACAGTGGAAGCTGGCATGCAGCTGTGTACTATCAAAGCTGGAGGTTAACAGAAAAAGATCTTTTTGCTTGTGAATCAAATCTTGCAAAACTTCCGTATTTTTAAAGCATACAGAGTACCAAGTGCTAATTTTTAGCTCACCTGTCACGTAGTGACAGAGTGAGCTTTTCTGATCACCTTTTGTCCGTCGTCCGTCCGTCCGTCCGTCAGTCCGTCCGTCCGTCCGTCCACAATTAGTTTGTTAACACTCTAGTGGTCACATTTTTGCCTCAATTGTCATGAAACTTGCATGGGATGTTTGTCTCATTGATATCTCGGACGAGTTCGAACATGGGTTATCAGGGTTGGAAAACTAGGTCACAGAGCCCAAATATAGAAAAACCTTGTTAACACTCTAGAGGCTACTTTTTCAGTCCAAATATCCTGGAAATTTGTCAGAAAGGTTCTATTGATGATTTCTAGCTCAAGTTCAAATATGGGTAATCTGGGTTCAAAAACTAGGTCACGGAGCCCAAAAATAGAAAAATCTTGTTAACACTCTAGAGGTTACATTTTCAGCCCAAATAATCTGGAATTTTGTCAAAAAGGTTGTTTTGACAATTTCTAGGTCAAGTTCAAATATGGGTCATCTGGGGTCAAAAACTAGGTCACAGAGCCCAAATATGGAAAAACCTTGTTAACACTCTAGAGGTTACATTTTCAGCCCAAATAATCTGGAAATTTGTCAGAAAGGTTGCTTTGACAATTTCTAGGTCAAATTTAAATATGGGTCATCTGGGGTCAAAAACTAGGTCACAGAGCCCAAATATGGAAAAACCTTGTTAACACTCTAGAGGTTACATTTTCAGCCCAAATAATCTGGAAATTTGTCAGAAAAGTTGCCTTGAGGATTTCTAGATCAAGTTCGAATATGGGTCATCTGGAGTCACAAACTAGGTCACAGAGTCCAAATATGGAAAAACCTTGTTAACATTCTAAAGGTAGCATTTTCAGTCCAAATAACCTGAAAATTTGTCAGAAAGGTTCTATCGATGATTTCTATCTTAGTTTTGAATATAGGTTTTCTGGGGTCAAAAACTAGGTCACAGAGCCCGAAAGTAGAAAAACCTTGTTAATCCTCTAGAGGTTACATTTTTAGTCCAAATGTCCTTGAAATTTGTCAGAAAGATTGTTTCAAAGATTTCTAGCTCAGATTTGGATATGGGTCATCTGGGATCAAAAACTAGGTCACATGGTTCAAATATGTAAAAAACTTTTTAACACTCCAGAGGTTACATTTTCAGTCCAAATATCCTGGAAATTTGTCAGACAGGTTTTCTTGATGATTTCTAGCTCAAGTTGGAGTATGGGTCATCTTGGGTCAAAAACTAGGTCACAGAGCCCAAATATGGAAAAACCTTGTTAACACTCTAGAGGTTACATTTTCAGCCCAAATAATCTGGAAATTTGTCAGAAAAGTTGCCTTGAGGATTTCTAGATCAAGTTCGAATATGGGTCATCTGGAGTCACAAACTAGGTCACAGAGTCCAAATATGGAAAAACCTTGTTAACATTCTAAAGGTAGCATTTTCAGTCCAAATAACCTGGAAATTTGTCAGAAAGGTTCTATCGATGATTTCTAGCTTAGTTTTGAATATAGGTTTTCTGGGGTCAAAAACTAGGTCACAGAGCCCGAAAGTAGAAAAACCTTGTTAATCCTCTAGAGGTTACATTTTTAGTCCAAATGTCCTGGAAATTTGTCAGGAAGGTTGTTTTGATGATTTGTAGCTCAAGTTTGGATATGGGTAATCTGGGGTCAAAAACTAGGTCATAGAGCCCAAATATGGAAAAATCTTGTTAACACTCTAGAGATAACATTTTCAGTACAAATAACCGTGAAATTTGTCAAAGAGATTGTTTCAATAATTTCTAGGTCAAGTTTGAATATGGGCCATCTGGGGTCAAATAACCAGGTCCATAGCAACTTTGTTTAAAGCAGTCATACTCAGGTGAGCGATACAGGGCCATCATGGCCCTCTTGTTTTATCTCCTGCTGAAAAGGTGGCGGGGGATATGGTAATAGTCTCCGTCTATCCTGTCCCACTTTTTAGCTCATCTGAGCTGGCTCAGGGTGAGCTATTAGGATCGATGAATGTCCGTCGTCCGTCGTCTGTCGTCCGTCGTCCGTCGTCCGTTCACATTTAGTTCGTTAACACTCTACTGGTCACATTTTTGCTCCAATTGTCACGAAACTTGGTCAGGATGTTTTTCCCAGTAATTACTCGGACGAGTTCGAATATGGGTCATATGGGATCAAAAACTAGGTCAAGGAGCCCAAAAATAGAAAAATCTTGTTAACACTCTAGAGGTAATGTTTTTAGCCCAAATAATCTGGAAATTTGTCATAAAGGTTGCTTCTATGATTTCTAGCTCAAGTTCAAATATGGGTCATCTGGGGTCAAAAACTAGGTCACAGAGCCCAAAAATAGAACATTCTTGTTAACACTCTAGAGGCTACATTTTCAGCCCAAATAATCTGGAAATTTGTCAGAAAGGTTGTTTCCATGATTTCTAGCTCAAGTTCGAATATGGGTCATCTGGGGTCAAAAACTAGGTCACAGAGCCCAAATATGGAAAAACCTTGTTAACACTTAAGAGGTAACATTTTCAGCCCATATATCCTTGTAATATGTCAGAAAGGTTATTTGGATTATTTCTAGCCCAGGTTCGAATATGGGTCATCTGGGGTCAAAAACTAGGTCACTGAGACGAAATATGGAAAAACCTTTTCATCACTCTAGAGGTAACATTTTCAGCCAAAATATCCTGGAAATATGTCAGAAAGGTTGTTTTGATGATTTCTAGCTCAAGTTTGAATATGGGTCATGTGGGGTCAAAAACTAGGTCACACAGCCCAAATATGGTAAAACCTTGTTAACACTCTAGAGGCTACATTTTTAGCCCAAATTTCCTGAAAAACTGTCAGAAAGCTTGTTAAGATGATTTTTAGCTCAAGTTGGAATATAGGTCATGTGGGGTCCAAAACTAGGTCACACAGCCTGTATATGGAAAAACCTTGTTAACACTCTAGAGGTAACATTTTCAGCCCAAATATTCTGGAAATAAGTCAGAAAGGTTGTTTCCATGATTTCTAGCTCAAGTTCGAATATGGGTCATGTGGGGTCAAAAACTAGGTCACACAGCCCAAATATGGTAAAACCTTGTTAACACTCTAGAGGCTACATTTTCAGCCCAAATATCCTGGAAATATGTCAGAAAGGTTGTATCAATGATTTCTAGCCCCATTTCGAATATGGGTCATCTGGGGTCAAAAACTAGGTCACAGAGCTTAAATTTGGAAAAACCTTGTTTACACTCTACAGGTAACATTTTCAGCCCAAATATCCTGGAAATATGTCAGATAGGTTGTTTCGATGATTTCTAGGTCAAGTTCGAATATGGGTCATCTGGGGTCAAAAACTAGATCACACAGCCTGAATATGGAAAAATCTTGTTAACACTCTAGAGGTAACATTTTCAGCCCAAATATCCTGGAAATATGTCAGAAAGGTTGTATCAATGATTTCTAGCCCAATTTCGAATATGGGTCATCTGGGGTCAAAAACTAGGTCACAGAGCTTAAATTTGGAAAAACCTTGTTTACACTCTACAGGTAACATTTTCAGCCCAAATATTCTGGAAATATGTCAGAAAGGTTATTTTGATGGTTTCTAGGTCAAGTTCGATTATGGGTCATCTGGGGTAAAAAACTAGGTCACAGAGCCCAAAAATAGAAATATCTTGTTAAGGCTCTAGAGGCTACTGTTTCAGTCCAAATATCCTGGCAGTTTGTCAGAAAGCTTGTTTGGTTGTTCACATTATTAGATAAGAATAAAGGTCACGGAGGCTAAAAATAGATTTATCTACTGTACCTCATAAAGCCTTCATTTATAGACCAATATCTTTGATATTCAGTATATAGGTTCCTTGCATGGACCTCTACCCATGTGTAGGGTTTGAGGTCACTGGGTCGAGGTCAAGGTCACCATAGCTTATAATAGATATTTCTACTTTCTGTCATAGAGCCTTTATTTATTGATTGATATTTTACATATTTGGTTTGAAGGCACTTATATATTTTCAATTAAAAAATGAAATACTGCTTAACAGCAAACCTACAGCCAAAGTACTCAGGTGAGCGATCCAGGGCCATCATGGCCCTCTTGTTTGTCGGGAGCATAACTCAAAATGTATTTGAGATGTCAACTTGAAACTTCAAAGGTGGATAGATCTCATTGAGGAGGAGTGCAGTGCACAAGAATGTTAACTCTACTCTTCATAATTTTTGGGTTATTGCCCTTGAATATTTTTCATGCTTAATTTTGTCTGGAGCATAACTCAAAAGTATTTTTGGTATCAACTTGAAACTTCATACGTTGATATATCTCATTTAGGAGGAGTGCAGAGAACAAGAGTGATAACTAAGCAAACACATTTGGTGTCGCATGGTTTGTGATTTTTGTCACTTTCCATTTTTTGCCATCTAATTACTTCCTATGCCCCCAAAGGGAGACATACAGGAATCAAATTGTCCGTCCATCCATCCACATTTTGACCGGAGCATAACTCCTAAAGTATACAAGACATTGACTTCAAACTTGGAATACAGCTTGATGGCGATGAGGAGAAGTGCAGTGCACAAAAACCATTACTGTAGCCGTGCTCATTCTTGAGTTATCTCCCCTTTTCAGTTTGTCCCGCCATTTTCTCTCAAAGCATAGATGGGATTGGCCTCAAACTTGGAATTTAGGTTGTTGGTGACGGGTGCAGTGCACAAGAATGATAACTCCAGCTCACTTAGATTTTGAATAATCTCCCTTTGTCATTTTTGTTTGTCCAGTGCATAACTCAAAAAGTATTGGAATTGTCAACTTGGAACTTCAAAGATAAATAGATCTCATTGAGGAAAACTGCAGTGCACAGGAACCATAACTCTCTTTTGCATAGTTTTGGAATTATTGCCCTTTAAAAGTTTTCATGTTTTTTTTTTTCTGGGGCATTACTCAAAAAGTGTTGGAGGTATCAACTTGAAACTTCGTAGATGGATATATCTCATTGAGGAGAAGTGCACTGCCCAAGAATCATAACTCTTTTAACCATAATTTTGGAATTATTGCCTGTTGAAATGTTTCATACTTAAATTTTGTCTTGGGCATAACTAAAAAGCATTAGAAGTATCAGCTTGAAACTTCATAGATTAAGAGATCTAATTGAGAAGTGCAGTGCCCAAGAACTGTAACTCGTTTTTGCATAATTTTGGAATTATTGCCCTTTTTAATTTTTCATACTTTGAGTCGTAATAAGTAACATGTTCTCATATATCACTACCTTACTGAAAAAGCGGCATGCAGGTAGTATTGGCGCCACTACAGTGGCTGTTCTAGTTTTCACAGACTGCAATTTTTTTTTTTTGCACAAATGATCAAGGTAACTTCAAGTTATAATCTACCATGACTGTGACCATTGCCTTGTTTCGGGGGCATTCATGTCTGTGACACATTTCTTGTTTGAATTTGACATTGCTCAGTCAAAAGAATAAACCTCAATACTGAGTATTTAAAAAACCAGAACCTTTATAATATAAATTATATGCCTGCACATTCCAGCCCTTCATGTATGTAAATTAATAGAATGGAATTACACAAATCTGAAAATATATTTTTCATTTTCCAGCAGAGGCTGCAGCTGGAGCCAAACCATCAGCACCTGAACCCACACAGCCTAAGAAAGAAGAAGCAGCCCCAGCCCCATCTCCCCCACCCCCAAAACCAGAAACTGGGGCAGGACCCATTCCTTCATCTCCTCCACCTCCACAGCCTGTCCCTACACAGCCTGTTTCATCTACCCCGGCATCAGATGTGAAACCAAAGGCAGCAGCACCACCTTTGCCGGCTGGGGATTTCTCTACAAGTGGCGGGAGAGGAGAGACTAGGGTAAGATTTGTTCTCCTTGATTAAAAAGCTCACAGACAACAGGTTGATAAATTCCCTAGCATTTTACAAACTTAAACAAACTTTTTGTGTTTAAGAGAATTTAAAGACTTTTTTTTTATACTTTATTTAATCCTTCAATGAATATTTCTTCTTCAAGGTCGACAATATTTTCTTAAATCTTAACTCACTAGGTAGGTTTAATGGATTTCTGTGTTTTGTTTTTTTTAATCAAAGAACATGAAAATTTTGACGTTGAAACATTTCAGGTGAAGATGAATAGAATGCGACAGAGGATAGCTCAGAGACTGAAAGATGCACAGAACACTTGTGCTATGTTAACAACATTTAATGAAATAGACATGAGGTAAAACTAGGGGCTTGAAATGGATGAGAAAATGATGAATGAATTCAGTTTGTTGGCAACAAGAGGAATAAGTTGATTTATATAATTATTTTAGATGGATTTATCTCAAAGATGCTCCAGGAAAAACAAACATCTTTCTGTTTTCAACAGTTGTCCTTTTTTATACATTCTGTTGGTAAGGAAGTGGTGAGTCCAGATATAATTGTCTCTAGTAGCCATGCCTGTTCATCAAGGATGTCAGAACTTTCAGATGCAATTCATTTATTATATTTAGAAAATTCCAGTACAGTGAACTGTTGAGATTTCTGTAGAATTTTTAACAAGTTGACAGTTTTGCATCTTTTATTAATGACATTGCTGTTTAATGGGAAAATATGAGAATTGAACATCATCCTTCTTAATTGTTGATAAATTCTCTTCCAAGAGCTTGGGGGTGAATTCTTTAGACTAGTTCTCTTTAAATTGTTAAAAAGTTCAGTGTGAATGATTCAACTACTTTATAAAATAAGCTGTTGATATATTTTCCTTTTCAGCAACATAATGGAATTGAGAAAACAATATAAAGATGCCTTCCTAAAGACACATGGTATTAAACTAGGTTTTATGTCAGCATTTATCAGAGCATCTGCTTATGCTCTCCAAGACCAACCTCAAGTGAACGCTGTAATAGATGATCTGGAAATTGTATACAGAGACTACGTTGACATTAGTGTAGCAGTTTCCACGCCAAAAGTAAGTTACACAAGGTACCGAGGGGCATCACAGCCAGTGCATTTCAAGTTTATGGTTTTTGTTATTTGGAGTGTTAATAGTTGGTGTTTTGAATATAATCTTGTTATTTTTAATGAAATGGATTTATTCATAGTGAATTTTGTTGAAGATTCTGGAAGAAATGGGTTAGTATATCACTAGTAAGGTAAGTAATTCATTATCATCAAATAGTGTTTGGTTAGAGAATTAAACATAATCGGACTCCGTTTGGATACAAAGGAGTTTACTTTTACTTAGATTTTCTCTTTAGCAGTTAGGGGTTTACTTTTCCAGTAAATCTAAAACAGGCTGGAAATCTTTAACATTTATTTCATTAAGATAAGCAGCCATATTCCAACAAAGTAAGTTGCATCTATTGACAAATTTGTACACAGGCTTTCGAAAAGTTCTTTTGAAACCTTGTCTTTAAATGGTTAAAGGTATCGATATATACATTGTGTAGCCTATGGCTTATATATCTGTGTAAAAGATCATTTACCTCAAATACTTCAGGGATTAGTAGTGCCTGTGATACGTAATGTTGAAGGAATGAATTATGCTGAAATAGAAAGGGCTATGAATGCTCTTGGAGAAAAGGTAACAAATAACTTTTACCCTTTCTGATTGTCATAAGATGTAATGGTTCTGCAAATGTGCACAAACAGTTCTATCTTCATGTTCAAAGTTGCAGTATTTGTTTTAGAACTAGACGGGTACAAGAAAGCTGTAAAAATAGAACTTGATGGAGTTTGATTTATAAAACAGAATTGACTGTGTTTGAAAGTGAGCAGTTTCTTTAAGAATATGTATTTAATATTGTCTCTTCCTAGAAGTGATCTGAAGGTAAAGTTCCTGCTTACCTAATCTAAACATTGTTGACAGATGATAAGCAGCTAGTAAATGTGATTTGAATTATTCATTCTTGTAGGCAAGGACAGGAAATCTCGCTATAGAAGATATGGATGGTGGAACTTTCACCATTTCAAATGGCGGGGTGTTTGGCTCTATGTTTGGAACCCCAATTATTAATCCACCTCAGTCAGCAATTCTAGGCATGCATGCTATATTTGACAGGCCCGTCTCTGTAAATGGCAAGGTAGGTCTTACAATGTTTATGCATTTAAGTGATAAGGAATTCTTTTATCCTTTTAATGATGGAAGTGGACCTTTTCCATAGAGCACTTGAGCAAAAATATCATTTAACAAATTCAGACATTTGAAAACGTGTACAAAGTTATTTCAGGATGTTTTTAATACAAATTGTGGAAAAAGACAGAAGAACATAATTCTTATATTGCTTGCTCAAATAATGTGAGCAAAAATAGTGTTTTGAAGGCCACTTGGAAAAAAATGTCTTTTGGGTAGGAGGGTTAGGAAGGTAGCAAGCAAGGAAGTATCTCATAGCTGTATTTGTCACTGAATATAGAAAAATGGCAGTATTCTTTTTAGAAGACATTAGAAATATTTTCTTGGTTAAATACTTCTGTTATTTGTTGCAGGTGGAAATACGTCCTATGATGTATGTAGCCTTGACTTATGATCATAGACTTATTGATGGCCGAGAGGCTGTCACTTTCCTCAAGAAAATCAAATCGGCAGTGGAAGACCCCAGGAGCATGCTTCTGGAATTGTAATAAACATGTCATCTAGAAAATTTGGAAAATATATTAGAATGTTATTTTTATTGCTTAAGCGATAGTAGCTTTTTCACACTGTCCTTTTCCTATTGTTACATGGTAATGAAAATAAATAAATGTCACAATCCCTGATACAAAAATATTAAGAATTCTGTTATTTATTGTATTACGTGTTTTGTATGTGATAGATCTGCATATTTTTGACATTCAAGTATTTATTGCATTTAGATTGCAAGATGCATAACCATTCAACTTACACATCTGTACTTTTATATCTGCCTCTTAACATCTGTTAGATTTCTGAAAATATCATTTGACAATGCTCTAAAGACATAGAGAGAATCTCTTTTCTCTAGGGCTGGACAGAATGACAAAGAAGCATCTTTTATTACAAGTTCAGAATTTATATTTGGCAAAGCCTGTTCTATTATTTTTATGTATCATCACCACATTGAAAATCAATAGGTGGCGCATAAAGTCGAGAAATGCATATCCTAAGTAAATGAAAATATTCAGGCTTAGAAGGTATTGCTGTAGTAGGCCTTTTATCCTGAGCAATATTTTCTGTTGCCATTTTATTTGACAAATTGCTGTTAGGCCTTATATCTACAAGATTAATGTATATTAAACCAATGCAAAATAGATCTTCAACATTGAAAATACCATTGTTTTAAGACTTTTTTTTTCAGTGAATGTGTATCTTATAATTCATGGTTTGATTGATTGGGTAAAATTGTAATTATTTAAAGTGTTTGTCATTAATTCCTGTGATTTTTTTGTCGTCACAGTTTACATGTGGTGTGTTCAAACCTCAAAACCTCCAAAGTTCTTTTTTCTAATATTTTGTTGGGAGTCTTAAAAAAACATAATTTACACGAAAGTTGGAAAAATTTAGGTACTGATGTTTTTTTTGTTTTTTTCCAACAAATTTTTTCAACTGTTTCCACATTGAAGAAGTGATAAATACACCAGTGTAATCTCTTGTTATGTTTTATTGCATACTGCCATGCTGTTTGTTAGCTGTCTAAGTATGATAATGGAAATAAAAATGGTAAGGTTAGGGAGTTTTTTATTGAGAAAGTATATAAAACTGTAGGTTTTGTTTTGTTGTTTTTTAGCTCACCTGAGCACAAAGTGCTCAGGGTGAGCTTTTCTGATCGGTCTTTGTCCGTCGTCCGTCCGTCGTCAACTTTTCATTCAAACGACATCTCCTCTGAAACCAATGGGGCAAATTTAATGAAACTTGCCTGGGATGTTCCTTGCATGAAGCTCTACCAAGATTGTTCAAATGGTTCTGGTCCATTGCATTTCTGGTTCACTGGAGCTAAAAATAGATTTTATAAGTTGGATCTTTAAAAATCTTCTTCTCCGAAACCACAAGGCCTGGAGCTTTGATATTTGGTATGAAGCATCATCTAGTGGACCTCTACCAAGTTTGTTCAAATTGTGTCCCTGGGGACAAAACTGACCCCACCCCAGGGGTCAGTTGATTTTACATAGAGTTATATAGGGAAAACTTGAAAATCTTCTTGTCAGAAACCACAAGGCCTAGAGTTTAGATATTTGGTATGTAGCATTGTCTAGTGGACCTCTACTAAGTTTGTTCAAATCATGGCCTCTGGGTCAAAAATGGCCCCGTCCCGGGGGTCACTTGTTTTACATAGAGTTATATAGGAAAATCTTAAAAAAATCTTCTTGTCAGAAACCGTAAGTTATAGAGCTTAGATATTTGGTGTGTAGCATTGTCTAGTGGACCTCTACCAAGTTTGTTCAAATCCTGTCCTCTGGGTCAAGAATGGCCCCGCCCCAGGGGCCACTAGTTTTACATAGAGTTATATAAGAAAATCTAAAAAAAATCTTCTTGTCAGAAACCGTAAGTTATAGAGCTTAGATATTTGGTGTGTAGCATTGTCTAGTGGACCTCTACCAAGTTTGTTCAAATCCTGGCCTCTGGGTCAAAAATGACCCCGCCCCAGGGGCCACTAGTTTTACATAGAGTTATATAGGAAAATCTTAAAAAATCTTCTTGTCAGAAACCGTAAGTTATAGAGCTTAGATATTTGGTGTGTAGCATTGTCTAGTGAACCTCTACCAAGTTTGTTCAAATCCTGTCCTCTGGGTCAAAAATGGCCCCGCTCCAGGGGCCACTAGTTTTACATAGAGTTATATTGGAAAATCTTAAAAAATCTTCTTGTCAGAAACCGTAAGTTATAGAGCTTAGATATTTGGTGTGAAGCATTGTCTAGTGAACCTCTACCAAGTTTGTTCAAATCCTGGCCTCTGGGTCAAAAATGACCCCGCCCCAGGGGCCACTAGTTTTACATAAAGTTATATAGGAAAATCTTAAAAAATCTTCTTGTCAGAAACTGTAAGTTATAGAGCTTAGATATTTGGTGTGAAGCATTGTCTAGTGGACGTCTACCAAATTTGTTCAAATCCTGGCCTCTGGGTTAAAAATGGCCCCGCCCCGGGGATCACTTGTTTTACATAGAGTTATATAGGAAAAACTAAAAAATCTTCTTGTCAGAAACAAGAAGGCCTACAGTTAAGATATTTGGTATGTAGCATTGTCTAGTGGACCTCTACCAAGTTTGTTCAAATCATGGCCTCTGGGTCAAAAATGGCCCCGCCCCGGGGGTCACTTGTTTTACATAGAGTTATATAGGAAAATCTTAAAAAAATCTTCTTACCAGAAACCGTAAGTTATAGAGCTTAGATATTTGGTGTGTAGCATTGTCTAGTGGACCTCTACCAAGTTTGTTCAAATCCTGGCCTCTGGGTCAAAAATGACCCCGCCCCAGGGGCCACTAGTTTTACATAGAGTTATATAAGAAAATCTAAAAAAATCTTCTTGCCAGAAACCGTAAGTTATAGAGCTTAGATATTTGGTGTGTAGCATTGTCTAGTGGACCTCTACCAAGTTTGTTAGAAAAATGTCCCTAGGGTCACTATTGGCCCCGCCTGAGGGGTCACAAGTT
Source organism: Cyclina sinensis (assembly GCA_012932295.1). Classification (NCBI taxonomy): domain Eukaryota; kingdom Metazoa; phylum Mollusca; class Bivalvia; order Venerida; family Veneridae; genus Cyclina; species Cyclina sinensis. Next base: position 38,618,651 of record JAAONU010000011.1, on the reverse strand, counting down.
TAAAATAACAATATAGAAGAAAATCTTTAAAAATCTTCTTGTCTGAAACCACAAGACCTAGAATTTTAAAATTTGGCATGAAGCAAGCTTTATCAAGCTTTTTCAAATTATTGGATTAGGTTAAAGGTCATGGAGGCTAAAAGTAGATTTATCTACTGTACCTCATAGAGCCTTCATTTATAGACCAATATCTTTGATATTCAGTATAGAGGTTCCTTGCATGGACCTCTACCCATGGGTAGGGTTTGAGGTCACTGGGTCAAGGTCAAGGTCACCATAGCTTATAATAGATATTTCTACTTTCTGTCATAGAGCCTTTATTTATTGACTGATATTTTACATATTTGGTTTGTAGGCACTTACATATTTTCAATTAAAAAATGAAATACTGCTTAACAGCAAACCTAAGTACTCAGGTGAGCGATCCAGGGCCATCATGGCCCTCTTGTTTTTTAAACCTTTAATAAAATGAAGGTAACTAAGTTAAAACCCTGTCTTTACATCTAGCTGTGGGATAAGAAAACCTTTTTCTCAGGCTCAGCTCTGTTTGAGAATTAAAAGTGTCATATTTTTAAAACTTAGCATTGAAAATTCAACACTTTTAACCACTGAATAAAACACAAAAACTATATAGACTGGGTAAACCTTTTAAGAGAAATGTCATTTTGAGCATGGAGTTTGCTCTCCAAGTTTTATCTACAGAGCCAGATTTTCATCCCACTTTGACCCCTGGGAGTGCATGTATGTACGGTAATGTGGCCTGACGACAGAATTGTGATACAAATTATGGTTTGGTTTAGTTTAGTTGAGATTCAAGGTTACCTAAGACAGGAAGATGTATCGGATGTTTACCAACCATTGGGAAGAACCAGTACTAGACTGACTAGATACTCTGTTAAACAAGAGGGCCATGATGGCTTTAGCTAATGGGCTGCTGTTGAGCAAACATCAGAAGCACAATAACAGGTTTGGCATTTAAGATCTTATATTTTATACAAACAGAACCCTTGAGCTGGGCCAATTTTGACCAAAGGGACAATTTGAAACAAGAACTGTTGCTGTAAGATGACAATGCCTCTGAAGTGCTGCTTTGACTGGGCTGAGGACCAGTCATTCAAGGGTCAAGGTCAAATAAATATATGTCAGTGGGAAGGTCTTGTCTAAAGGGGTGTTGTGTCCAAGTTTGAAGTAAATCTACTTGCTGCTAAGGAAGTTTGGGTCAATGTAAAGTTTTTGGACAATTAGATCTTCAAGGTGAAGGTCATTCAGGGATCAAGATCAAATAAATATAGGTCAGTGGGAAGATTTTGTCCAAAGGGATGTTGTGTCCTGGTATGAAGTAAATCCACTTACAAGGAAGTTGTGGCCAATGTTAGTTTTTGGACGGAGAGTTCAAAAACTAGATGCCTCCCTTTGGTGGCGTAAAACCTTGGTAGAGGTCCACAACCCGACTTTCAACATACAAAATATCTTAACCTCTAAGGCATACCCTTTCAATGTAAGCCTCTGTAAAATCAAGTGATGTTGGGGCAAGGTCATTAATGACCTCACGGACATTATTTGAACATACTTGGTAGAGGTCAACTAGACTAAGCAAAATACAAAATAGCTAACCTCTGAGGCATACAGTTTCAGATGAGATTTTCAAAGATTTAGTATTTTACACAAATGGGACCCCTGAGTTTGGGGCCAATTTTTCCCCCAGAGACGTAATCTGAATGTGATCCCGGGGCAGAGTTAATAATGACCACAAGAGCACAATTTTAACTATTCTTGGTTGAGAATCTCAAAATGATGCTCCATGCAAAGTATCTAGGGTAAAGCTCAGTTTCTCGTGAGGATTTTCAAAGATCAAATAGTTTACACAAATAGGACCCCTTGGGTAGGGCTTAGTTTGAACACATGAACAACTTTTAAAAACTTGGTAGAGGTCCACTACTATGCAACATACAAAATATTTTAGCTCTAAGGCATACAGTTTCAGAAGAGACTTTTTAGCTCACCCGAGGACAATGTCCTCAAGGTGAGCTTTTGTGATGGCCCATCGTCTGTGCGTGCGTCAACAATTTCTTTAAAAACTTCTCCTCCTAAACCACTTGGCCAAATTTGTTGAAACTTTGCAGGGATGTTCCTTGCATGAAGCTCTACCAAAGTTGTTCAAAGAATTCAATTCCATCAAAATCTCTGGTTGCTATGGCAATTGAAAGGAAAAACTTTGAAAATCTTCTCTGAAACCACAAGGCCCTGAGCCTTAAGATTTGGTATATAGCATTGTCTAGTGGACCTCTATCAAGCTTGTTCAAATTATGCCTCTGGGGTCAAATTTGGCCCCACCCCGGGGGTCAATTGATTTTACATAGGCTTAAATAGTGAAACTTTAAAAATCTTCTCTGAAACCACAAGGCCCTGAGCCTTAAGATTTGGTATATAGCATTGTCTAGTGGACCTCTATCAAGCTTGTTCAAATTATGCCCCTGGGGTCAAATTTGGCCCCACCCCGGGGGTCAATTGATTTTACATAGGCTTAAATAGTGAAACTTTAAAAATTATGATATCTCTGAAACCACAAGGCCCTGAGCCTTAAGATTTGGTATATAGCATTGTCCAGACTAGTGGACCTCTACCAAGTTTGTTCAAATTATGCCCCTGGGGTCAACTTATTTAACATAGTGAAACTTTAAAAATCTTCTGTCTGAAACCACAAGGACCTGAGCTTTCAGATTTTGTATGTAGCATTGTCTTGTGGACCTCTACCAAGTTTGTTCAAATTATACCCCTAGGGTCAAATTTGGCCCTGCCCCGGTGGTCAGTGGATTTTACATAGGCTTATATAGTGAAACTTTAAAAATATGTCTGAAACTACAAGGCCCTGGGCCTTAAGATTTGGTATGTAGCATTGTCATGTGGACCTCTACCAAGTTTGTTCAAATTATGCCCGTGGGGTCAAAGTTGGCCCTGCCCCAGGGGTCAATTGATTTTACACCGGGAAAACTTTGAAAATTTTCTTGTCTGAAATGGCAAGGCCCTGATCCTTAAGATTTGGTATGTAGCAAGGTCTAGTAAACCTCATCCAAGTTAGTCGAAATTATACCTCGGGGGTCAAATTTGGCCCCACCGGTGGTCAACTGATTATTACATAAGTTCATATAGGGTAAAATCTTCGTGTATGAAACTACAAGGCCCTGAGCCTTAACGTTTGGTATGTAGCAATGTCTGGAGGACGTCTCTCAAGTATGTTAGAAAAATTTTCTTGGGGTCACTATAATCTTTAAAAAATCTTCATGTCTCAAACCACAAAGCCTAGAATTTTAAAATTTGGCATGAAGCAAGCTTTATCAAGCTTTTACGAATAATTAGATTAGGTTAAAGTTCACCAAGGCTAAAAATAGGTTTAAATACTGTACCTCATACAGCTTTCATTTAAAGACCAATATCTTTGATATTCGGTATATAGGATCCTTGCATGGACCTCTACCCATGGGTTGGGTTTGAGGTCACTGGGTCAAGGTCACCATAGCTTATGATAGATATTTCTACTTTCTGTCATAGAGTCTTTATTTATTGACTGAAATTATACATATTTACATTACTAACATATTTTCAATTAAAACATGAAATACTGCTCAACTTCAAACCTACAGCCAAAATACTCAGGTGAGCAATCTAGGGCCATCATGGCCCTCTTGTTTAAGTTGCCGGTATAAGCTTATGTAAAATCATGTGACCCTGGGGCAGGGCCATTAATGACCCCAGGGGCATAATTTAATCAATCTTGGTAGAGAACATCTACATGAAGCTCCATGCAAAATATCTAAGGTCTATAGTTTATGGTTTCTTGCAAGATTTTCAAATAGTAAATATTTTACATAAATAGGACCCCCGAGGGTGGGGCAAGTCTTGACCCCAAGGACATAATTTGAACTTACTTGGTAAAGGTCCATTAGACAATGCTTCATGCCAAATTTTAAAACTCCAGGCCTTGTGGTTTCTGACAAGATGATTTTTAAAGATTTTCCTCTATACTGCTTTGTAAAACGTGAACCTTGAGCAGGGCCAGTAGTGATCCCAGGGACATGATTTGAACAAACTTGGTAGAGGTCCAGTAGACAATACTTCATGCCAAATTTAAACTCTAGGTTTTGTGGTTTCAGGCAAGATTTTCTTCTATATTGCTATGTAAAAGGTGAAATCTAGGGCAAGGCCCAATAGTGACTCGAGGCAGATTATTTGAACTAACTTTTTAGACGATGCTACACTTACACCAGTTTTAGACAAGATCTTGAGTTTTTCATTCTTGTTACCATAGCAACCAGAGAAAAGCTTCATGCAAGGAACATTCCTGCAAAGTTTTATCGTCTTTCACTGAGTGGTTTAGGAGATGTTGATAGAGTATAAATTGGATGGCACATGACGGACATAGTGCTCAGGTGAGCTCAAAGACAAACAAGTTGCAACTTTAATCACACCACCACAGAGGCAAGTCTTGACACGAATGACACAAACTTGTCTCTCGCATTTAATAACTTTTGCAGTCTGCAATCGAGTTCTCTTGCATTTCATTACTTGTGCAGTCTGTCTGGTTGTTAAATAGTAAAATCTCTTGACACAGAAATCTTCGGTTGACTGAAAATCTTCAACTACGTCTTTTAAGTAGAGAACCTCTCAGACCTACATATAAAATCTGAAGACCATTGTAAGAATATCACCTTGCAACAGACAGTTAAATTGTACGAACTTTAGATCAGAACAGAAAAAGGGACCAAATTCCAAATTGGATTTTGTAGAAAAGCAGCTTCCAGTCTGTTTAGGTCATTCTTTAAATCCATTTACTGTTGCCAAAACATTTTCAGGATCATTTCACAAAAAATTATTTTCCTTCTGGTAATTTTAATTCCATTACATATACTAGTATATCAAATATATCTGCAATACATAAACATGAAACATCACTTCTGACATGAAACGTGTGAATCATCTGGTTAATTTACAATCCACAAAAAAAATTCAAATATAGTAAATACACAGAAGAAACTGTCACAAACGACCATATTGTCTAGGAAACTACAGGCAGTTCCAGTTCTTGCACTCGATATTTCTCATAAAATATATATACTGAACATCTTTGGTCTTTATGTAGTTACAACAGTTTTACACAGACCAACTCGTACTGAAACTATATTGCACTATAGTAGTGTCAATGGCCTGATCTTATATTAACCTCTATTGGTGACTGTTTCCTAAGCTCTGGCCAAACACAAAAAGGAAAGAATAAGGATATCGAAGTTAAATTCTAATGACTTGGTTCAAACCTCAAGATGTTTTAAAGATGTTGATCTATACACCAGATGTTCAGCTCTCTAAACAATGTACATTTTCCCCTGAACTTATACAAAAAGTTGAAGAAAAATATTCATGGTGGGATTTGTATGTTTACTCAAAATCTGTACAGGCCTACTGTTTTGTCAAACAAAGTGTGATTGTGGTAAATTCCATCCTGATTCATAAGTACAGGGAAACGTCTACCTCGAACTTTCAGGGGCAGATAATGTTTTGCTTCAGCAGGTCCCCATTGTGCTGAAATGTCTTTAACTGATATCTCTCGTGCCTTGGTGAGTCCAAACGGTCTGTAGGTCTCTAACAGTATTTTCTCACCTCCTTTAAGAAGAGTTACTTCCCTTACCATCCGTGTAGGGTAAACAAAGGCAAAACCAATAACAACAAATGCTGAAAATAAATGAAAACTAACACATAATACATATATATTATGGTAAACATACATAAATATACATGTGTGTGTATATATATATATATATATATATTGAAAATAGAGCTGTTGCTGAATGCGATTCATACCCCCACCAATGTCACTGATAGAAGGTGACTTGGATATTTGAATAGATGGAAAAGGGAATAACTTCTATGGCATAAAATAGTTGTGTTTGGTGGAAAAAAGACAACACTTCACAGGAAATGGTAAGAATAAATATTGAATCAGGAAATGGATAACAATAAGGCCTAAAACAAGAAATAGGTAGAACCGATGGATGCTCCCTAAATTAATGCCAATTCCAAAAGGGCTATTGTTTAATATGTATTTTTTTAAAGTATAAAAAATAACAAAGGGCAATAACTCCTAAATTCTACAAAATAGAGTTACGGCTCTTGCACGCTGCACTTCTCATAGAGATCTATCTACAAATAAAGATTCATGTTATACTTTGTGAGATATCCCCCCGACAAAAAATAAGTATGAGAAATTTTAAAGGGCAATAACTCAAAAATTAATAAAGCAAGAGTCATGGTTCTTGTGCACTGCACCGCACATCAATGAGATCTATCTACTTAAAAAGTTTCAAGTTGATAACTCTTATACTTTGTGAGATATGCCCCGGACAAAAAATAAGTATAAGAAATTTCAAAAAGCAATAACTCAAAAATTAATAAAGCAACAGTTTTGGCTCTTGTGCACTGCACTGCTCCTTAATGAGATCTAACTACCTATGAAGTTTGGTCTTGATATCTCTCATAGTTTTTGTGTTATGCTCCGGACAAAATTATGCGAACGGACAAAGCGGCAACTATATGCTGGCCCTTCGGGAGCATAATTATCTCCAAGGGTTTTCAGGTTATGCTCCAGACAAGATTTTTCTAAAAGGGAGATAATTTAAAAACGGGGCAAATAGAGTTATGGTTCTTTGGCACTGCACTCCACCTCAGTGCCCTCTACCACTGTGTGCAGTTTAAACAAATTATGTCCAAGGGTTTTCAGGTCATGCTCCGGACAAGATTTTTCTTAAAGGGGAGATAATTCAAAAACGGGGCAAAATAGTGTTATGGTTCTTTGGCACTGCACTCTGTGTCAATGCCCTCTACCACTGTGTGCAGTTTAAACAAATTATATCCAGGGGTTTTCAAGTTATGCTCCAGACAAAATTATGACGGATGGACCGACGGACAAAGCGGCAACTATATGCTCGCCCTTTGGGGAGAATAATAAAATATTGTTTGTTTCCCCTCCCGCAACCCATGCCAGTTTGAGTAGGGTAGGTAGGTATGTAAAATGTTTTTTTTTTATTCTAAAATATATTTTATTGATATAATTTATATTTTTGAATTAAATGGATTTCAAAGAAACAGAAATTGAATTGAATATTATCTGACCTTCCAGTGTGACCTTGACCCAACAAAAGGGCAACATGGGTTCTGCACATTCCCATGTTGAGGTTAACATCAAAGTCAAGTTTGAAGAAATTCCTGCGATAAGTATATGATTTATTGAGCGGACACGATTGAGACAGACAGACCAACTGACTGATGCGACAAAGCGATTCCAGTATAGCCCCCCCCTTTTGTGGTGAGGTTATAATTAACAAAATAATGTTATATATAATATAGATAAAATTATACAACTGAAACAATTCCAACTTTTTACACAATAATTTTCATGCACCATCAAAATCAGTTTACATTCTCAAATGCAACTATTTTAGTCATACAGATTGTTATTAAAATAATTATTTGTGTTTACATAAAATGTGATATACAATGCAACATTTTTTACATAAAATGTGATATACTGTTTGGCAGCACTGTGGTCCTTGCTGTCAAGAAAATGACTAACACATTTAGAAGTCCAAAGCAACTATGAGAAATTGATGCAAGTTTCATTCTGCAATTGTGAATTTCTGAATAACAATTTACTTTTGAAGAAGTTATTAAATACCAGATGAGGACACCTTAATTAAAAGAGGCCTCTTCCTTGGTACTTTATCATTTGCAAACTGCTTGAGAAAATGCTACTTTTATTCTATAATTATCCTGATTTATATATTTCCATTTGATTCAAAACTAAAGTAACTCTCAATGTTGACATCCCAATGAGAGTGACAAAGACCGTGGTAAAAAGCTTATAATATTTATCATGGGAACAAGCATGACAGATTCATAGACCAACAAAAGATATATTTTCTACCCACTGAAAATGGAAGAATGTTGAAGTTAACTCATAATAATGCAATTGTTTGCAGTTTTGCCATAAAAAACTCTTGCATACCAGGTGGAAAGCAGACAAGCAATCAACTAGATGGGTGTTCGGTGGAACACTTGTGTCGCCCTTGGGTACTCTGTTAGAATAATTAAAAAGGTAAACAAGAGCCTGCTGGAAAAGATAGCATGCTAGTCAAAGTACAACAATACCTGTCTACAGACAGCATGCTCCACTTTTCTCAGTGCTGGATAATTAATTATAAGCCAAGTTAAAGAAGAGGCCCAAGTGAAAAAAATTTGACTGGGGCAGGGCAAGTACCTAGTCATACAAGATGAAAAAAAAAAATTTGGGTCAAGTAGTTATGTATTAAAAAAAAAATAAAAAATTTTGGGCCCGATAGTAGGGGGGGGGGAGTGGAGGGCGGACTGGTTTGGTGATTGGATGGGTAGTCAAGTACCTATGTATTATAACAAAAAAAATTGGGCCCGGGGGGGGGGGGGGGGGGGGGGGGGGGGGTTTGAGTGTGGATGGGGAGTCAAGTACCTATGTTTTAAAAAAAAAAAGGGGGCCGGGGGGGGGGGGGGGGGGGGGGGGGGGTCGAGGTCCCCATGCAGAGAGGACGGGGGGGAGTACTTACCTATCTCATGTCAGTTAATATTTTATTTCTAGGCTCTTAAGAAGTTTTTTTTCCTGTATATAAGTATAAGCACAATCAAGTGACCCCTGGGGGTGGGCTAACTGTGACCCCAGGGACATGGGTACCAACAATCTTTGCAGGGGTCTTGCTGGTGATCAAGTATTCCAAGTTTGAATGGAATATACTTGACACTTTTTGAGACATGGACATAAAGAAAAAGGTTAACAAAGAAATTTTAACTATAAAAAGGGGCATAACATTGCAAAAATAAATTTGAGGGTTATCTGCCCTTGAGAAATGTTGTTGTCTTAAATGATACAATTGTAAGCATTACAACTGGAAAGTTTGATAAAGAAACATTAAGAAATGGCATAGTTATAGCCAATGTTAAGTTTTCATGACAAAATCCAAGTACAAAAAGGGGCATAACTCTGTCAATTGTGACCTTGACCTACAAATTTTGGCATCATCATGACCCTGTTGTCGTAAGCAATATAATTTGAAAGTTTGATGTTGAAATGTTAATAAATGGCAAAGTTATTCCCAACGTTTAGTTTTCATGACAAATCCATGTTTAAAAGGGGCATAACTCTGTCAAATGTGACCTTGACCTAGAAATTTTGGCATCAACCCGACCCTGTTGTCATAAGCAATACAATTTGAAAGTTTGATAAGATAATGTTTAGAAATGGCAAAGTTATAGCCAACGTTAAGTTTTCGTGACGGACCGACGGACCGCCGGACAAAGCGATCCCTATGTATCGCCTTTTCTTCGAAAGGGCGACACAATAACACACTGACTAGTGGTCTGCATCAGCAGGAATGAAGAATTCTGAAGGCTGAGGCACTGTCAAAGGAGATCATAGATGTTTTTCCCTGGAGAAACCTTGATTGTGTACAAAAGCATTTTTTAACTTGCCAACAGTTCACTGACTCAGTGACTGGCTCGGCAGATTGTCAAGAGTGAAACCTTAAGTCATTTCCTACACTACAAGACTGAAAGGTACATATACTAAATTTCTATTGATTGATTAAATTATTGATTTCAATAAGTTTCTACATTACAATTTGGTTGTACAAGAAAATTGCTTTAATGATGTGCAAATACTCACCAAAACAGAAAATAAATCCAGAAGTCCCATATCTAATTACACTTGAATTAAAGTTAATGTTTCTCCACCAGTAATACCATGGATATTTTTTCTCTTCAGTAGGGGTCTCTTTCATACTACCTAAAGTCATATAGATAAGTTCAGCACTGTTCAACAGTACACAAAACAAGAATATTCCACCAAGTGTTATAAGTAAACAAAGGCGTTCTTTCTGACGGTAAGAATACAATAACACATCAGTATTAGCACTAGCATTAACTTCAAAGGGCAACGGTGCCCTTTTAAACCTCTTTGGAATAGGTCTTCGACTGCTATCTGTAGCATACCTCCTGAGCGTAATGCTAATATGTGTTCCATGGTTTTCGACCTGATCTTGTCCAAGTGTTGAAGAAACTTTGCCCATGCATTTGAATCTTTGAAATATTGAGTGCCTATCGATACTCAGAACAGCTCTAAGCACTTTTTTGGCTGCAGTATGGTGGTAATGTAACTGGTTCATGTCTAATACTTTTTCCCTGTTTCATTACTTTTTCCTATCGCATGGGGGCTGACATCTTGGGTGTACTGTTACTAAATCTTAAGCGTGATACCGCCAATAGATCCAATGAAAACAAGCAAATGTAATATTTGTAATATTTGCGTGACAAAATAGATGTTTGTGTAAAAACGAATTATGATACATATCACCCAGTCAACTGCTGACATGTTTTTTTCTCCACAAATCAATAATTATGAAATATAGACAAAAAATTGAGCAGATCAAGATTGAGTTGAAATGGACTGTTTTACATGTATTAGTGAAACAGATACTCAAACAAAAAAATGCGAAGTTTCACCCGTGACTAGATCTATCTTTTCAGTGTTGAAATTAACCTGCAGGTTATAATTCGAGTTTACAAAAGTTCCATATCATATTATTTGTAGCTATGTACGTGATCACAGCCTTGAACTTACTATTTACGTTAACGTTAATATACGGCCCCTGCGCAAGCTAGTTATTTCTATTGTATTTCTTCATTTTCATAAGTCGAACGTAACTTTTTCGAAGACGTCATGTCACGTGATTGTCTTCAGCGCTATGTACAGCTACCATTGCAGGGAGCGTCAGTTTGTTACTGAAAAAGTTTACACGAGAACGTTTGAATAAAGAATATATGAATGAATAAATAAATGAATGAGAACAATTTCAGATCAATATTTGAAGCAAACATTGAAAGAATCAACCGATCGTTCAAAGATATAGACAGAGACATAGATAACATGTTATCTATGTCTCTGATATAGAGGATATTAAATGAATGGCCAGACTCTGAGAACGATTACAGCACACCATGAAAAAGCACTAAACCCTAAAAAAGTAGTCGATAAAATCTTTGCCAATTAAAATATAACAAAAGCAAAATCAGGGAGTCTTAAACATTCCTAATTTTAGCTCGACAAATGAAGACCTTCACTATATTTCGTTTAACGGTGTGTCTGTCCCGAATTCCTGGAAAATTAACATTACTAATAATACTGAAAGATGAAGACATTTTGAATATTACTATTTCCATATGTTTCAAATGCACAAAAACTCAAACTTTTACTTGTAAACGCTACTTTTTTGAAAGCCATAATTGTTTTGACCTTTTTAGGAAATGATAATTAGAACCTGGGAATAAGAAAGTAAGAATTCAAATTCACCGTTCTTTTTTTTCTCATTCGACCATAAAAGGTTGACACTGAGAAAGTAATGGTTGATTTTGAAAAATGTGTCCCTCTTTGCACTATGCTGACACGTTCAAACCAATGAAAAATAAAGTACTGACTTGTTAGGGTTTTTTTTCCTTTGGCTGATAGCTAAATATCATATGTTAATTATATTTTGTCATAAGTTAGTTTGTTTCTTAAAACACCTCCATTCGCCGAAGGTTGGAAAAAGGTCAGTTATGGGTTTTTACGTTAAAGAGGGTCAGTATGGAAAGTTAAGTACATTAAATTCCATTTCACGTGCAGTAGAAGTAACTACATGTATATGAAGTGTTTGCAAGAAATGAGAAAACTCCGTAACATTTTTTTAAAGATTGTGTCCATTATTTTAACAGTTTCGGATGAAGAAGTCAACATATTTAATTGCACATTCCCAGAACTGATCTACATACATAGGTTACTGGTATAATTATTGCCTGTCAAATTTTAAAAACTGACATGTGTTCACCAGATACAATTTAGTACAGTGTTACCTTCATCGTGTTAAAGGTATTAAACCACCAATGCAGTCAGTCAGAGCTAAAAAAAGTCCTCCGTTTTCTTGGCTGTTTTTAACATTTCCACCAAAATTTGATGGAATCATCTCCCTTGACTATTTCTGATAGTATGTTCATATACACTAAGAATATCTAATTCATAAAAGGCAATTATTTCATACACCCCAATCAGAAAACTGGTTCAGATGTTTTGTTAATCCTATGGGAAGTATAAAACAAACAAAAGTTGGTAGCAGATGTTGAACAACAAGAGAAGCTTGGACTTCACATGACACAATTACTTTCATGGAGAGTGGAAAAAACGAAAAAAAAAAAATGAATGGAAAAAAAGGAAATGAAAATAAAGTTATGAATAAGGCGGTTCAGTGCGGTTTCAATTTTAATAACCTAGATCTAATTATAGAATAAAAAACGTATTATTGCCTATCGTAAGTATCATTTCTTACAGGAGAATGTCTCTGAAATCTGAACGGACTGGTAAACTTACTGTAAGTTCGTTTTGAATCAAGTAACAGTTGTTTGTGGGACATTACAATTTATTTTTACCTGAAAAGCTGTTTTCATCGTCAATGAATAATTTATTTTTTATAAACAATTTCTATTTTTTTCTATTTTGTACGGAAACTATCTATGAAAAAATAGAGATAAACTTTATGTTCAACATCAATTTCCATAATGCAGTTAATGTTTGTGAAGTCATAAATAATTTATTTACTGGTCATAACGACGACGTCACTTAGAAAATTATTACTCATTATATTCTTTCAACAATTTAAAGATATATGTTCTAGATATCTCCAAGAATTAGATTAGGTTATTCTGAATCAAGTATGTTTATTTACATAACACGTCTACAACGGTATTCGTTGATTCGATTCTGAAGAACCACTATGCAGAAATTCTTTCGTAATTAGTATGTATAGGTGAGGCATACATAAATGATATTTCGACATGAATCAATTCACGGACGAGTGAAACTTACTTCTTACTCCCCTCCACAAAAACTAGGGCAAAAGTAGGGCAAGATTTTACCAGACAGTGGGGCAAAGTAAGTGTTTTTACTGTTAAAAAGTAGGGCTAAATAAGAAAATATTTACCTTTTTCAGCTGGAATTACCATGAAATTGATACATATGCTAGTCTATCTGATGTTGTGAGAATCCTTTGTTCTGTCCATGCTTGAAATACAGGCACCTTTCAAGGATGGACATCACAAGGTGATCCCCCGAACACATCTGAACTGTACTCATCACAACAGATTCATAAGGAATTTAATTTCTGCAAAATATCTAAACAAGAATGTTAGCCTTCATTTTACATTTTATTTTTTTACTTGGAAAATGAAATAGTAGGGATAATAGAGCTATTTTAAATAAAAGTAGGGGAAAGTAGAAAAAAGTAGGAAAAGTAGGGACCGGTAGAAAGCCTGAGTAATGTCAGAGAATTGATAAAACTGGAAATTTAAGGTTAGCCGTATACTTTTGACATAGCAATATCCATATATCATTTTGACCATGAAAAAAGCTTGTGTGTACGTCTATGAGGAATCATCTCTTGTAGCCTTATCCACGTGATTTTCTCACTAAAAAATCGCCCAACGTATTTTGACCAAACTTTCACACATTTGTCCGGAATTTGCCAATGTCTGTTCAAAAGGTCACCATCTCTGTCTCTGCTCACGTCCACCCCTGTGAGTATTTGTTGTAATAAAGCATTACGACAGCTACATTAAAATAATTTTGTGGTGAGAATCAATAGTGCCAGGGTCTTTCAAATAGCAAATGTTATTTGAAAGACCCTGGTAGTGCCGAGTACAAAGCGGAAAGAAAGAATTGAAAGAAAGAAAAAAGAAGAAAGGAAGAGTTTTTATTCTTAAGAAGTAAGTTTCAAAGTCGTCCTGTCCATTTCGTCAGATAGTTCCAAAAACAACTCTATCTTGAGAGTTGAAGCACATAATTATCTTTCGAATTTGCCGCCTTCTAACTTTTTTTAATTCGTTAGCACTTGACCTTGCCAAGAACGGTAACTCCTTTTGAAAGCGACATCTATCGTCAAAAGGCGAAATTACAAGAGAGTTGTAGGGACTAACAATGGTCAAGATGAAACGCTGTAAACTACTGATCCGAGATGCTAATGCGTTGTTTATTTACTTAAATTGTTTCAAAACATAGTAAATTTGTTAGAAAAATAAAGACTTCGTTTTGAGTTCACGTTTTACCGAAGCAGATTCAGTGGCTCGGGACAAAATCAAAACAAACATGGCCGACATGGACAATAATAGTGCATTATCTGGGGTTACTTCCCATGCTGAAATGAATGGCAATAATGAAGATGTATCTAATATTGATAGTGATATTGTTAATGAAGTCGGGGTTAGTGTCTCTGATGAGGAAATACTTCAGAATGCCCTTGTTGATCCAAACAGTGCCTTCCGCACAGTTCAGATGCAGTACTCTGAGGAAAGTGAGGCCTTGCATAATGGATCTTTAATAAATAACGGTATTCAGTTCATAAATGACACAAGCAATAGTCAGGAAAATAGTGATCAACTGGCTGAAGGCTTTGTCACTGACAGTTCTGTTAACTTCATAAATGATACAGACTTTGTTGATCAATCTGACAAGCCAGAAATCATTGAGTATCAGTCAGCAAGTAATAATTTAACAGAGCAGCAAGGGACAGTAGTATGCTCAGAGGCTTTACCGGTTACCAGCATTTCACAACCAAAAATTATTGTGCAGCAACACTTGCCACAAAGTGTTGCTCCACTGGGATCAAGTCAGAATCCTATCAGGATTATCCAACAAGGAAATCAGTACACTCCGGTACAACAGCTGTCAACAGATCAACTACAACAAATAATGCAAGTCGTTCAGCAACAGCAAATTAATAAAAATGTTGCTAGTGGCTCAAGCGTCTTATTTAATCCTCAAACAAACACACGTATTGTGTATAGAGTTATATATCCGTCACAACTACATAAAGATAGTGCTGGTGACAGCACAAAAGTAGCTGGCCAGGAGACTCTTATGTCTTACATCCCAAGAAAGACATACAAAAAGAGAAACAAAGAAGATGAACAAGACAAAATTGAGGGTCCAGAGTTATCAAAAGAGGAAAAAGAGCAAAGAAAAAGGATGCGACCCAAAACGAGATCAGGGCGTGTTTCGAAACCTCCGAAACATATGGTGAAGGACTTCAAACACATTCATGTACTTGATTATGATGAGGACTATGACGACAGTGATGGTGGCTACTCTGATTTTAAATATGAAGGGGAAGATGAACCAGACAGAAAAGATGATGATGAGAACTTTGTGTCCTATGGTATTCTAATTATTTACCTTACTAAACTGAAACACTTCAGTAAAGTTCAAATAATAAGGCCAGTTGAAAATGGTCCTGATAATATATTGGTCTTATTCCTGATTTGTTCTAATTTTTAGTCTTTTAGGTTCACTCTGGTTGCTCCTTTACTTCACATAATTAACAAAGTGGATCTTATTAGTTTGACTTCAATATGTAACAGAATTCTGACAGGCTACTGGTTAAGGTAATGCACTAAAACAGTGAACTCTAATAATTATTCATTTGTATCAGATAATAGGAATCAAAGTTAACTGCTGTCTTCTGCTTTAGTGTTGCCAACGTAAAATGCATAGAACATTTTTTATTAATAACACGAGGCAAAGACCTAAAATCTAGGTTAGTGCTAAGATTTAGAACTGAGTCCCCAAATTTTCCATTTTATCAAGGAAACAAGTTGTTTCCAAATATTTTCACTAGAAATTCTTGAAATAGGTATGGTTTCAAATAGTTTTACCAGAAGTTTTTGAAATATGTTTCATTTCAAGTGTTTGAAATTTTAGAAGCCAGTGGCTATTTTGGCTACTGGTAATGCTATTATCAAAAAGAAATATATTTTTTTTAAAAAGATGATTGGCATAGATATAGTACAAAATTAATGCCCCATAAGTGTATATTAATTTTATTGGACATTGGCAAACATTAAATGCATGTATTAATCCAATGTCCTTCAGATGTCCATCTGTTGTTACAGTTTAGGCTGTAAATAAAAAATGTTTAGTTTAATACTAAAAGTGTCAATATCTTTTTTAGTAAAATGAATTAAATTTTAGTTGTATTAATCATATATTTATTCCATTTAGTATAATTTTTAGTTTTGATATTTAATTAAGGACTGAATTAATGTTATCATTATTGCATTATCAACAATTATGAATTCTACCCTAAAATTTCATAACATCAGTACATGTACCTTTGTCCAATAGCAAACTTAACTTCTTCAGCTGAAGATTTTGTATCTAACAATTTCATTCATTACAAATAAAGGTCAAAATCGATTGTAATACAACTATACCAAAAAATACAACAGATTAGAAACTCCTTTATGAGCCAGTTGATTACACTCTTACATGTATCAAGCATTGATATAAGTTAAAAATATTCTGAAAGGCAATATCATCAGTGAAAACATTAAGCTGAAATCACTAACATAGTTAAAGTGTTCATTTCTGCTTAAAAATAAATTTTACAATAAACATATTGAAGATTCATTCCTAAGCACACAGAAGTTTTCTTTCTTTGCATTAAACCTTTTCATTTTCGGTTACATTCTGATAAGAAATGTATCATTTTGTAGAGAAATTAATTTTCTGTTGCATAATTAGTACATTTTTATCACTCGTAAACACTTTTTGATATATATTTGAGATCTGCTGCAAATAGGATTTTGTGAGACCTTATATGTACGTGTTGCACGAATTGAAAAAATTGCCAGTCTGTGAAATTTTAAATTGTTACTTAGAGTTACTTTCAAATATTTGTAAAGTAACATTTACTGTAAAGTACCAATCATTTGGAAATTTAAAACAGATGTTTATGGTGACATAACAGCAGGAAATGAAAATGCCTGCATTGATTTTCCCCCAGATAGTAACTAACTGTAGCGCCAGTCTAAATTTTTGCAGTGCTTTCTTACAATAGTTTCCTATGACTACAGTATTGAATTAAACCAATTACAAAGTATAAATGTATTTCTCTGTGTTTTTTTTAAGCTGCTGGGGTTGATTCTGTGAAGCCAAAGAAATGGAAGTGCATCACTTGTGAGAAGGCTTATATTGGAAGAGCTGGACTTGGTAGACATCTACGATTGAATCCATCACATGGCTCAATAGATATAGAGGGAGATGGAGATATGGGTGAGTTGGCTTTCTTATTATAAACATTTTATGGGCAGTAACTTACTCAGGGGGTCTCAAGTTCAGTCTTGTCCCATCTATGCATCATGAACAACATCATTTGTAGAATCATTTACTGATAGTTTTATGTAAGTCAAAGAACAAGTGCATTAAATTAGCTGCACTGGCCAAGGCCCACCTGTCTTTAATATTTGATGATACTGTTTCACAGGGTGCCTGTATGAAACTTCAAATCATAGTACACTCTAGCTGTCACATGTTGGGCTATTCAGTTTTTAAAAAAAAAGTTAACATTTCAGTTTAGTCAAAACTAGGTACTGTTTTCTACACTTAGATAATAAAGTATTCATGAAAGAAATCCTGCTCAGGAGAGAAATATCTAAAGGAATAATTAAAATAAAAATATTTTCAGAGCCCCCTGATCCTAACAGCACACCAGTATCTGGAGAAGATACAACATTGTCTACTCCAGCAACACCAAATGGCATAAATAGCACTGCCAACAGTACAGCTAGTTTCTCTGAGGACAGTAGAGACTCTTCGGTCAGTCTGACCTACACCCCAACCCCTCGATCTCGAGGCAGGGGTAGGGGTAGAGTTGGAAGGGGCTCCTGGAGGGGAAGGGGTGCTTACAGTAAAGTAGATCCTGAAACTAGGAGGCTTAACAAACTGAAAGAGGTGACTTATTCTCTAGAATCTTTTGAAATAATTTAATTTTTAAGACGGTGATTCATGTCTTGTAGAAAGAATCCCAGTGAATACTTAAGTCATAAAAAAGAGGCACAGATGTGCTCATACGTGGCGGTATTTTTTAATACGGATTTCACGGCAACTTTTTCAGTGATAGCAATAAGACTAAAGTTATAAATTCTGAATAAAGCAAGTAATCTGATTATTAGTATAGTTCTGTACACAATATATTGAATATCGTTAAAAGTGTTTACGAACGGCTTGTTCTACAAATTTTTCATTTTATGTTTTGAATACTGATATTAAGGTAAAATGTACTTATCATTGTAATTTTGTTTGGTTCAGATAACCAAGGAGTGTAGTGATGAAGAATTAATGGAAATTGTACTACCAAGACTTGCAAAGGTTATTACACTGTGGGAGTTTCTGCTGATGAAGGTAGAGAAAGGAAACCCTGCCTGGCCTCATGCTGATGATATTTACAGGGAGTATGTGAAGATACATGGGCATGTGAAGAAACTGTGTCAAGAGTACCTTCAGTTTGTGGGAGAGCCTGAACAGCATGCAGAACAAGCAACAACAATCTCAGTTACAGGTACAGTGAAGAAATAAAGCAGAACTTGAAAGATTTTCTGTTCTTTTTTTGAAGTAAAAATTCTCTCTTCTGCATGGATTTTTGCTACATTTTGGGAAAACATCTCATTTAGTCTCTTGATTCTATTCTTAAAGATTCAGAATGAAGTTGGTGAATAGATCTTCGATGTTTCTCATGACTTACAGTGTCTTCTTGGTTGGTCTTTTGACCTCTGTATGCTAAAGGCACAGTGAACCTGTCGAAGTTTCAAGATGTTCAGCACGACAGTCTGGAAGAACAGTTGTTGTAAAAATAAACACGTTTAAATGAAAAATACATCAGTTCCTCTGTTTCACTTAAGATTTGGTTATAGTGCTGTCAGAGAGTGAGAGTTTACCTGGACTTAGAGCAAAGATTTGATTTATTTTCAGGTGGAGAATGCCGATATAGCCCAGGCCCTTGGACTACAAGTTGGTCCCCATAAAGTGAGAGAGATCGCTGACACGGACACAGATATCCAGTACAAGTACAAATTTCTCACAACAAACCAGTCTGTGGATTTTGATTACACAAATAAGTCATTTCTGAAACGAACAGTAGAGGTTGTGTCTCCAGAACAAATTGTGTCACCTGCTAAAAAGTTGAAACAGACATACCCCCAGTCAGGTTCATTGACAGCAGCACAGCAGAGAAGCCTCAGTACAACTGCAAGTGCCACAGGAACTACAGTGACTAGTAGTTCTAATAGCACATTAGTGCCGGTTTCAAGTGCTAACAATATGCCGTTTAAAACAAAAATTAAAATATTGTCACCTCAGAGGGTGAATGGCAAGGTGAGCCAGCGTTCTAATTCAGGGAAACCCATGAGTGGTAAAACAGTCTCATTACTAACAAACACATTTGTAAAACATTCACCATCATCTTCATCTTTGTCTTCATTATCATCATCTTCATCTGAAAAATCATCACAGAAAGTCATCATTGTCTCAGGAACAAATTCTACTCCACAGTCAAGTGCTTCAGCATTCATTACTAACAGTGACCCAGTCAGTTTATCTGCGCCATCTGAAAACCAGTCTGGCAGTCAGATTCTGGCATTATCAGACAGCCAAGGTTTAGATTCTCAGAATAGAATCATTCTGCATGACAGCTTGACTGGAACTTACACTGTGTGTTCTATTTCCAACAGTTTGACCAATACATCTCAGGCATCTAACAGTTTAACACAGATCTCCACAAGTGAACCAGTTGTTCTGGATTTACCTTCGTCTTCAAACCCACAGCTGATTCAGCCGAAATTAGTGCTAAATGACATGAATTTGCTTAATTCAGTTCCTGGTGAAACCAGCGAGTTTCCACAAATTATTACAAGTGTTACTGGAGAAAATATTATGAATCGGCAAATTCCAAACATGAAAACTGTGGGGGAGGAAGGAGTGAACTCGGGTAATAGTGTCCCAGTTGAAGGTATGAGTGTTTCTGATTTAGATCCAAGTGAACAAAATTTAATTTTTACGTTACCAAATGGGGATCCTATCAAGGTTTCTGCTACTGGTCACAGTGCTGGAAATGTGGTTTATGCTTTGACAAATGGGGACTCTTCTCAAGAAAACGTTATATTCACAGTTGATCCAGATTCCATGTTAGTGACTCAGTTAAATGGTGAACAGTCTAATGAGGCAGCTGATGAGGGCCAGAATCTTAATGGTAATGGGGTATTAGAAACAAATGGAGATAATGAGGTTGTTCAAGTAATTGATGGCATGATTCACACATCAGAGGACACGAACAATAGTGAGAAATGGGAAGTTGTTGAGAATGTATCACCTAATGAAGATGTGCATATGAATGGTGATGCATTGATTAACAATGCCTCATTAGATAACAAGAATCAAGTTCAAATGGCAGCTATAGGAAGTAGTGATGAGAAGTTGAACTTTGGACCAAAAATAAATACCATCGGTAATGAATTGGAGATGACAAGCGAAGATACTAACCCTGATGAAACTATCCAGATTCCCGCAGCAAATATTTATCAGACTGAAGATGGAATGATCTTTATTCAAAACCCAGATGGAAGTACATTACAGCTACAAGGCTCAGATGGACAGGCCGTTTCCATGGAAACAGTACAGGCTTTGCTTGGAATGGTCACAGAAAACCAGCAGATAGTGACTGATGAAAATCCAACTTAATCATGATTGTAATTTGTTTTTAGAAATGTCCAACTGAAAACAGCCACTATTTAGCTTTTGTAACTTACAGTGATCAGCAAAATTGAAAAGTTGACATGATTTTTAGTTTGTAAGTGAATTCACTGAATTGCATCCACTCCCTTGTTTTTCCTAGAATTAAGGTCAGCTTTTATAGTTTGTAAACCTCAGTATATCTTGGCTCTTTCATTCTGTACTGGTAACTACAGGCAGTCATCTTAAATGCAGGTTCAGCTCTATTTTGTCCTCGCTGCTTTTTTTTTTTCGTGGGGAGGGGGGTCAAATTTTGAACCATGTTTATTCAGTCAGACATAGATTTTACCAATTAATGAAAACACATTTTTTTAGCTCACCTGAGCACAAAGTGCTCAGGGTGAGCTTTTCTGATCGGTCTTTGTCCGTCAGTCCGTCCGTCCGTCCGTCGTCAACTTTTCATTCAAACGACATCTCCTCTGAAACCAATGGGGCAAATTTAATGAAACTTGCCTTGGATGTTCCTTGCATGAAGCTCTACCAAGATTGTTCAAATGGTTCTGGTCCATTGCATTTCTGGTTCACTGGAGCTAAAAATAGATTTTATAAGTTGGATCTTTAAAAATCTTCTTCTCCGAAACCACAAGGCCTGGAGCTTTGATATTTGGTATGAAGCATCATCTAGTGGACCTCTACCAAGTTTGTTCAAATTATGTCCCTGGGGACAAAACTGACCCCACCCCAGGGGTCAGTTGATTTTACGTAGAGTTATATAGGGAAAACTTGAAAATCATCTTGTCAGAAACCACAAGGCCTAGAGTTAAGATATTTGGTATGTAGCATTGTCTAGTGGACCTCTACCAAGTTTGTTCAAATCATGGCCTCTGGGTCAAAAATGGCCCCGCCCCGAGGGGTCTCTTGTTTTACATAGAGTTATATAGGAAAATCTTAAAAAAATCTTCTTGTCAGAAACCGTAAGTTATAGAGCTTAGATATTTGGTGTGTAGCATTGTCTAGTGGACCTCTACCAAGTTTGTTCAAATCCTGTCCTCTGGGTCAAAAATGGCCCCGCCACAGGGGCCACTAGTTTTACATAGAGTTATATAAGAAAATCTAGAAAAAATCTTCTTGTCAGAAACCGTAAGTTATAGAGCTTAGATATTTGGTGTGTAGCATTGTCTAGTGGACCTCTACCAAGTTTGTTCAAATCCTGGCCTCTGGGTCAAAAATGGCCCCGCCGCAGGGGCCACTAGTTTTACATAGAGTTATATAGGAAAATCTTAAAAAATCTTCTTGTCAGAAACCGTAAGTTATAGAGCTTAGATATTTGGTGTGAAGCATTGTCTAGTGGACCTCTACCAAATTTGTTCAAATCCTGGCCTCTGGGTCAAAAATGGCCCCTCCCCGGGGGTCACTTGTTTTACATAGAGTTATATAGGAAAAACTAAAAAATCTTCTTGTCAGAAACAAGAAGGCCTACAGTTAAGATATTTGGTATGTAGCATTGTCTAGTGGACCTCTACCAAGTTTGTTCAAATCCTGGCCTCTGGGTCAAAAATGGCCCCGCCCCGGGGGTCACTTGTTTTACATAGAGTTATATAGGAAAATCTTAAAAAATCTTCTTATCAGAAACCGTAAGTTCTAGAGCTTAGATATTTGGTGTGTAGCATTGTCTAGTGGACCTCTACCAAGTTTGTTCAAATCCTGGCCTCTGAGTCAAAAATGGCCCCGCCCCAGGGGCCACTAGTTTTACATAGAGTTATATAAGAAAATCTAGAAAAAACTTCTTGTCAGAAACCGTAAGTTATAGAGCTTAGATATTTGGTGTGTAGCATTGTCTAGTGGACCTCTACCAAGTTTGTTTGAAAAATTTCCCTAGGGTCACTATTGGCCCCGCCCGAGGGGTCACAAGTTTTAAATAACAATATAGAAGAAAATCTTTAAAAATCTTCTTTTCTGAAACCACAAGACCTAGAATTTTAAAATTTGGCATGAAGCAAGCTTTATCAAGCTTTTTCAAATTATTGGATTAGGTTAAAGGTCACGGAGGCTAAAAGTAGATTTATCTACTGTACCTCATAGAGCCTTCATTTATAGACCAGTATCTTTGATATTCAGTATAGAGGTTCCTTGCATGGACCTCTACCCATGGGTAGGGTTTGAGGTCACTGGGTCAAGGTCAAGGTCACCATAGCTTATAATAGATATTTCTACTTTCTGTCATAGAGCCTTTATTTATTGACTGATATTTTACATATTTGGTTTGTAGGCACTTACATATTTTCAATTAAAAAATGAAATACTGCTTAACAGCAAACCTAAGTACTCAGGTGAGCGATCCAGGGCCATCATGGCCCTCTTGTTTATAAAACTTTCCCAGAAATTTTATTTGTATATTGAAAATTATGCCATCCAAGATGTTAAAGAGTAGTGCTGCAATTATAAGTGTGAATTAGCCCCATTTATTAATTAAGAAATTTTCTTGTTCCTGCATTATATTCTTAATATTTAAGAAACTATGACGAACAAAAAGTTATGAAAAAAAAAATCATTAAAATATGAACAGACCTCAGTTTTAGGTAGCAGAGAAGCTACTACTCCATTTATACTTTGACGTTGTAATTTGGCTCTGTCTGACAGGGGTTATTTTATATGATATGTAATATCAACATCTAAGTTCATTGAAGTGCTGATAATGTAGTTAGAGTAATAACATTGGAGTCAACTCTGTCAGTACATATGACATGAGCATGCACTTAAAATTCTAGAAATTATTTTCAGCCAATGTTGATGCATAAAGTGTAGTTATACTACACCACATTTAAAGGTTATGAAATTTCTGCTATTTAATTTTAAATTTTTTTTTCTTGTTGTTACAGGAAGTTTTATTTTATAAAGATTTACTTGTTTCTAGGTGATATAAACCCCAAAATAAGTGTTTTTACTGTAATGGCACTCACTGCAAATTGCTCAATGCAAGAAAACTTTATCAGTGAATGTATTAGTAATTGAGATGGTTGAAAAGCATTTCATGTGGGGAGATCAGTGGAAAACAAACTTCCAGTGCCAATGTTAGCTGACTCCAAAATTTATGTTAAATTGTATTTATTGGCCATCTTACTGGTCAACATTTTGTCAGGATTTAAATGTTTTAGATATATAATTGAAGCTCTTTGAAATATGCAGTGCACATTTTTGTTCAGGAGATTTAAAATACCTATTTATTACCTAAATTATGCATTATTTATTGATTTTGAAAACCTTGCAGTTAGAAATATACATTTATAAAAGACATAATTTATGTACAGTAATTATTATAAAGCTAAATGGAGGCAAACAAAGGTTTCAGTTAAAACGTACTTGTGACATTTTTAGCTCACCTGTCTGCTTTGTGGTCATGGTGAGCTACAGTGGTCACCTGATGTCCGTCATCCCAGTGTGCGTCAACAGTTTTTTGTCTGCATGATAGAAGTTCCATTATTGATTTGTTTTGAAGCAAACTTGCACAGGACTTCTATCACCAGTAGATCTCAGTTCCTTTCATTAAGCGGCCTAATCTCATGCGTTACAGCGTTGTGGCACCTGAAATGGACAAAACAGGCATATTTTGGCTTGTCTGCATGAAAAAAAAGGTATATTTTTTATTTGATTTTAACTATACATTGTACTTGCATAGAACTTGTATCACCAATAGATCTTGGTTTGTTTCTTGAAGCAGCCTGATCCCAGCATGCATTATGGAGTTATGGCCTGATAGGAGCGAAACAGGCATGTTTTGCCTTGTCTTCATGGTAATGGTTATTATTATGCCCACTGTATATAGTAATTATGCCCCCCATCAAAGATGAGGGGGTATATTGTTTTGCAAATGGCTGTTGGTGGGTTGGTGGATAGACACTTCATTTCTGATCAATATCTAGAGCACCTTCCTCGAACTTGGTTTATAGGTTGGTCATGACCAGTAGATGACACCTGTAGTTTTTCGGGTCATAAGGTCAAAGGCCAAGGTCACAGAGACCTTGAAAAGCAAAACAATTTCTGATCAATGACTGTAGTTTTTCAGGTCATAAGGTCAAAGGCCAATGTCACAGTGACCTTGAAAAGCAAAACTATTTCTGACAGATGTCTAGAGAATCCTTGGACCCAGGTGCCACAAACTTGATATGTAGGTTCGTCATGACCAGTAGATCACCCCTATTGTTTTTAGATCACTAAGTCAAAGGTCAAGGTCACAGTGACCTTAAAAACTAAAACAGTTTCCGGTCATTAACTATAGAATGCTTTGGCCTAGGCTCCCCAAAACTTCATAGGCAGGTTAGTCATGGCGAGTAAATGACCCCTGTAGTTTCTGGTCAATAACTATAGAATGCTTGGGCCCAGGCTCCCCAAAACTTCATAGGCAGCCAATGTCACAGTCACCTTAAAAAGCAAAACCTTTTCCAGTAAATATCTAGAGAATCCTTTGGCCCAAGTTCCTCAAACTTTGTATGTAGGTTGGTCATGACCATAAGATGACCCCTATAGTTTTTCAGTTTACTAAGTCACAGGCAAGAATAGAGTGACCTTGAAAAGCAAAATGGTTTCTGATCAATAACCATTGAATGCTTGGGTCCAGGCTTCTTATAACTTAATAGGCAGGTTGGTCATGGCCAGTAGATGATCCCTGCAGTTTTTAGGGTCACTAGATTAAAGGTCAAGGTCATATTGATCATAAACTGAAAAATGGTTTCTGTGAATAACTAGAGAATGCTTGGGCCTAGGGTTCTTGCAGTGCAGGTTGATAATGACCAGTAGATTTCAGTCGACAGCTAGTGAACCTTTGGGCATTGGCTCCTCAGACTTGTTGTGCAGGTTGGTCTGTTCAGGAGATGACCCCTGAGGTTAAAAGTCAAGGTCATGGTGCCCATAAACCATAAAGAGGAAAACAGATTCTGATTGATAACTAGAGAACACTTGGGCCTTGCAGTCTCAAAACTTCCTACCTACCCACCCTCGCACCTACCTGCCTACCTACCCATGCAGTTCTTGTACTTCTTTGTGTTCTCCAGTAACAGAACTTTATACACTTTATAACCAAAGTGTTAATGACATAATATACAGTTCTTGTCATTCATCTACATGCCCTGGCCAATAGCTTTTGATATCAGAAGCCACAGGCATCCTCCACTTAATGTACTGACACAAGTCCTTGCTCTTCTTCTGCCTTTCTATACTTCTGTGGCTGCATCTAGTGATATGGCGCTAGGGGGGCATGTATGTTTTACAAACTTCTCTTTTTGAACCGTATGTCCGTCCAGCAATACTGTTAACCTGTTTCAGTGAGTTAGATATATCTTAAGTTTTGTACCAGTGGCTTCATACTGTATACACTTACTTACCAATACAAAGGCTATGATTTTGGCAAGTTACACAACTGTGGCATCCATTTTTCCTCTGTAAATACCCTCCCCTCTGTGCATTTTGAAAGTTGGTACAGTTGGTTCACTTTTTAGGCAAGTTGGATATTTTTCAACTTCAACAAAATTAATAGCACTAAAAAGTACAAAAGATCTTGACACTGTCAGGTTACATTACTGTGTCAACTATTTTTCTGCCGTAATATCTGCTCCCTGAACCAAGTGAATAGGTAAACCTTTTTTGGCAAGTTGGATATTTTTAGCTTCAACAAATAGCAGACAGTTAATGAATTTACTGACCAGTACAAATGGTTATGACATGGTTAAATTTACATAACATGTCAACGAATTTTATGGAGTATTCTCCCTTTTCTTAATTTAGAGAATAGGTTATCCTTTTTCAGCACGATGGATATTTTGACCTTCTACAAATAGCACTGACACTTTATGAAGTTAATGACCAGTACAAAATTCCAAATTTAGTTTATAATATGTGTTAATTGTAGGAGTCAGGCTGTGCCATGATCTTTTTGTTCCTGACAAGAATGCTTCCTGGGATTTATGTGTTTACCAAACACAGGATTTTGTTTTTGATTGTATTTCAATCAAAGTTATACTAAACATTCACCAGCAATAGATCTTAGTTCCTTTCTTGAACTGGCCAGATCCAATCATGGACTCCATAGTTATTGGCCTTTAAAGGGCCAAAATAGGCATATTTTGTATAGACTTACACAGGAAAATACTTCCTAAAATTTTTTTCTGAAACCACAAGGTATTGCATTTAGCTATTTGGTGTTTGACATGGCCTAGTGGAACTTTACTTAGTTTTTTCAGACCATGGCCCTGGGGTCAAAATTGGCTTTGGTAGGGTTTGAGGTCACTGGGGTCAAGGTCACCAAGGCTAAAAAACAGATTTTTCTACTATTTGTCATAGAGCCTTTATTTGTTGACTGATATTTTAGATATCTGGTATGTAGACACCGTGCACAACTCTACCAATAACTGTGTCAAGGTCACAAAGGCTTAAAATAGATTTTTCCATTTAACCACATAGTGCCTTTATTAATAGACCAATGTCTAAGATATTTGGTATTTAGGTTCCTTGCATGGGCCTCTACCCTTAGGTGGGGTTTGAGGTCACAAGGTCAAGATCAACAAGGCTGAAAATAGAATTGCTAATTTCTGTCATTGAGCCTTTATTTATTGACCAATGTTTTAAATATTTGGTTGATAGGCTCCTTCTGTGAACCTGTTATATTCACTTGGATCAAGGTCAACAAGGCTAAAAATAGATTTTTCTACTTTTCATTATGGGGCCTTTATTCATTGACCAATGTCTTTGATACACACAACTATAATTATGGAACTTGAGCAGAAGGACTTAAGTGAGTGATTTAGGGCCATCATGGCCCTCTTGTTGAAAATGTCCCTATAAATTTTACAGAGATTAAGAAATATTTTAAGATGAGATAAAACTTTTTGTTTCATATTTGTAAATCCAGAACCAGATATTTAGATAGTTTTATAAGGTGTGGTATGCGAAGAGGTAGTGACAAGCTTGTAACCGTGATGCTTCGAGCTTTTATGATTGACCTTTAATGTATGTCATCCATTATCAACATTTTAGCTTTTAACACTCAAGAGATGACATTTCGATCCAGCCTTAATAAAAAAAAAAACATGATCAGAATGTTTTTCCTGATAATCTTTCGCAGGAGTTCAAAACTGGGTCATATGGCTTTGAAAACTAGGTCACAAGCTTAAATCCAGGAAAGCCTACTGAACACTCTAGAGCCCACAGTTTCAATTGAATCATAATATAACTTGCTCAGAATGTTTTCAGTTGAGTTTGAAATTGAGTCCCAATGGATTTAAAACTAGGTCACCATCTGGAATCAGTTGAAAACCTTGTTAATACTCTAAGGGCCCTATTTTGGTCCTAATTTTCATATAAATTGGTCGGTATGTTTACCCTGATGATTTCTTGGACTAATTGGAAACTGAGTCACTTGGTTTGAAAACAAGATCACCAGCTCAAGTCAAAAGAAACTGCAAACACTCTAGAGGCCACTTTTTATTACCCAATCTTCATGAAACTTGCACTGAATGTTTTTCCTGGTGATCACATTTGGTAGAAAGTAGGTCACCGGAAAATGTACATAAGTGTCGCTATTTTTACTTAGTATTCTTGAAAAATTTTCAGAATGTTTGTTTTGATGTTCTTTAGGCCAAATCTGAACTCAGTCATGTGAGTTCAAAATCTAGGTCATTAGACAAGTTCAGCACAAAACACTTCAGGTCACATTTTTTGCCCATTCTGAATGAAACTTCATGAGATAATCTCTAGAATGTGTTCAAACCTAAGTTGTGCGGTTACCAGCTCAGATCTGTCGAAAACATTGCAAACACTATAGAGGTCACATTTTTGTCACAAACCATATGAGCACATTACAGGTAAAATTTTTACTAGCATTCCAGGTTCCTTTAGGTGATCTCTTTGGAGACTTTGAAACTTGATCAGACTCAGACTTAAGCTAAATTGAAAGAAAAAATAAATTACTATGTTGCTCTGTCAAATTTTTAGTTTGTCCAGTCCAGAGATCATTGTATTGCTCTGCAGATTTAGAAAAATAAAATCATGCTATCAAATGTTTTTCCTCTGCAAGTTAATGAGGGGTTGTTTAAGGAACAGCATTGTGAAGATTGAGTATTGAGTTCTTTTTATTAGCAAATAGTTCTTTTTTGTTGTTCAAAAAAAAGGGCAGATTTGAAGTAAAGGGTTACAAGGTGGTCTGGCTTTCAGTAGGAGTCTTTCTTTTTGATTTAAAAACAAAAATTACTGCCTTTATATTTGGAACTTACTCTAAGACTGGTTTAATTATTTTAAAACATGCTTGAAGATATGGAACAAATTTGCTAAGATAAATAGTTTAACCAAAAGTCAGAGGAGTGAGAATGAAATGTTGTTACCTAACTTCATTTCACTATGAGAATGTTGGCTTTATATCAGTGAACTGCAGAAATTATTACTGAATATCAAATTGTTCTAATCTCATTTAAAGACAATGAATTTTAGGCCACATTCATTGTTAGAAAATTGGTTGTAACTTATGGAGGGTTCAGGTGAAGTACTGGTACCAATATCATGAGGTATTTATTCAGCTGGGTTAACTATTTCAAGAGCGAATTATACCCTTTACATAGATCAGTTGCAAGACTCAATTTCACAGCAAGTCCCTAGTGTTAAGTATATGGTAATAAAATGTGTCATAGCCTATTTTTTAAGCAGTGAAAGCTGAAAAATGAACTTTGGTTAGTATTTGAGTGGTAACTTAAAAATAATTCTTGCAGTAACTTGTTACTTTCTATACAAATGGATAAGCTATTTATCAGAATGTATCAGTCTAGAGATTCTGTTTCTTAAAATTTGAATTTCCTTGAACCATTTATATAAAAAACAGCAAAATCAGTTGAGTAAATTACAGAGTATATACAAAGTATTTTTGTGAATTTGTCAGAAGCAATAAAAGGGTGAACTTAACATTTATTGAATCCAAGTACTGAAGGACCTCAAACAGAACAATCTGGCAAAATATTTATATTAGTAATTAATTTCAAAATGATCTTTCTGTTCTTTAAGAATTTTGAACTGGACTATTTCATATAAATAAATCTGCCAGGTACTGAAACTTGATCAATTAAAATTGATGAAAAAATTTTAAGTAAACTAGCTTGATACAAGTCCAAAACTGACAAAATGTATATTAAATTGAAGACATATTCTTGACTGAATATTTCCATTCATACCTATTTGTTGAATGATAAACACATTGTCAAGGTTACACTGTGACAATAATGAAAACGTTTTCAAGGTTACACCACGTCAGAATGTTTATGTTAACAGGATAGTGTTTTTGTACTTCTATGTTACTGGTTCTGTTATTGTATTTTATAACATCCAGTTGTTTATCTGGTACAATTTTCTCATGTTAAAATGAAATGAATTCTTGTGTTTTAATATATTGTAAGCAATAAATTTGACTTCTTATTAATTTCCCAATTGTTCTTTAACAGTGGTAAAGAATGTCCTTCTTAGCACAATATTGGGAAAGGCGGGAAATTGTGTTCTTATTATCTTGGCTGTAAACATTGTTGATAGAACAACATTTGTCTGGATGCCTTTGGACTGAATATTCAATACTGACCATAAATAGATTATTTACTTTAACTGTGAGGTATTGCCTTGTGAACAATACAAGTGTGTCCTAGTCTGCTGTTACTCTTACACTAATCAGCCACATAAAACTATTGTTATAAAAGGAGGGTCATATAAATGTTACAAATGGTGACCAGAGAATCAGGGTGAGGTCCACAGTTTAAAGGAGTCTGAAAAAAAATGACCTCACGAGAGCTCCTTGAAACTGTACCATAAAGAAAAAGGTATAATAGATAATTCATGCACTTGAAAAAAAATGCAACATACATGTAGGGGTCAAGTCAAGTTGGAGGTCAAACAAACTGAAAATTCAAGCTAGAATGAAGGCTATTTCAGAGTGCAAATTAATCGTGCATACATTTAAAAAACCACTTGACATTTTGTATAATTGTGTGAAGTCAAGACAACAGTGATTGCAAATGTAACTTTGCCATTTCATAACTTTGACACAACCACTTGAATATAGAGTTATAATGCACACAGATTTTGATACTGAAGTGTCGTGACAGTTAAAAATAAAAATGATCACACAATAGCCACAGTAACAACAGCCCATACTGTCAGCCATGAATGAATTTGATGGCCATGACAGATTTATGAAATTAAATTTACTATTTCATTTAATTTCTGTGTTAACATCACCTAAAGTTGTTTCAGTAGTATTATATTCACATGAGTCTGACATTTCCAACCCAGTGACTGCATATTTTAAAAGTATTCATCCTGATAAGAACACACACACAGCTGGTGTTCAGGGTATTTCTTATTAATCTTTTATCATTGTTTCTCAAGAGAGGATCTCAATAGAGAGAACCACGTTCAGTTTGACCTTGAAATCTAAGATATGTTGTAAGGTATGGAAGCTGAACAGTGAAACTTGGTTTGTTGATTGATACCAGTTTATGTAGATTATTACTGTAAGTTTCAGTTTTTAGCTCACCTGAGCCGTAGGCTCATGTCGAGCTATTAGAATTGATCAATGTCTGTCGGACATCCACACTTACCCTGGTAGTTTGTTAACACTCTAGTGGTCACATTTTTGCCTCAATTGTCATGAAACTTAGTCAGAATGTTTGTAATTACTCGGACAAGTTCAAACATGGGTTATCTGGGATGAAAAACTAGGTCACATGGCCCAAAAATAGAAAAACCTTGTTAACACCCTAGAGGCTACTTTTTCAGTCTAAATATCCTGGAAATTTGTCAGGAAGGTTGTTTCAATGATTTCTAGCTCAGTTTTGAATATGGGTCATCTGGGCTCAAAAACTAGGTCACAGAGCCCAAATATGGAAAAACCTTGTTAACACTCCACAGGTTACATTCAGTCCAAATATCCTAAAAATTTGTAAAAAAGGTTTTTTCAATGATTTCTAGCTAAAGTTTGAATATGGGTCATCTGGGCTCAAAAACTAGGTCACAGAGCCCATTTATGGAAAAACCTTGTTAACACTATAGGGGTAACATTTTCCATCCAAATTACTTTTAAATTTATCAGAAAGGTTGTTTTGATGATTTCTAGCTCAGGTTTGAATATGGTTTATCTGGGGTCAAAATCTAGGTCACAGAGCCCAAATGGAAAAACCTTGTTAACACTCTAGAGGTTACATTTTTGGTCCAAATATACTGGAAATTAATGAGAAAGGTTGTTTCAATGATTTCTAGCTCAAGTTTGAATATGGGTCATTTGGGGTCAAAAACTAATTCACAGGGTCCAAATGTGGAACAAGAGGGCCATGATGGCCCTAAATCGCTCACCTGAGTCTCATTGCTCATGTTACAAATATCGTTATTGGTTTTTATGGGTGCAAGTTTGAATAAGTTTGCAATAAGTTTGAAGACTCTGGGTGTAATGGTACTCAAATTTTTTAGCAAAAATAGTTTTACTCTACAGGTCCCTGTGACTTTGACCTTTGACCTACAAACCCCAAAAACAATAGGGTTCTTCTAATATAATTACCCTGTAAAGTTTGAAGGTTCTGGGTGTAATGATACTCCAGTTACTGAGAAGAAATAGTTTTGACTCTACAGGTCCCTGTGACCTGGACTTTTGACCTGCTGACCCCAAAAATGATTGGGTTCTTTTATTGAGTAAAGAAAATCATCCTATGAAGTTTGAAGGCTCTGGGTAAAATGGTACTCCAGTTACTGAGCAGAAACAGTTTTCACTCTAGAGGTCCCTGTGAACTTAACCTTTGACCTATGGACCCTCAAAACAATAGGGTTCTTCTAATACAATTATCCTATAAAATTTGAAGGCTCTGGGTGTAATGGTACTACAGTTACTCTGCAGAAATAGTTTTCACTCTACAGGTCCCTGTGACCCTGACCTTTGACATACTAGCCACAAAAACAATATGGTTCTTCTATTTAGTAAAAGCAATCATCCTATGAAGTTTGGAGGCTCTGGGTGAAATAGTAATCCTGTTATTGAGTGGAAACGGTTTTCACTCTAGAGGTCCCTCTGACCTTGACCTTTGACCTACTGACCCAAAACACAAAAGGAATTTTTTTGTATTCAATAAGGGCAATAACCCTGTGAAGTTTGAAGTCTTTGGGTCAACTGGTACTCAAGTTATTGAAAGGAAGCAAAGTGTGAAAGACGGACGAACAAACAGACACCCATGGACAAGGCAAAAACAATATGTCTCCATCCGAAGGGCAGGGTTGGAGGGGGAGACATAACAACAAACAATTGAAGGTATAGCCCTTGGTGTTTCCCAGCAGCAGATTTTAAAAGTTTTCCCTATATAAATCCTTGTGTAAAATCAAATGACCCCCCATACGGGGCCAGTTTTGACCCCAGTGTCATGATTTGAACAAACTTGGTAGAGGTCCACTAGACAATGCAGCAAACCAAATATCTGAACTCTAGTCCTTGTGGTTTCTGACAAGAAGATTTTTAAAACATTTCCTATATAACTCTATGTAAAATATGTGACCCTGGGGTGGGGCCATTTTTGACCCCAGGAGCCATGATTTGAACAAACTTGGTAAAGGTCCACTGGACAATGCTACATACCAAATATCTAAACTCTAGGCCTTGCAGTTTCTGACAAGAAGATTTTTTAAAGTTTTTTCTATATAACTCTATGTAAAACATGTGACCCCTGGGGCGGGTCCATTTTTGACCCAGGAGCCATGATTTGAACAAACTTCGTAAAGGTCCACTGGACAATGCTGCATACCAAATATCTAAACTCTAGGCCTTGCATTTTCTGACAAGAAGATTTTTTAAAGTTTTTCCTATATAACTCTATGTAAAACATATGACCCCTGGGGCAGGGCCATTTTTGACCCAGGAGCCATGATTTGAACAAACTTGGTAAAGGTCCACTGGACAATGCTGCACACCAAATATCTAAACTCTAGGCCTTGTGGTTTCTGACAAGAAGATTTTTAAGTTTTCCCTATATAAATCTATGTAAAATCAACTGAGCCCTGGGGTGGGGTCAGTTTTAACCCCGCGGTCATAATTTGAACAAACTTGGTAGAGGTCCACTAGATGATGCTTCATACCAAATATCTAAGCTCCAGGCCTTGAGGTTTCGGAGAAGAAGATTTTTAAAGATCCAACTTTTAAAATCTAATTTTATCTCCAGTGAACCAAAAATGCAATGGACCAGAACCATTTGAATAATCTTGGTAGAGCTTCATGCAAGGAACATCCCAGGCAAGTTTCATTTAATTTGGCCCTTTGGTTTCAGAGGAGATGTCATTTGAATGAAAAGTTGACGACGGACGGACGGACAAAGACTGATCAGAAAAGCTCACCCTGAGCCCTTTGTGCTCAGGTGAGCTAAAAACCTTGTTAACACTCTAGAGGTAACATTTTCAATCCAAATAACCTGGAAATTTGTCAGAAAGGTTGTTTTGATAATTTCTAGGTCAAGTTTGTATATGGGTCATCTGGGGTCAATTAACCTGGTTCAACTTTGTTAGAAGCAGTCATACTCAAGTGAGCGATATAGGGCCATGATGGCCCTCTTGTTTACCATAAGGTTCACCTTTGACCTCAGTTTTTAAGTCTGATGGAAATACCTCGCAAAGCAAAGAAGCTCGTTTAGTAAAAGTTCCACTGATGAGAACTAGAAATTGGAAGATTATGCAAATCAAATTTGCATGTAGACAGAATTAATGGAAGTATTGGGATTATGCATATTAATTTTAATTTTCCATAAGGCTTATTTATGGTTGGTGTGAAAACAGAAGTTGTAATAACTCTCTACAGATAAGTTTTTGGTTCATGAAATTTGTGTATGGATAAATGGAGATAATGAACTTGCCGCCATTGCTGTACGGTTTTATTACTGACAAAGCTTTCATCAGTAAGGGACTTCTGTATTAGCTTACTTATGGACATTTTTCTCCTGACTCTCCTACATTCTTATTTCACCTGACATTAATTACCGGTAGTGATCGATTTTTATCAAAACTTATGCAGAAGGGAAATGGCCTGTTTGATACTTGTAGTTTTTAAGGTCTGGAAAAGGCAAATATTAAGTACATAATAAATGAATATTTCAACCCAACCTACCGGTACTGTCTGTTTCAGAGTTACTTCTGTAAATAACTGTTTATTTCAGTAAGTGAGAAATTTAGCTCAGCTGAGTAAATCAGGGAAAGAAACAATCACTATGGTAGAATGAGATATAATACAAGTCATTTTCAGGATTTTAGCTCACCTGAGTGAGTTTTGATAGGCTTAGGTTTGGTGTGCATCATGTAATCAATATTGAGGCCACACCTCACTTAATATATGCATGAAACTTATTCAGAACTATTGTCAATAATCTCTAGGTCAAGACTGGAACTTTATGTAAGGTAAAACAGTAGGCCATTTGATTGAAAAATGGAGAAACCTTGTAAACTGAAATCAGATTCTGTCTGATTTTGATATTGTTATCTTTTCATTAAGATTTGTTAATCAGGTGAGCCATATAGGGCCATCATTGCTTTATTGTGTGGTGCTTGATTGATATCGAAGTGAATCAGACATGATGCTCTTTATTAAAGCTGCCCAACAAAAATTGGTTAAATTACATAAAAACATGTATCATGTGTCAACTGAAAACAACTGTGACAATTGGCAGTGCAAGAGCTATCAACTTCATAGGTAGATAAATCTTATGAAACAGAAGTGCAGTGCATAAGTACATTAACCCTTAAGCTGCTGGAACCAAAAGTGATTAGCCTTTGCCACCAGTATAGAGCCAGGCCAGCCTGCACATCCGTGCAGTCTGACCAGGCTCTATACTGTTGGTAGCTCCATTTTTGTATTTTGATTGAAATCCCTTAAACTTTGAATGGACTGTTACAAATTCAAAGCTGGACAAATCCATTACAAAATTTCAGCATGTTCAGGGTTAACCTCCATTGAGTAATTGTTTAATTAATGCCCTATGTTAATTTTCATATCATATTTCAGTTCTTTGCATTACTCAGACTATATTAGATATCAACATGAAACTTAATAGGTGAAAACCTTATTTTTTGTCCAGCACAAAACTTAAAGAATATCAAGAGGTATCAACATGAAACGTCATAGTATGATAGATCTCGTTGACGGAGTGCAGTGCACAAGAACCGTATCTTTCTATTGATTAATTTTAGAGTTATTACCCTTTGTAAATTTTCATACTTAGTTTGTCCGGACCATAACTCGTACACCCTATATAATAGCTTTTGGGCCTATTTATTAAAGTATAGTTACTTCAAAGACTGATTTGAGTAGATAATTTTCTAACAAACATTATATATAAAGGCAACAATTTGTGTTTAAAGCATATGTGTATTTACAATGCAGTATGTCATTATATGAACTTATTTTAATAATGCTCTTAAATTTTGCGTAAAAAGATGTGCCATCCATTTCTGTACCCATTATGAAATTCAATTCCATTTGGATTACTTACGGCACAATAAAATACATTTTGTTGTTTTCCTCTACTTAGTTCTAAATCGTATGAATGAGAGCATTTCGGGTACATAACCCAGTTATTTAGTAAGAACCCATTTACAATTATAACAAGGTAGTTGCCTATCAAAAGGGTAACTTGTTGGACATCTTACTTAAAACTTATCAAATACATCATTTAGGAAACAAGTTACTATTTGTATTAATCCTGACATCTGCTTCCTGGGTTGAAACCAGTACTTGTGCCAAGTTTGGAATATGGAAAGCCCTCTTGGTAATAATTCAAACCAGACACCTCAAGAGTGGGAATCCAGCAGTCTACCATTTCACCACTATTCTCCACATACCTTACTCAGAGGTCATTGGTTTGGAATTGATCTCAACTCCTAAGATGCCTTTTTTCAGCAATCTCTTTGGGCAGTTAATTTAACTGTTCAATTAATGTAAAATGAAATTTTATTGCAGTCCTACTCACGAAGGTAGCAATCCATCAGCTATTTAATCAGTTACGAAAAATAATGAAAGCAGTCGAGGCTTTGAGTTTTGAAAATTTGTCCTTTTTCATGAATCGAAATATCTGGATTTAAACAGGTGCCCTTCACCTATGACCTAAAATATGAAACAGGCGTCCTCCAGCAACAACCATCCTCTGGTCGAAAATAGTGGTTTTACTGTTGTCATGAATGACAAAAGGGCACTCTGCTCTTTACCTTTAACAAGGACCTTAAAATCAATGGCATTCTATCAAAAAAATGTTAAAGACTCAAAGGTTAACTACGAGATAAAAAAACAGGTAATAATTTCACCTGTCTAAACATTTTTGCACACATAGATAAAAATTTGATAAATATGCCCATTAAGTTCTGGCAGTTGCTGAAAAACCAATTCGCTCTGTTAGTGTATGACTATTCATGGGTGAAATAGCAGACTCTTAGGAACTGCCATATCTAGTATTAGTTTATACCTTCTTGGTTTATTTTCACCAATTAAAAAACCACTTGCAACCTTTGCCAAGAGCCTCTTTTTAAATGTATTTCTATGATAGGTAATTTGAACTCTGTTTATTGTCTCAAGAGTCAAGTTTTCTTGTAACAGACTGCCTTTGTGCTAGTATTAGTCTGAGCCAAACTGAGGGAAGTCAACCAATCAGATATTTTCTGAAAAATAAACCAAAATAAAACAAGAAAGCAATCCATTTTATGTCTTTTTATTTTATTTTATTCCAATTTAAATTACTGGTTAAGTCATGATTTCTTTCATTCATTATAAAATAGGCTAATGGGTACCTATGTATTTATCAGCATAAGCAAATAAAAAGAAAAAAAAAAGTATGCTAACATGACATTGAATCATCAGCAGCCATATCAATGAATGAAAAATGGAAGATGAGAGACGGAGAAATGCAAAAACGTTAGACTATAAAACACGGAGTAATAAAAATATTGTTCTGACTTTTTGATTGACACTGTAACAGATCACTAATAAAAAATATCTAGTCTGCAGCAATAACAGGCTGTAATTAGGCACTTTTTTCTCTGTAGTGGAAAACCTTTTTGGCTTTATGTTTTGTCCACATTTTAAAATAAAATTAAGCTAAAAGTTCTGGACATGCGTATAACTTCATACAAGTTGAAAAAACGGTACAAGTAGCAAACTATATTTATATCGAGTCCCGCTTACTATGATGATGATAGATCATTATTTCAATATTTATACAACAGTGCACATATCTTTGTACTTCAAGAGCCTAGTTTGTACAGAAAGCTCCAGTCTGGTAGTTGTACCATTCGTAAAAACCTGTACAGAGATATACACACACTCTGTGCACAGAACATATTTTTTTTTTTTTGCGTACTAGAAAAATTCTGGAGATTAATGTCAGGACTATAGATTCACACGAGCCAACAGTATAAGTGAGTATAAACTATCAGCAAAGTAAATACACCCTTAAAACAACATCCCTTTCATAAAACTGTGGTGTTAGGAAGAAGTTAAGATTATACACACTTTAAATGAAGATGAAGGTTAAATAATGAAGTATAGTCTAAGCCCAAAGTAGTTAATATTTTTTAAGTTAAGTAAACACTGACATAACAATGGAAAACATCATTTACATTGTCCTAAATAATGTGAAACGGCTTGATCAAGATTCCACTAATTAAAACTATAAAATTTCAAGGTTTACAATACACTGAAGCTGTAGAAGGCAAATATAAATTTTACTAAATTTAAACCAAGACAATGAAACACAACTAACTCCGAAGAAATAATTAGATCGCTATGAAGTATCAAATACTTGAAGAAGCTGATCCAATATGTAACCAAGTGACATTCAATTTGTACGAATCTTCTACAAGTCAAGGCCTGCCTTACTAGAATACACTTATTTCAATAACTTAAAGCATGAAACAAGGTTGAACTGACATCTCGTTTAAAGGATTTTTATGCCTAAATTTGCAGACTAAAGTAAAATAAAGAACTTATAGATACCTATATATCATAAGCTACATTGTGGCAGTGCTTAATATAAATTATGTACAGAGTGAATATTTTACAACAAATTGAAAATAACTAAGTACTAACTTCATTTTGATCATAAAAAAAAGCTGAGAAAGCTACCTATGTAATTATTAAAAGTTGACATATACTGCTCACCTTTTATTACACTAACTGCAAGTTGCCAATAAAGAAACAAACCCTTCCATTACCATTAAGATGTAAATTTTCTACCACAGCTGCCAGAATTACTTTGGTTTTGTATGTATGTATGTATGTAATTATAGTCTTTAAAAAGCACAATCAGGTTGGTATCTCTAACCCCAAAGTAATGGTGCTGCAAAACTGGTACAAATTTTATCTCTTAAAATTATTAAAATACCAAATACCAGCCCACTGACAGAGGAACCATTTCAAATGGCTGTATTTTCTGGCCAGTGAAAGATTAAGTTCAAGCAGGGTGGGTGCTCCAGATCAAACTGCATCTTCACTGGAAATTGAGCTCCACCAGTGAGTGAATTAAAAAGAATCCTAACAAATGACAGGAACATAAAATATACAGAGCAGTTGTTATATAGATGTCTGGTATTGTACAGTGATGGTTTAACATAAGATGAGGTTAAAACTGGTTTGGAAGGTTACAAAAATCTGATACATAGTAACTCAAAAGTACCAATTCATGCATAGTTTTTTCCATATTAACACCACATTAAGAATGTGGTATACCATAAATTCACTGTAAACACTTCTGCAATATAGATTCCTATAATCATTAAAATCTAGAAAAAAAAAGATCTATTCAACAATGCATATATTTGTATGCAGTATTTTCAAATGTGCTAATGAAATGATCTTAACTTCCTTTTTTTTCTTTTTCGTGCATACATTTCCTTTCTGAGTTCTCATTTACATGTCAACTCTCCACAATATTTTCACTCAATTTTAAGGGTATTAAATGTCATTCAATTTTTAAGGGTATTTCTGTTTTTCAAATGAAGTTCACAAACAACACACCAATCAGGTCACATGATATGCATGAAGGACAGGTCCAAGGGGGAGAACTCCAGCTCTTCCTATGCTACAGAAGCAATTACAGACGACAAGTCCAATGATCACCAATGACCAAGTTGACGACGTGAATGGCACTATGGGTTTTTAAAGTTCTCACAAGTCACTCTCGCCATAAAGAGCCGTTGAGAAGCTCATGTAGTCAAGAGCACCTGGAACAGCATCGCGACCACTGTAGGGTGCCATTCTCTGGATACAGTATTCAGCCTGATCAGGCGGCAACTCTTGTCGTAATATCTGTGCTGTGATGTATGGCTGAAAGGAAAAAGGAAAAATGAATTTGCTTTCATTCTAATTCTAACACTATCCGCAATTCGCCGACAATAAACAAAGAATGAATTGAGTGTGATATATCATAGGCAGTATAGCAAGCTGAACACAAGCCTGCTGACGTCACTGCGAACGTTACTGTTAAATAGTGCACATACTTGCGCCCCTTATAAATATACCTACGTGTTAGAATGGAAAAAGATTTTAACATTTTCGTGATCTACCGTCGTATATTATGGTTTCTCGTTCATACATAGTCTACGGCCTTCGTGATTAAATTACTACTACACATCTGAACTCGACACCGTGCTATATCAGACGGTATATAACTCAAACTTAAAATCTATTTCCTAAATATATGTCTTAGTATGGATGGAGAAAGCTACATTAATATAGGAAACCCTGCTTTGACATATTTCTTCTTCTTTTGACTGATTACGTTCAAAACCTACAATTTCTGTCCCTAATTGCAGACTTTCTCAAATGATTTTACCAACCTAGTATGTACTAAGCCATTTATTTTCTTCTTTTTAAAATGGTACCATTTTTTTCTGTACACTAATATTTCACAAGAACTCAGGCCACTTTTACTAGTGAGAAACTTGAAATGTCTTGCATGTCACCCTTATATAAACCATCATTCCTATCTTTTCATTATGGTAGGTATGTTGGACATAGGTATGTTGGACAAAACACTGATATCTTTGCACATAAATAACAACTGCATTAGATCTTAAACTCAGTTTTCCCAACTAACTTCACCTTAGAATACTAGCTGTACAATAATGCATGAAAAAGCAAACAAAAAATTCACATTAACTGGTGAATATAATCTATTTACCTTGTCTCCAGCAAGAATCTTGAAAGACTGCATGACTTGTTCAGCAG
The DNA here is from genome assembly GCA_012932295.1 of Cyclina sinensis. NCBI lineage: Eukaryota > Metazoa > Mollusca > Bivalvia > Venerida > Veneridae > Cyclina > Cyclina sinensis. Next base: position 38,577,747 of record JAAONU010000011.1, on the reverse strand, counting down.
TGTCAGTATCGGCTGTTTCCCGAGTCATGAAGTCCAGGAAACTCTCGAATGTTACATAGCCACTGTGGTTAGGATCTACAATAGACATAATTCTCTGGAAGTCCGCATCTCCCTGAAAAACTAGACAGAACGATTTGTACAAGAATGTTATGTCTGATATACATTTTAGATTATACTGTATCTGCTAGATATGATGCAAGTAAATGAAAATGTTTTATTTAACAAAGATCACACAATATTTTTACCTAGTATTCTATCACTGTGATGTATAAGGTTTGTCATACCATTTTAAAATATCTCTAACATACATCGATTTTTCTATAAATACACTCTCTAAACTGTTAAGAAAAGTGGTAGGAATCTTCATGTATTAAGAAATATATTTTCTATTAAGTCTAAATAACAAAGAAAGAATATATTTTATCTGCTTACAACAAATAAAAAGACATCTCATCAACCTTAATAAAATCTGATTTCAATTATGTTTTCTTTTTGCAAAATCTATTTAAATATCAGTAAAACATTACTAACCTGTCTATCATCTCTGATGTTATAACCCAAACTGACAAGACAAGCTTTGAATTCCTTTGGCTCCAGTCTTCTTGTCCTATTTTTGTCAAAGTGGTTAAATGACAAACGGAACTCATTCATCTGGTCTTCACTAATTCCCTTTGAGTCACGAGTCAAGATCTGAAACATAGTTATATTCACATTTCCAATGAGACCTTCTAACTAAATGAACAAATTGAAAAAGAGTCCCCTACTTCCAAAAATACATTTAAAAAATCCCTAAATTAAAGTTCATTCTCCAAATCCTTATTCAGAATATCCCTTTTTTTGTTCTTTCCTTCAGGTGCATTTATTAACTTTTTAATAGAAATCATCTAGGTAGGAGAAGCATTAACTATGAAATATTGTGGCTTTGCATTCTAATTGCAGTATAACTTTCCCATAAATTTCATCGCAACTCAACTATAAAGCATGTGAAAAATGTAAGTTATGTATAAGAATAGTGCAACACAATGCCAAAAAAAAAATGTTAACAAATTCCAGCTTGACAATTAACAACTAAAATACTACTACGTAATGTCCAAAATATAAGACATGAGAAAAATATTTCCAGATTGTAAGGTTGGAAAACAGACATATACTCTGCATTTCACTATAATGTGCATAAAAAAAACAACTAATAAATCATTTTGTAACCTTATGTCTTTTTATCTTTACCAATAAATTTTAGCTTGATTACAATAGTTATTCCAACTTTTTTATCACTCATGACATCACTCATGATGAAGCCAAACACTCATGAGAGAAGCCAGTAACTGTCATTACTGGTACCCATTTACATCTGGGTGGACCAAGGCATGATTAGATTTAGTCCTCTGGCTAGGATCTGAACCACTAAGCTAACAAAAGCTTGTGTTTGTTTTAATGAAAACAAATTGAAACAGAAAAGAAAGTAAAAAAAATGACTTTCCAGAGAAGAAAGAAGAATAAAGAACCTCTAACAAAAAAAGGTAAAAAAAATAGTTTTCTTTCTAATAAATATTTCAATCATTTTTTCAACTGCAGTTTCCTTCATCTTTTACACTAAAGTTTAATTTTTATCAGGAATTTCCTCTGGTTAATGGTCTTTAAATACTTAAAATTCTATCTGCATTTAATTAACTTGACAACACACTGAAATTTTTGCTTGTTAAAACAGCACAATACTTAAAAAAATACAAATAAATCTCCAAAAAAGATAGAAATTTATGGGATGGGAAAGGAATATTAATTTCTTTATCAAATTCTTTAAATATCCGATACTAATAAAGCTTGAAAATACCAAAGAAACTGTGTCTTTGGTTTAATAGATTATTTTCTCCAAACTGAATGCAATAGTTACAAAAGATAGCACTACAACCCTTATCAAATTACTTCAAACTTTTTGACAGTAACATTGCATCAAATTACATTACATTAATCATAAGATCAGCAAATGAAAACTACATAACTGCAACAATCATATGCCTATATTCTGTTTAATTGGGAAATCATACAAAAGACAGAGAATTTTTACTTCAAAGTCTGCCTACCTCAGAGTGAAAACTTTCATCCAAACTGTAGTCAATGTAGCTATTGTTATTCAAATTATAACTAGAATTCATAGACATGTTCAGGTAACTAGCATTCATAGAATTATTTCTGCTGGCTGCACATTTACACGAGCATGTGCATTTCCTAGGCTGGCAGAGGAGGTGGGGTAGAGAGATCATATCCATCACTTGCAAACATCTTCACTTATTTCAATAATCCAATTTTTATGGTAAAATTTTGGGCAATATAACTCTCACAAACTGACTACTAAAGTTCTTCCTATAACTTTTCTACAATACTTCAATGTTTACTGTAAGTCCTAGACAGTGTTAACTAATTCTCTGCCTCACTTATGCTTCTTACCCAGCCTTATATATACTGTTTTGGTATCTACATTATCAAAAGAAAACAACAAAAGAACAATATCCCAATCTAGAGAATCTATCACTTCCTTTGAATAATCTGCCCAATATCCTTTCTGCATTTAAATGTCAATAATTAACAAGTCTATCTGATCATCTTAATCAATTAAGCCCAGGTTTTTTTATTCATTAGTTAATGATGCACTGACATTTACTCCTCAAAGACCCTCATTAAGTTCAAACTGAACTCTGCACTGGTAAGTCTTTAATTGACATTGATGAATTATTTAGGACCATGGGGATCTAAACAAGGGAAATAAAGGCTAAGCCCTCAGGGTTTTAATGAAATCAATTATCTAGGACCAGTATTTTTATCATAATGTTTATACAAAAATAAACAATTCATATAATTGACAGGTTTAATTACATCTTTAGCCTAAACTGTGTAAGACCAACATTAGTTAGATAGGTAAAGAGTACTTCTATTATTAATTCATACAAGGTAAACTGTCTTAAGATCTGTAATAGATAATAGTTGTAGATATAAACTTGTCTAAATACAGACTCAAAACTTTATGTCTCCTCTAATTATGGCATAATTTCACACTTAATTGTAGATAAAAGTAATCATCTACCCCAGAGGCAGTTTAGGTTTCTTAACCTTCAATTAGTTTACTTATGCCACAAATACATTAACATACAGTAAAGTTTATAGTTTTGTTTTTCTTCCAGGAAAGTTTTCTGTAATTTTTTACAAATTCTTATTAATCTAATATTTACATAAACTACTTTTGGTATGAATGACTGCCAAATATTTTGAAACTAAATTCATTAGAGGATGTTTTAGAGCTGTAACAGGGGCCACCATTTTCTTTCCCATATAACCCTTGGTCCACCTCTCTGTTTTTACTAATGATATGGATCAGTAGGTACTCAAAAACTTTCCCTATGACTCCTGTGTTATGGCTAGTAGCTGCTGGCAAGCATTCAAATTAAATAGAAGTTCTCAAATGACAGCCAAATCTTTGGCAAAACACCACAATCCAGAAACAAATTACTTTGTCCTGTGCATCATTTTTGACTACTAAACTTTGTTCTCTCTAATTGCTGCCCTTACATCACCTGCTTGTTACTGTCCATATTTCAAAGGCTAGTCAGTTAGCAAAAGTCTGACTGTACTCAAACACTGTACATTAAGCAAAAACAGTATCACTAACCTGGTTTTCAACTTCATTGATGTTTCTTGCAATAGCTGTCAACAGTTGTTCCCAGCCAACTCTCAGAGTCTGAAATTAAAAGCAGTATTTTCATGTTTCAATTTCATGTAATATTGGTCAGGCACCTATAATCATCAGTATTTCAGTTACATCATATTGGTTATATTGATTATTTACTATTGCTCCGATGGACCAGTACCTCCCTACTGTATGATAATGCCTTTCTGTCCAATTGCCAGTGCTGGTACTTGGGGCTCAAACTCATGACCTACTCAAATGATGAACAAGAACTTCACCAATATAATACTGTCATAAGGAGATATCTCCCCCCCCCCACCATAAAACTTCAACCTGAATGCTTAAAACAGACCATATGACAATTCGACTGACTGCTTACAGATGTTTCTCCATGCTTCTAGCATTAACACCTAGAACTTCTCAAACAATTCAACCCATCTAGACAAAAATACTAAACAGCTTTTTACATTTTATAACAATATGTTATGTATAAAGGTCCTTTAACTTAAACATGGTAAATACAGATACTAGTAGTAAGAGTTACCTCCATTGTGTAGTGTGTGTATCTGTTCTCAAAGATCATTGCTTCTTGTACTTCCTGAAATACAACAAATAAAACTGTGAAATCATCAAATGTAAGACTTTGAAAGCTATCAGCAAAACAGGTATCAGTTTTTATTCATTAAACAGACCCTAAATTCTTAGCAGTTCTAAATTTTTAGCAACATTGTTACAACAGCAAAAAGCAAAATGAATTAATTAAAATCAGAGTTAACATCTTTTTTATAGATTTTTATGCAATACATGAACAGCTTTGGACTGATCAGCCCCCTCCAAATTTCAAATTAACTCTTAAGAGACATAACCTATGAGAATGCTTCCTCTTACTATGCAATGCTTAATCTTCAGACATAACAGGCTTTCTGAATTCAATAGAATTAGGCCTGACTCACATAGGCTCCAGTGCTCTCATAAACTGATTATGACGTAAGGACATACCTGGTTGATGGTTTCAAGATCGTCCATGTGAGGTTTGTACTGTTGCACTGATTTCTCATACTGGTGTAACTTGTTCAACTGATCTTCAAGAGAGCCCTTCATCTGTATCGTGATTGATGCGACGGCATCCAGCTGAGTCTCGATCCATGGACCAACAACATTAGCTTTTTGAGCAAATTCACGTCGCAAGCGTTCATTTCTTTGCTGCTTAGCCATCTCTTCTGAGAGAACCGAATCACGCTGTGGTACCAACTGCCTAACATCTCCCCATTTATTAGCAATATCCTAGAAATAAAGAAGCAGATACAAAATGTAATTCAATTTTTAGTGCACAAATTTAACCTATATTTAATGATGCGTTTTACTTGAAATTTATTCTTGTCATGCATTCTTATGTTACGGTATCAAATGCAATATTTGTCTCCATGCATCAATATTTTAATGCAAGCACATTATCATATAAACTTTATAAAGTCAATATAAGCATTTCATACAGCTATTGTTGCAACATTCCTGTGTTAGAATTCTTTTTATGTATTTTAATTTATGTATGCATTTACAAAAGTGTGTTTGGTGCTAATTTCTCAAAATCAATGCTTTTATATTTTTGAAAGCCTAAAACTGTGTATTTATGGTGTGTATTCCAAGGTTTGTTTGAAGCCGAAAGATACAAAATGTACTGTTATTTATATAAATATAGAATATTTCACAAATATATTAAACAGTACTGCTCAAATTCTATCTCTAAGGAAAATAAGTATGATTACAGGTATGTTTTCAAGTAACACGATTTCACTAGACATATTCTATTTTGGTATTCTAAAGACTTCTCTTTCTGACTAAAAGAACCTAACACACAAGAAGTAGATGTCCATGCCTTTTAGTTACCATAAACAATATAAACTAACATGCAGGATGTGTGGCTGAATCCATGAGATAAACATATGGAAATTTCTTTTATTTTACTTGGTTACACTGTTGCAAGATGACCTATAGCATGCTAATGTACAACTGATTTTTCCCCATTTTTGTAAACAAATAATGCTATGGTTTTAACTTATTCCTGCTAGTTATGAAGTCTACACCAGTGAGGACTATTTTACAAATTTTCTTCATAGTTATTTGTGCAAATCTTCACTGTGTACTCCAATAAAGAATCAACCTGTGTGTGTTTATTGGTGACAGGTGTTCCAAGCAGAGTTAACCTACCTTAAGTTGTGGGGGAGTGCAAAATACTGAAAGCATGTCATTCAAGAGACTCTCTTTGTTCTTTTTATATGCTCAGTGTATAGCACTGATACATGGAACATTGGTTTAAAGACTCATCACGAAGAGAATTAGTAGTGTTAGTGGAGAAGCAGGGAATTAAACTCTAAACTCTAGCAAGTTACTACTCAACCACTGATCTATTTATTTGAGTTTATTTATTGTTGGTATAGGTTGCCCATATGACCAACATCCCCTCTGCAGAGAATAGTTATTTTATGTTGTTATGGATAGTGCAAGATACAGAAAGCATCCAATTCCAGAGACACCTCAGGTTCTTTTGCATGCTATGTGTATAGCACTGATATATGGGAACTCGGTTTATCATCTCATCCAAAAGACAAACCACTGACCTGGATATACCCTTTCAATAAATAAGGGTGGGAAAGGCCAATTCAAAACAGCAGAGTCAGGGTAAAACTTTATTTAACACCCCTACAAATGTCGAATGTCTCTGTCCAAGTAGAATGTTGGGTAAGTCCATTTCAATACAAGGGTCAAAGATAAAACTTCACCCAGGCACCTACAAACATGGTTATATAAAACCTGTTCTTATTGAAGGGGTGACCACCCAACCCATTTCATAAACAAGCAGGATGGAGGTTTATCAATTTATCTAAATCCTTCTACAACATACGCAATCACAACACATTAAAACAACATTCAATTATTTCTTTGCCACATCCCTACAATTAGTACTAGAATGTTATATCCCAATCATTTATGGTCAAAAACACTGCAACACACTCCAATATCTACCAATCAATATAGAATCAAGTGCACAATATCAACCATACTACACAACTGTTACATGATGTTAGAACCATTTCCTAGTCAGCACAGCACCTGAAGATTTTCCAGTACCAAATATTTTTCAATATTTTAATATTTTGTGAATAATGTCTTTTTTTAATTTCTTTCTTTTTTAGACTGACAAAATGTAAAATCACAATGTAGATAAAGAGAAAAACTACTGTAGTAACCAATTAATATTTGCCTAAGATTTTGTGACAAAACTATGTGAGAAAACTCCACAAATAAACGGTTATCATTTTAAAAACATATAAAGCTTTCAAAGCACATAATGGAAAATCTTTCAAGCGGAATGCTTAAAAATGTTAAAGCTCTGTTTTCTGAATCTGTATTTGACCTTTAATTTCCATCCAACTTTTTCTTAAACCTTTTAGAAAAATTTTTAGTAAAAAAAATTGCAACCAGTTCAGAAACCAGAACTCAAGTATAATGTTGTTTTTTCTGCTGGAGTTTGGCCCAAATAATATTTAGCAATACAAATTTTAACCAAATGATTTCATTATTTCATTAAAATGTAAATAACATTAAGCAACTGAACAGGATTTTTAAACACATGTCTAATAGCTTTAAATATAACTGGGGCAAAAACAACAACACATACTTTATCAATGAGTACATGACTACATGATCTTAAAAGCATAAAGTCTAAATAGATATTGCGCAATACTAACCTCCTATCCAAGCAAAGGCATGAAAAAACATACATCAATGGTGAGTCAAAATGGCAAACAAAATATCCCCTGCTCGGCTTTCAGTATCTTCCTGGTTTTTGGTGACGTGAAAAAATCAAACTAGTTTTTCAGAATTTAAAAGATTGCTGTATAATGTATTGAAATGAAGGGAATGTGAAAAATTCCCAATGCCAAAAAAAACAATGTAAATAAAGCTAACAGAGACACCTGACTTTGGATCTTTCTAAATGAAAAAGCAATTAAATATGCATTATATTCAACAAAACATCCAATCAATGAAAATGAAACCATCTAAATTACAAAGTTTGTTTATTTTTTTTTATCAGACAAGAACCTAATATTTCACCATGATAAGGTCTTTGAAATCAGTATAACATCCTTACCATCTGATTGGTCAGAGTTTTAATTTAGCTTATTTAAGAGACATCTGAAATTTTAGACTAGTTTTCCCCCCCCCTAATATAACAGACTGTATCACTTATAAAAACCAAGAAGAGCCCAAGAGAACAAAGCAGGAAACATGGATGACATGGCCATGCATATATGACAACTCAATGCAACAAATCATACATGAATTCAGAAGACTGTATATAATTGGAAGTTAACACATCAACTTTATTTGTATCTTCATTTAAAATATGGTAATAATTTTTGAGTGACAATTAACAGTGAATGCTATTCAGCAATCACTGACATACTATTTTTTCCTAAAACCAGATGCAGAAAGGGGCACTAAGTTCCTTGAAGAATTGTTAACTTCAAATTACACAAAATTTGTCATTTTCTTACATCATAACTTATTGTTATATACTGAGGGATGAGCGTGAAACTGTTGTATCGGCTTCTTTATTAATATGCCGTCACAACAGTTTCCAACTAAAGCCTTGATAAGCAACTCAATCAATGCAAAGTTTAGAAGTATCTATAGAAATCCCTGTCAAAAATATTTGAACAAAAGAAGAAAACTGCAACTGAAAATCCAATGCCCAGCTACAAATCGAGTGGACGGGTATGATCAAAGATGGCTAGCAGTTCTTTAAAATGAAAACTAGCTATTTAGGTTAAGAACTGACATTTACTGAGCCATGTCGAACTGAAAAATTACAGAGCTTTCCAAATCTTTCAAGTCTAACTACTATGTGTAAGTATACAATATATTTTGCATGTTCATAAAAAGAAACAAATAATGATTTGCTATTCTGTTAATCATCCTGTACACAGCTATTCAAGTGATCATTTACAAAAAAGTTCACATCCTATAAATGTGTTATAGTAAAATGACTAATCTGTCTAATATCTTTCTGCAACAGATTTCTTTTTAAAACTGTGACAACTTTGAGGCCGTTTTTTCCTTGTTATGACTAATATAAACATGGCTGCATATACAAAGTCAAGAAACTTGAACTTAAACCCAAGCAAACCAGATGTTACCACTGGCTTTACAACACTGCTGTATTATATACTTTGCACATTTATCTCCCTTGGTAAAATATCTTGCTGTCTCTGCCTATGGACTAGGGATTTAAATGAGGTTTACCTACTTCTTATCACTTAGATCCCTATCTTTATCTTTTAAGTAATTTCAATTATTTTTACAAACTCCACCAAAACAAACCCTGATAAAGCTTCATAATATCCAACAGGAATTTTGTGGCATTTTTACAAAAGGATGACACATCTCTCCATAATGCTAAATGACTTCCACCCCCTCCCAAAACTTGCCTTTTACAGCATGTATTGCTTTATCACTAGAAAATGTGTTCAACATTTACAACAAACTAAACGAAAAACATCATTTAATGAAATAAGGACTAAGAGTCTTATTTTTATTAATAATAAATTAATAATAAATGCTCATATGAAAAACTTTCCCCCTAAAGCTGTTGTAATTTCAGTAGCAACATCATTCTTAGCGGCCTTAGCAAATAGTCATGAAAAACTTACAACAAAGCAGCATTTCTAGCAAACTTTCTTACAACCTGGTAGATGGTCTACTTATACATGCATGTATATAGATATATATACCTGTGGATCAACGGTAGTATAGGGGTTCTCGGGGTTGCTAATTCCAATTGATGATGACAGAGACTGGGCCTGCTGTGAGAGCCTCATGATTGCGTTGAATTCCTTGTCTGCCTCTGGTAATGTTGACTTAAATTGCTCATGTGCTTCAAACAATTCCTGTAACAAGAAGTAAGCTATATCTAACATGCTTCTGGTTCCTGGCTTTTCGTCACTATCTAATTACCCTGCATTAAAATTTTGTATTTGAATTTCAATAACAAGTTTTTGAATGGAGCACTCATTTTCATTCTACTTAGTCTAAAACAACTAGCCTTCAAGCTTTTTATAAGTAAAATGCCACATATGTAGTCAATGTGTTGGTATGAACAGAATGTGTGTACATGATCGCTATTTCTTTTTTTTTCACTTGTGAGTAAGTCTTTAAACATGCAGATGTATTTTCCAATGAGTATTTCATCAAAGCTACACTATCTCAAAAATACCTTGCCAACTGTCCTTTATTTATTTCAATTACTTGAAAAAAACAAACAAACAAAAACTGAAATTTTTCCCTCAATGAAATGAAAGCAGACGAAAAATATTCAAACCTGTATTTCTTCAGTGGTATGTACAATGAACATGTCCAACAGATCTTCCTTTGCTCCATCCAGCCAATTATTGAAAGGCTGAAAAATAAAAATTCACAAATAAAACTGCTGATATTATATTTTTCTCTACCAATACTGTCTGACTGATACAGGAGAACTGTACCACCTAATGTAAGCAATACACTGAAAATTCACCCTAATAATTGTACTGATTTCGGACTACAATAAACAAAAATGCCAAACACTGAAATGATACAGTCATGTCTTAACTATGTTGATGCTAAAAATAACAAATAAGTTCATCTGGGTGCTAAAGTACCAACTCTATTTTTTCTGAATTTTCACAACACAATCCCTCAGTACCCCTAACAGTTTTCTGTAAAAGTGCAAGTCAAAAACTCCTACTCAACCTATCTCTTGTAATGGTACAATACTAAATGTGTCTGACTATTTCCCTTAAGGAAAGATTACATTCTTCTTATCAAAGAGAGAATTTACCATTATAACAGTTACTTACTGCTGCTCGTTTAGCGAATTCCAGGTGAAGTGAATCTATCTTTTCTAATATATTTTCTGCTTCCTGCAAATCATAAAGTAAATCCACTTATAATCAAACTAACTACAAGCTTCATGTGCTGAATCTTGAAAATTCTGCCAAACAGAGCAACTAAATTGAAAAATTTCATTATCACACAGCTTAGTAAAAAATTTAGCTTCTCTAAACTCAATTTTCATTTTTTTAATACAATCTAATGAGGCTGATAAGTGATAATCATGTATATTATCAGACTAGATGCTGCTGATTTTCTGTTTGTCTGGAGAGAACAATATAATGTTTTTGTAACAAAACACAAATAAACCATAAAATTTAATGACAAAGAAGAAGCTGTTTCATAACAAAGATGCAACCTTTTTTTTTGGAACTATGATTTTTATCTACTTTCAGAAAGTATATTCATCCATAAGAGAATCTACAGAGACTGGTACACAGAACTTACATCTAATGCTGCCCTTCTTTGTGCAGTGAGTGTGCCCAGTCTGTCCCATTGTTCGCAGATTAGCTGACAACGTTTGTTTACTGCAACTATATCGTGATATTCTAAAGCACTGGAATGAAAGAGACGAGGGTTACATTCAAACTATACTCATAAAAATCCTCCTCTAAAGTGAGTCAGTGAAGTAAAGTTTAGGACAACTAAAGTCATACTGGGACGGTCTTAGCCAGTGACCGAATCACTATCTCCTTATTTATAGTGAGGCGCGCTTAACAGTTGGCCAATGACGATGGCGCCCTGTAAATGTCTCCATTAAAATCCAAACTTCTAAATTCAAGGCTTCAGGTTAAACATCTTTCTATGACAGCAAACTGTTTTCTCTTGAAACATTAATTCTAGCTCCAGTTTTTGAAAACCTCACTAGTTAACTGATATTGCTACCTTTTCTTCTTTTAACTGGTTTGTTAAAAAAATTACAATACTGATTCTTCAAGGATCATATTCACAAATCTACACATTGTTGTCTATATTTATAACTTACTAGGTAAAATTCTACTCAATATTTTTCGGTGACCATGTTACAATAATATTGCTATCATATACATTAAGTGGCATATCCTGAAATTTAAAGCTTTATGTGGCATTTTCTTCAAACTCGTATTAAATGTAAATGGTACTGAATCAAATTATTACCCAATGTAAAGGCCTTAGTCATAAATGAAAGTACAAACAGGTTAACTGAACCCATTATTACTGGTATTATTCTTTATACAGTTGTTGTTGTGATTTTTTGGTGGAATGCAATTAATTACAAATACACACCTTCTTAGAATCTAAATGCCCGAAGGAAATTTTTTTTAATATATTCTCTTCTTTACAATTTCAATTATTGTTCACTTGATACTGAATGAGTCAATGAAATACACTATATTATCAGTTAATGTTCAGGTAAGCCCCTTTGAGTACAGCCTGCATTATCTGGGAATAGGTTAACACATGAAACATACTTGAGTTCTTGTGCTATAGCTGCTATTTGTTCTACTCTATCCTGGTGAGCTGCAAGATCACTTTCAAATGCCTCGTGCTTCTTTTTCATTGCCTGAAATAAACAACAGTCTGCGGTTAAGTACTGTTCATCAACTTCTAGACAAGGAAATACAGGACAACTTCTTCGAGCCTTTATAATAAAGCTTAATGTAAAAATACCTTCAGCCAACATCTTAATAGGGGAATATAAGATGATTCATTTAAGCCTTATGCACCACAGGAAATGGTGAAAAATACATTCTACCTGTAAGAAAATAAGGGAAAACCTTTATTTTTATAAGGCGAAAGATTCTTTAGTTAAAAGTTGGACTACACAGTGCAGAAAAGAAATCCTGGCATCTATGAAGTTAAATGATCAAGTTTAAATTCATTCTACTTCTCCTAATTCAAGACCTGGGTTTGGTAAAGCATGTTTTGCTACGGAAGGTTTTCATACAGCAGCTCTGTTTTTGTTTTTCATCCCTTCTTTTGATCTTGGGAAACTTCCAACATACCTTTTTTACTAATTATGTATAAGAACTTTAGAGTTCTTCTTTAACAATGTCTGCATTTTACATATTCTGAACAAAACATATTTTCTCTTTAAAAACATAGACAATATTTATTTAATAGTAAACGATACTTAAAAGCTATTTAATCCTCTCATTACAATCAAAGAAACAATAAACTCAGCAAAAGTATGTTTTTAAAGAATTATCGCAGACGTGTTGAACGGTTGCCATGTTTCTTAATATTACTCTAAATCATAAATCAGAAAGAATATAACTGAATTTATATATCATAAGCAAAGAAACTCAGCACAATATTCACATCTTTGGTTTATTTTTTTTTGTTTTGTTTTCTCGAACAAACCTAAAAATGGAGACAGAACTTACACTTTCTTCAACAATATATCATATGACAGCAGTCTTAAATGAAATGTCCTGACTTTGATCAATACATGTAACTACAATCGTTTAAAGCAGTAATATGAACAGTTTTCACTTGCCAATACTTTTGTTGTTTAGCACAAAGAAAGGGCTACAAAGTTACATCATTGATGGAAAAGGCAAAATAATACAGTATTCATTCGAGCAACAGATGTTTTGATAAAACTGAATCAAATTCATGTATTCTGAGACCATTTCAATATATTCAAGACAGTTCCACTGTTACTAAGAATTTAAGCACTTCAAGTATCACCTCAGGTTTTAAAACAGAATTTTTGTGTTTTGCTATACTAGGGGAAGAAAACAGCTACTTTTTAAGCTATGTTACCTTGAAACATTTTTCTATTGTCACGTAAAACTTGGACAATTAGTATCTATCAACAACGATGTCCACATTTATACATCATAAAGACATTTTCGGTAACTTTCTCAGTATGAATAATAAATCTTACAGTGATGATACTGAAACCATCGCTAACTTGATAAAACTTCAACAGCGACAATACTGAAGCTGTCGCTTTCTTATGGTTCAAAAGGTCAATATACCTTAACATCATTGAGTCTACATCTCTTGAAATCTTGACTCTGCAGCATGTCTTCTTTACCCTCGGCCCAATCCTCATGAATCTCGCATCGGTGTCGGAACTTCTGTGCCAGATGATCTAATCTTTCCAATCTACACATACAAATCGACAATTTTTGTTGAACAAGTGGAAAACTCGTGTTACATTTTCAGTGTAATTAGGTGTTTGGCTTAAAGAAATCAGGTATAATTGTCATGTGTATTTGGTTTATCTACAATTTCTTCTCACAAAAATTCATATATGAGAAGTCAATATTTTTCAAAAGTTTAATTTTTTTTTTCCAAGCGATTGATAATGGGACTGCAAATTATTTAAGTGATGGGTAACAGTTGCTATTATACAATAAAGTTAAAAGAAATCTATATTTAAACTGAAACAAAACGATTTTCTGGTTTATCTAACTCTAGTCTGAACTTGTTTATTTATATTTTATATATTATAAAATTGATATATCAGTCTATATTCAGTATAAATAAACTCTCACTAAATGAAACAAATTTGAAATTCAGCAGTTCCTTTGCTAACTCATTTTTAAGACATGGTAATTTCTGTATAAGAACATTAACTGTACATACACAACTCAACCTTATATATTATCCAAGAAGAAAGGTATTTGTAATAATAACTATATGCTTTCACCAATAATTATGTGTAAACATGTTAGAACTATTCTAAAATACAATATTAAAAATATAAAGGTGGTTTGGGTAACAAAATTTGTGTACAGCATCATGTCTCCACACTGCTGGAATGCCCTGCTGAGATGTTGCATTTCTAACTGTAAATAAACGTAGCCCATTGCCTTCACCAATGCGGATGATAAATGCGGGAATATTAAACTACACTAAACTACATAATTTTGAAACCAAAACTATTCCCAAAATATTTCCCAGTATGTCTGCTGGTTTGTTTCTTCATCGAACTTCTGAAAATAAAAGCCATCACATAAAAGCTGCAAGGCTCAAAAAAAGAAAAATAAGCCCTACTTAGAGTACTATTTTCACCTTCCACCAATATATACTGGGTGTTCTAACATTTACCTTCTCAGCTCCGATATTACCCATTCTTCAAAGTCTTTTTCGGCCGTTTCCATACGGCCCCATGCACTAGCTATATCCTGTAATACATTTTTAAAGATAAGTGGAGGTCAAAGGAGGTTAGGCACACACACAATTACCTTTGTAATTCTGAGAGCAGCCATTCCTCAAAGCCTTTCTCTGCTAATTCCAAACCTTTCCAAGCATTTGCTATATCCTGTAAAAACAGTTTGAGACCATCACTTCTGGCATTGAAATGTTTATACATAAAATGTGACAAAAATAAGAAACAGTCATCTGATATGGCCATAGAATGGAAATGAATTGTGTAAAGAATGATCACTTTAATTTGTTCAAACTGACAAACAAAAGTTTATTTAAAACTTCTGAAATCACATTTTCATGGCTTAAAAGCCCTTAATAACTTACAGCCATGAGAAAAACAGAATCTTTTCAATATTCTTTTTTTTTTCGCAAGAAAGTTATATTCTACATAACAGAAGTTATACTCATAACATACTGAACAGTTCTAAGTATCAGAATTTCAACAGCCATAATTATGATCATTACCATTTGTGAACTAATGAATTCACATGTGGAAAGATTACTTAACAAAGTCAATATTCATGTCTTCACTTACAGAGACCATTTTCCCTTCAGTTGGGAGATATGCGGGCCTGTTACTGAGTCTGAGACGAGTCTGGAGAGTATTGAAACTGTTTTCAAGTCGTGCCTTGTCCTCGAAGCTTGGGAGGCTTCTGTTTACGTCTGTAGTCGCGGAATTCATCCAGCTTTCGTTGCGTACCAGGCAAAGTGTTATCTGTTGTTCTGTTTTCCAACCAGGGTGTTGTTTTTCTGATCCATTCAAGCAACTAAACCATTAAATGTAAGATAAAAATGTAATGTTTTTAGATTTTAGCATTCTTTTTCACTTTAAGCCATATTCAGTTGAAATGGAGTATTCTTCCTGCCCTCACCTTCTTAAATGAATAAGAGTTTTATTTCTTTACTTTAAGTAAAGAGATACCAATTCCACAAAACAATGCCCATAAAATACAAGCACCAAATAAGTAATAAATTAACAGTTGTCACAATGCAAGCTGCAAGACTTCTGTTTGAAAAGTAATACCAAATGGGAATTCCATGTCTGTCCTATTTAGCAAACATAGCAAATCAATTATCAAAGACACTGCAGAATATCTGGCTGAAAATTTAAATGATGATACTGGGTAACAGATAACTTATAAAGCCACCACTGGATCTTATTAAAAGTACAAAAAGGGTTCTTCCATATTGTGTAGTGTGTATGTCATACTTACATCACTTGCCAATCTTTCATATTCTTCCATCAGTCTCTCGTTTTCCTGGTTGACTTTAAGCACTTTACAGATTCTGTTAGCGGCTGTCTCAGCCTGAAATATATTAGCAGAAAGGTCAAGGCTACTTGTAAGTCAAGGTCAGACAAGACTTCAATGCTAACAAGAAAATTTTGAAACATCCTGTAGTCCAGTTTGCTCAAGGCAAGATATTACAATGGAGATGTATACAACTGACTTAGTTTATTTTCATTCATGCCATTTAACAATACTTCAATCATGGGCAACAGGCAGTCACCAGTAAAACAGTAACAGACACCCTTTGACTCCTTTTATTTGGAAGTAAAGAAATAACTGGAGCAACCTGAAAGCATTAGAAATGTTGCTGACCTGTTGTGCCCCTGAGAAAGCGTGGTAGTATGAAGAGACATAGGCCATAACGGATCTCTCATCTGGCTTGACTGAGTTGACCATATCTGAAATTCACAAACACAGTGAAATGGTAAAAACTTACTGAAAATAATGCAATCTACAATAACAAACTCATTCACTGATCAGAAAGATGCTTTAAAAGCTGAAAATACTTTTAAATGACTCTTCTAAGATAATGGCCAAAAACACAACATTTTTCAAGTGTCAAACAGGGACCCTTTACCAACAAGGCAATAGCTTCACTTATCTTTCAATTGTTTCTTCTGACTTACTAAAGATCCACACAAAAGTTTCTTGGAAACTACACCTATCTTCTTGCACCCTGTAAGTATGTATGTCTAGAAAATAAAGAAATCAAAAGAAAAGTTTTTCCAGAAATGTAAAACCCATTGCAATACCTTCTGGGTCCAACATGCGTGGGATATCCAAATGTTTCTCTGCAACATCGAAAGCTGTGTTCAAGTTCTCCAATGGATTGTCCTGCAATAATAAACAATATCAAAACTGAAAACACTTCACAAAATAACAGCTTTGAGTATAAATGCAAAACAAGGATGAAGTGTAATTTAAATACTTGCAATTTGGTCACCGATGAACAGAACAGAACAGAACAGAACAAAATGTTTTGTGATGACCATATAAAGATGAAAAATACACTTACATCAACATCTTGCACTTTCTGAACTTAAAATTATAATGGGACTGAATAACAAATAATTAATAAGCTAATTAATTGCTGGAAATATAGCATACAAATATGCACTTAGGAACAGAAGTATTTAAATAATGCACTATTATAACAGGTACAGAAAATACCTTGCTTTTTTATATATTTTTTATAACTTTTATAAAATGTTGAGCTAAAAACTTTTAGTTTAAATCATACAAACATAATAACTTGAAAATAAATCATCAATGACAGGGCAGAAGGGCTAGAATTTGACACCTGGCTGAATGTACATGGTTTTTCGGACTAGATAGTGAAGTTCTTCATTCACAACAGTGACTGTCACTCAATCAATCACCTCAAGTGATACTGTGTCAGATTATGAGTCATATTTACACAAACTTTAAAATCCTAAATTATATCTCTGTCATATTTCTTTGATCGCCCTTAATCTTATCAGACACAGTACTTTATCAGCCCTTTAGTCATTTGTTTCAATTGATTATGTAAAAGAGCAAAAATTTTGCTTCATTTACGCTCTGTGAAGATGTGCAGAGTTCAAGTTTTAATATAAGTATGTACCTTAAGTGAAACTTCAAGTTTAAAGTACTGTGACTAAAGTACTACCAAACCTTTAAAATAAATAACTAGACCGACATGTTGCAACTTACATTTAACACAAAAACACTGTATTGTTATCAATGATGATCTAAGTTTTGCATACACAACTACAACTCATCACTATCTCTGGGGATGCAGCCTTGAGTACTTCAAGTGGATCTTAATGACTTGAATATGTTTCAGGAAGAAACAAGGACACGCTTAAACATTTCACTTCCCTAAAGCCAGGAAACTTTTCTTAAGTAAAATGAATCCTGCAGTTTCAGTTTTCAAATTTGTCTTTGATAACAATCAACCTGACTCAGACAAATTTTTTCACTATTTCATGCCACTGTGCAGTAATTGTATGTAACCTTCAAATGTATAACCTTCAGAAACAACTGAGAAATAAATTGTGTTACTACTGTAAATTACCTTCTATTATACAACTTTCTCAACACACATTTTGCATTTAATGATATACACATACAATTTAAACAGAAGCCAACACAGCCATTTCTCAGGACTTCACAGAGGAAAGCTGATTACCACAGGATTCGAACCCACAATCTCTGGGTTTGGAGTGAAAGAAAATACTCGTATAAATTAGCTTCTCAACATCACATGCCTAAATACATAACTAAACAAACATTTGAATAACCATGCACAGTCTGCTTCCATTCCTGGGACCAACAAGCGTAGATTACTTACCTTTGACAAGGAGTGGTAATCTATTAAGTCAGGTCGATGCCTATGTATCAATGCACAGAAAGCCAAACCATCCTTGAAACTGAAGGAAAACAGGAACTACATGCAAATCTAAAGTAAAACCCACACTCTCTCTTACAATTGTAACTAAACCTAAATAAACTGAAAATGCAATCAACATAAAATACGTGCTTCATGTTATAAAAAATAAATGAATCAAAGCATGTAAAAAGTCATCTTTTTTTACAGTAATTTGTGTCATGAGGTAATCAAATTTGTAACAGTTATATTCAGATAAAGAATCATATCTACTTTGCTTCAAAATGATTGTGAATGTTATGAAGACATTGAATACTCTTATTGATAATTAACTCTTAAATATTCTATAATTACAAGTAGAACCTTCTTTCAAAAAGGAAAAAAACATAAAAACAGACTCCAACTGTTTTCTTTTTATTTATCTCAATTCTGTCTTGGATGAAGTATTATTTTTAAGCAAAGAATTTCCACCATGCTTTGATTCAAAGGTAGTTTAGTCAAGTTTTCTGCCACAGGGGTTGAAACTTTCTCAATTAATTTGAGAGGAAAAAGGTTTTTTCATGCAGTTGGTTCTTCCGCTGATAAGGATCATATCCCACTGCTAGTCTTACGCCATTGAAAAAAAATAACACAGGGAATAACATGGCGAAACACGCCTGTTCCAAGGCAATCCCTAAAAATCCATGCGCAACTAAAACATTCTGCAAGCAAAGACAGTATCAATGTAATAATCAGCTGCAAATGATGTTAAAACATGTACAGGGGATCTGCTAGTGACATCTGTCAGACAAAACTTGACTTCCTCCAGGGGCCCAACCTTGCTTCATAAAACAAAAACAAGATAAATTACTTATATACAAACATAGAAAACTGTTTTGACAGCTATCTGTGAACTTTCAACAGTTAATTTGTTTAACTGTAACCAAAACCATTTTGTAGCAACCTGTAATTCTAGGGCTACCGAGACTTTGCCAAAAGGTTTACTATTTGCTCATAAACACTGAAATGGCTGCGTCAGAAATTACCAATAACAGAACCTTTAATGGTGTTTATGGTGATTTTTAGTGTGCTACTTTGACAAAATCAAACCAAAAAAACACTGCTGTAAATCTTTAAGTTTCTATGTCTGCATTTGTAACATATCTTTCCACTGAGACAAATAAAAATCAAAGTAGCTTGGATATCACACGGGATGCAGTTTTTTTACCCTCGAAAGTTTGTAGAAGTCTAGGAGCTCTGGTCTATGGCGATGTATCAAAGCGCAGAAGGCCAAACCATCCTTCCAGCTAGAAACATAAACATGTACAGTTAGATGGGCTGTACCTGAATTTTAATGTGCAGTCAGTCAAAGTAGGCAATCAATAAAAACATTTTCAACACTAGTAAGAACAAATATAGAATATGGAATGCCTTGTAATGAGCACAATATATCTGACTATTAGATCTGATTCAGAATTAAAATTTAAAGGAATCTGATTTGCCTTCTGGCCCAGGAATAAACTTTTCATCAACTCATTGTAATAAAATTCTCTGAAAATCATTGAGTATTTAGGAACAAATTTATCCCTGGCCTTCCCTTCTGCACCAACCTCCCTGGCTTTCCTCACTGATCATCCCACCCCAAAACAATCCTAAATCAAACAGAAGAACTTATAGGTGGTGATGGAATGTAAATCAACTATCAATTTTTGAGTGTGCCAAATACCTTAAATTTTTCAATTTCTATTTTTATTTTTTACAAGAGACTTCATTCTCGATTTCTTGCCAAGTGATGAGAAGGGATTGATTTGTGTATTCATTTTTTCATACAGATACATACCCTCTCACACTGAGTCATTTCAACATTCCTCAGTAGGCAGTATCATTTCCCCCCTTTCTAACCTTTTCAATGACTTAATGGTTAAACACTACATTAACCTAGACTTTTCTTTCAGTATCAAACTTTTGCCTGTAAGATAAGTTCTTGTGTTTCTTGATAAAATTAAGAAAGAATGATTGTGTAAAGAGATTTTACAAATCCACAAAGTGTTCTTGATTGGTATAAATATTTGATCACTCGATAGAGCTCCCATTTCACTATGATTATCCTTCCTATACCTACCACTTCAACTTCCCCTACTAGGAGCCCCCCACCCTCCTAAAGTGAAGTTTAAGAAAATTTCAAAGTTTTGTAATATCTTCAGTAATACATATACCTGTGAAGCCCCTGCAGAACATCAACAGATTACATTTTAACTGGCATCAAAAGCAGAAATACATTATACTGGCAACAAATCATCTTAAGAAAATGTTTCACTTCATCTTAATTGAAAGAACTGCCAAACTACTGGTATGATCTGGGTGATTTTTACTTTTCTTTGAAGGATACTGTCAATATTCTCTACAAACATCTCTTACAGACAAATGTCACTTTTCTCAGCAAAAATTTACTCGACATTTACAACTGCCTTTCTCATTAACCTTGTGATTCCCAATCAAACAGAGAGAACTTAACTAACATGATATCCGATCATTTTCTTAGCCTTAGAAACAATAGAGAAGCCTCTATTGGCTCCCATTTAATTGACTGTCACACTGTTCACCCATAATCCCCTAGGATGATGATGAATGGGTAAAATAAGACTCAAGACAGTTTCAAAACTTGCCGCTCAAGACAGCTTACATCTTGTGTACAGACAAAATTGTACAGGCTTAACAGTTCATTTTCTCTGTTAATCGAAAATCAATTGTCTTTTACAAAATAGCTGTAAAATGCTGGAGATTTTTCTCCAAAAGTTTCTCAGCTTTCAGGAAAACGTCAATGAATTTCGCTGCCACTGCCAAAAAGTGATCATAAAAACAATGAGAACTGAGCCGAGTTAATTAGAAATTCAAGAAACAATGAAATGAATGTGTGCTATACTATTTCACAATGGTGCCAAAGAGTTGCTCTTATGATTCATTTTAGAGTGGATGCAAGCTTTTTTCATGTTATTTCAGAATCGTGATTTTGTAACCAATTAAAAAATTTGCTCAGTGGTAATGGTAACAGTACAATCACCATGTTGATGTCCATGACTGCATTTTAATTTCAAGTAATCTATCTTCCTCTTTTACATCTCTAAACCTTTTAGTTAAATATGACAGAAAATGAAACCTTCACTTAATTGACTGTAATTGGTTTAATACAAATTTTCAACAGCAATTCAGATTTCAAGTTCTAATTCAAGTGCTTTGTTTACCTAACCATACTTATTTGAGGACCAGACTTGTAGTTTACACTTATACTGACAAATCCATTATTTCTCTGAACTCTTGTAAAGAAACTAGCTTCTTTTTCACAGGAAGATTAAGGCTGGTAGCTGAACTAAACACCAGACCAGATCTTAAGTGATTACAGGTCAACCACCTACATCATTAGACCATTGAGGCAGTCAGCTGCAATAAAAGCTTCCTTTAAAAACCTATTACAGTCATTTAGTGGTATTGTACTTCAAAAAACATAGGGAAGTAAATTTTTTTCAAGCAAATTAGGGATACAATAAAACCTTTGTGGGGTTTTATTGGTGTTTTTATGAAAACTTTGTGCAGTCTTTAAATGCACACTGAAAACAGTCATTAAATTTAGCTATATACTGAATTTTCTTCAACACAATTATTTTTCATTTACCAAAATTGTTTATCGTTATCTTGTCTATCTATCATTCAATGCAAATAAACTTTATACAATGGTAAAGTGTTTTAAATGTAGACATGTAAACAATTTAATGAACCTTTACACGTAGTCAAAGGCCCAACAATAGGCCAAGGGAACATTAAATTAAAGAACAGCTGGTATATATTATAATATTATCATTCAACTTCTTTTTAAATGATCCAACTCGTATGCAAGACATGATCATAAAAATTACATGAGCACTTTGGACTTCAAACTGAAATGTATTAACACTGCTTGCAAGTGTGACAAAATTAAATGTATCTCAAACAATTACTGAATGGATTTTGTCCTGATGGCATCTGAAATTACGGCAAATAGTAAAGTTGCAAATTTATATGTATAAATATAACTGCCTAATAACATTCCACACATCAAAATCAAAGAATTTTATTCTAGATGTGAAAAGTTTGTTATCTGTTTGTTAAGTTTACATGGACTTTTAGCAAATAAGAACATTAAGAAAGCACATGGTTCAATCACCAGAACAGGAGAAAGACCTTTCAAATACTCTTGGGCAAATCAGGTGTTATATAATACCGATAATCAATATTTTGGCATAAGAATATTGCAACACTTTCCATTGAGAGATGAACATGGCAACAAGAAGTTTGATGGAGCTAAAATACGTTGCAGAATGGAGAAAATATATTTCACAGTTTAGGTAGTACAGAAAGAATGTCTTTTCATGACTGTTTCTTATGTACGAGTCCTTGCCAAGAGATACATACCTAAGATGAAAGTTCTGCACGTTAACATTTTTGTATGGAGCTGTTTTCCTTTGGCACCATAACAACAGGCCTTCCTTAGCTGTCAGTTCTGAAATATACAACATACAAAATTATTTATAGTTATGTCTTCTGTAACTTGAAATTGTAAAGGTGGAAACAATGTTTCTGTCATACATATGTATATAACATATAGGTGGTACAAATGTTTTGGTCAATATATTCATTTATATATTTAAATGACTGTTCTTTGTCAACACATATTATTTAAATAATTATATAAAGTAATCCAAGGGCTCAGTCCAGACCGAGATATTTATTAAGAAACAGCTCCAAAAGTCAAGCAGCTATCTTCTTCCTAGCTTTTAGCATTCTGGGCATGAATGCAAGTGAAAAGGTGGGAAAAGTTCTCCATGTTTCTGAAAGTCTCGACTTTAACCTTGTATGTTTTTTAAAGTCTCAACTTAACCTTGTATATATCATATTTTCTTCTGTTTAAATGATTTTTTATCATATAATCAATATATTTAATAAGCAAGCATTTATGTCTATTAAAGTAACCACACTTGAGTAGGTACAATTTAAAGTCCACTGCCTAAGAAAATGATGATTTGTAGAATTATTTGTTCAATGAAATTTAATACTTTGTGGTAAAAATATAAAGATGAAATCCCTTTCTGGTGCCAGCTAGGATGATTTTCAAAAACATTTCTTGAGTATGTTTTAAGACATTCATATATGGAACTGCTATGCAAAGCATAATATTAACTTATTAACACGTTTTTCTGTAAGTGGTTAAAGAAATGTCATGTATTTTTTATGCATTCTGAAGTATTTATTACAACTTTATTACTGCATAATTTCACCTTGCCATGAATTTCAGTATATTAAGTAGAGCTTTAACTTTAAGTGCACACTTCTGAATATTTCATAATGTAATAAAATAACTTTTACCACCTAACCTTTACTGAAATATCATTTTTCTCATATACAATGTTACTGCATAACATCAATTTAAGAACTAA
Organism: Cyclina sinensis; assembly: GCA_012932295.1. Lineage (NCBI taxonomy): Eukaryota > Metazoa > Mollusca > Bivalvia > Venerida > Veneridae > Cyclina > Cyclina sinensis. Next base: position 38,553,885 of record JAAONU010000011.1, on the reverse strand, counting down.
AATTAACACATTTTATTAAAGTACAGTAGAGTATAGTATTGTGTTGAATAAGGTATTTGAACTAGCAATGGTGCTTCAAGTTAACCTTACAAGGACACATGACCTGTAAAAATGTCTTTCCTCTATAGCTAGGCTCTCTAAAACTTTACAATATAACACAGGGTATGGCATTTTGCAAGTTTTCTCATGGTATATTATTGCTGTGATAACTGAATAAAATAAATATACAATGGGGACTTCCATTCACACACAAGAAACTCCTTACATTACAGCTTTAAGTCAAATACTCTCTGAAATGAATGAGGAAAACTATTGAAATAAATGAGAAGTGCTTACAAGTGAATCACTAGTTTCATAATTCTTTATCCTTCTGACAATAGCTAAATTTATTTCTGACATGTTGCATTTTACACAATGTTTGTAAAGTATATAACAAACAGACTTGGTTTAAGCAAACCCCGAGTTTAACCACCATGTCAAATAACACATTTATAGGCCTCAATTCATTATATCATCTTTATACACAGAACAGAGAAAAAAAGAAACAACACAAAAGCTATATAACATACTTTTTCTTTCTTTCATCAGCATAATAACAACATCTTTTTTTTGGTTAGTATTGATGAACAATCTGGCAACAGTTCAATGTGAAATGGTAACTCAAAACAGCAAGATAAGCAGTAATTTCTCACACATTACAACACTGCATTTGTTGTTTGATACAAGACCTATAATTAAAATGCCATAATCAACCTTTGCAGGTTTGTGCAAGTAGTTAATCCTTCTTCAAACCTAATGGTTTAGCTTACAAAAAAGTCTATAATATACAAGCTATAAGGACCTTGATGGTAATCATTCTACAGCCTGTAGGGGGGAAAACTGCAGCCTTAATTACTATCATTGATAAAGAAATAAAGGCTTACTAATAACCTAACAAAAATATTACCATCAATGCACAAGTCAAGATATATTCTCAAATGTAAATGACATAAGTAACATACAGTAAGGTCCTGCTTAAAGAAGACCACTTCAATTACATCAAAATCATGAAAAAATTAGTAAATTGCAAAAACAAAGTCTAAAATTTAGAACAAATGAGACCTGGCTATTATGACCAATTTATTAATAAGCGGTCTTGTCTATAAAATATTCTGAACTGTTTTTTGATCATCAAACACAATGGGGCAAAAGTTACTGATCAAGACAATCCACACTATGAACTATAAAAACTTTTTGCAACATCATGACTTTTCTGTAACCAAGTGACATAACTATACAATTCCTAATTAGTATTTACTTCTCAAAATAGAATCATCATTTTTTTCTTTTTCCAGTAGAAGTGTGTTATGTACTGTAAGTTATAACATATATCTATTATACAAAGAAAAGACCCCAAACTTTTCAACTCATGAAAAAACTCTTCAGCATTAACATGTAGATATGAGGTGCATTGTTATAACATGTGATAGTGATTAGTGTTGACAGGCACCCACATGCTGTTGTTCTACACATAGATACAGACAGGCATAGATCATTATCACTCATCAAGTAAGGTATCAACATGTATTGTAACACTCTGTTACATCAATGTTTGTAATGGCTTCATTTTTTCCTAGACTCTTTACTCTGGTCACCTAAAACTCATATTTAAACAGATTTTTTTTTCTCGTTTACCGCAATTTGAAATTACAAACCTTATGGCCTCTCTTCAAGCATAACATTTATATAATATACAGCTTTCCTAAATTTATTAATTCATTTGTGTTTGTGAAACTCCCCTAAAATAATTTCTGGTTAACCACCTTTTAAATCTCAGCAACTGGTTTAAGTTTATAATTTACCTCACTGTGTTGGAGGGTGTATTCTGATTTGCCAGTCAGAGCGGAAACAAGGTAAACATACCTGTACCGAACCTCCTTACTGTGTGTGTAGTTACTTATACCAATATATTCTATTTTATATTAAATGTCAAATATCATCTCATCACATCTAATACCTAGGTAATAACTAACTGGTAAAAAATTACCAATAGTTTGCTTTCTCTGATAATCCTAAGAAATGCTGACAATGTTTATAGGATAATACTGTGTATACCTGTGAATCTTATCTTTTATTCACTTCTTTAATTCTAGGGACATACTAAACACTTTCTTCCTTTGTTTTTCAGTTTCAGGCATGATCTGTATTTTCAAAACAGGTTTGCAACTCTAATTATAGCATGTATGTCAAGTTTAACCATATCTAATCTTTATGCCTATCAATTTCATTCTTAGCCTATGACTTCATTGTTCTAGTCCTTAATAAATTCATTTAATTAATTTCTTTATTTCATTGAGATAAACTGAAAAAAAGTCAACCTTAAGGTCACTATTGATAAAATTATCTTTAGTATATGTATTTCGACTACTGTAACTTCAGAGCTATCTCAAATATGTAAACATTAAACTTTCCACCAGACAGAAACAATCTGTTTGAAGTGGACTCTAATTCTCCCCGGCACTCATGTACTTTGACAGTTTACAACATTTTATTATGGACAGTGGTACTTTTAGTTGACTTTTCAAAGGTTTTGTGTTACAATTAAACCAAGGTCACTGTCCTATTTACAGGAAATATTAGTGTCCTGCCGCAAGTACAGTGAAAACTGTACCATGTAGCTGTCAGGTTCTCCATATAAAGCTGTATTTCAAATGTCATTTAAGAAGCTTTCTACATTTTAAGATACATCGTGTCCTACAGAAATGTCTCGTGGGAACCATTACAGTGCATTATTGTATTTCAAGAAGACAGCAAGGCACAGCAGCAGTCGTTACTTCAATGTAAGATGAGGCCAACAGAAACTTTAGTCAAAACATGATTCTTCACATACGATACAGACCTAATAGTTTTTCAAAAATTGCATTTTTCCATGCAAGAAGCATCTGTTTTCCCCTCATTCAAGTTTATTTTTTGAATTATGGAATGCTAATCACAAGTCAAGGGAGTTATATCGTTCACAGGTGATACTTAAATACTTCAACTTTAGACAAAATTTATTCATAAACTTCACTTAACAAACTGTTTTTTACTCTGAGAGACAAAAAAAAAATCACACAAAAATAGTGTTTTGGCAAAAGAAATTGTCCACTTATCTAAAATATTGTAACCTAGCTTCATGTTTGACTTGAAATAGAGTAGAACTGCTACTGTGGAGGCATCAATTAAACCCTGACAGGACCTGTCTCCATTATGTGACATGATACTTTAATTACATGAACATAAACTTACTTTTTCATTCCCAAGTTTCACAGCATTAAATGTTTAATGGTTTCAGCAGATAAAGGTTGAATGAAATCATACAATACACTGAATTTTCAGTTCACCTCAAAGCTTGCTTTTTTTTGGACAAAAAAGACAGGGAGACAACACAAACCAAAATAGTTTTCACTATTTCATGACATTTCTAATTGAAAACATCTCAAACATTTTCAATACTTTCAATCAACCAATAATTTTTTTCCATTTCCTTATGTAAACTAGAGGCTTCTTTTTCCCTTTGATACACCTGTTCTTTATTATGTGAAATTTTCACAGAAAAATTCAAAGCATTTTTCAGAAAGCACTTTATCTGCCTCCAAATAGATAACAGAAAGTGAAATAAAAAAATCTCAGTCTAATTAAAGCACGTGCCAGCCATTACAACTCCCCCATTCTTTACAAAATCCAGACCAAGAAAAGCAAAGATTTCTATGTCTGGGTAATATCTCAAAACACTAATTAGAAAAAAAAAAAACTATTAAAAAAATGGTGAGCTTTAAAATTTCTGTGTCAATACAAAACTGCAGTGAGTATATTTTCTTTCTCATTATCTTGCAAGAGTAAAATGCAAGGTGAGGAAGTGTTGTGTACATTGCACATAGCTTCTTTGTACAACAGAAGTAAAAGTCATATTAATACCTCACAATCAAGAAATGGTATAAAAATCATAATGCTTTGTGTAGTGTGCAAAAACTGTGCAGTAAGAGGAAAGATTTGCCATTTATTTGTATAATAACAGAAAAGTTCAAGGTCTTAGACGTCTAGAATTTCAGCAGTGTAAGATTTTGTGTCTTGAAATAAGTGAGAAGAAAAAAATGGCCTTTTTATTTATTCTCTTGTGCAAAACATTTTACCATATCTAAAGCAATGAAATTCATTGGTTACTTATTGTTTAGTATAAGAGGGCCATGATGGCCCTAGATCGCTCACCTTAATACTTTGCCTTTGGGTATGCTGTTGAGCAAACATCAGAAGATTTTTTAAGATTCTCCCTATATAAATCTATATGAATTAAAGTGACTCCTAGGGTAGAGCCAATTTTCACTCAAGGGGCATAACTTGAACAAACTTGGTAGATGACCTCTAGCTGTTGCTCCATTAAATATATCGAAGTTCTAGGCTTTGTGCTTTCACACAAGTAGTTTATTTAAGTTTTCCCAACATAAGCCTATGTAAAATCAATGGACCCCCTGGGTGGGGGCAAATTTCACCCCAGAGGTAAAATTTGAACAAACTTGGAAGAGGTCCACTAAACAAATCTTAAGGCTCAGGGTCTTGTGGTTTCAGACAAGAAGATTTTCAAAGTTTTCCCTATATAAGCCAATGTAAAATCAATTGACCCTCTGGGTTGGTCTAATTTCACCCCAAAGGTATAATCTCAACAAACTTGGTAGAGGTCCACTAGACAATGCTATGTACCAAATCTTAAGGCACAGGGCAGACAAGAAGATTTCCAAACTTTTCCCTATATAAGCCTATGTAAAATCAATTGACTCCTGGGGTGGGGCCAAATTTGACCCCAGGGGTATAATTTGAAAAAATTTGGTAGAGGTCCACCAGACAATGCTACATTCCAAATTTTAAGGCTCAGGGCTTTGTAGTTTCAGACAAGAAGACTTTCAAAGTTTTTCCTTTCAGTTGCCATAGCAACCAGAGTTCTTGATGGAATTCATTTCTTTGTACAACTTTGGTGGAGCTTCATGCAAGGAATATCCTAGGCATGTTTCGTCAAAGTTGACTTAGCAATTAGGAGGAGAAGTCGTTCAAGTCAAATTGTTGACAACGCACACCGGCCAATTAATGATCCCAATAGCTCATCTTTGAGCACTTTGTGCTCAGGTGAGCTAAAAATGGATACAAACAGAAAAAGGCCTGAGCAAGCCAAACAAGATGCAATGGCACTGAGACTGACTGAGAGAATGACTGTCAGATGAAGAGACACTCAGACAGAGGAACAGGTTTCAAGGACATAAAAAATAAATCAGAAAAGAGAGAGTTCTCTTACATGTTAAAACATTTAGCAACTATTTCCATCCATATTGTGACCTTCAGTACTGTTACAGGTATAACAATAATGGCTGACAAGGTCATTCAATGTATATCCCCAATATATCACACTGCTTTATAGATACAACAAGTACTAACAGACAAATTCTTCTGAGTATTATTCACCTGGATCCAACTGAGAACAAGACAAACTTACAGAGGTTTTGGATGTAACCTATCAGAAAGCTAATGAAAATTGCACCTGAATGATCAATAATGCTTCAGACATAATATTCTGCATAGTGTGCGATAAAATATAACTGAGTGAGAAGTGCCAAAAAAAAAAAAAAAAAAACAGACACAAAACTGATGTGCTTTGATAATTCATTTTCAGATTTAATAACCATTATTAGTAACAAATAAGCTTTACAAACCTCATTACTATCATGAAAGGGTGGACACTGGAGTGTTTTATTTGACAAATACCCTCTACAGGAAATGCTCCACAAAAAACAGGCAAGACCTTTCCACAAGGACCTTTTTGTAAGAACGACACAAGAGTTACAAACACACAACAAGAAACCAAGTTTTACATATAATTTATAGAAAAAGAAGCAATATTGTTATGTAGTTGAGGATTTTATAATAGACAATCTGTCTAAAGTCTAAACAGAATTGATTGTGCAAGATTGAGTTAACATTGGTAACTCTGGTCATAGTAAGTTAACCACATGTTATGTTGATCATGGTCACTTCTTGACCATAAGCTAAATTTAAGCAGTATGCCATGCTGATCATGGTCATTACATCATAAGCAAACCTACAAAAACAATCTGTTTTAAACTTTGCAAGAAACAGGGGGTTTCATTTTCTGCCAAGTTCATGACAAGGTCAACTAATGAAAACATGATGGTGAAGAAATGCCCTACAATAAGCATTTCAGATATACCAAGAGAGAAAATACAGGTGTTTTAACGTCACCTTTCTAACTGTACAAGATGGTTCTACTCAAAGCCAGACAAGGTATGGCTATTAGAACAAATATTGTGTAAACAATACAAAAAACAATTTGATCTGTTCAGTACAGACAAAACATGATTCCTTTGAGTAAAACGGATTGAAAAACTACACAATACCTATTCACAAGTATTTTCAGTTTCATAAATAATTAGCCTGAAGCATTCAGCTCTAATTATCTAACACCAACAGCTGAACTTATGAGAAGAACCAGTAAGATTTTTGTTTCAAACTGTTCTAAATGAATTAACAATTGGCCTATAGCTGTTACACGTATTTTCAAAGTGATCTTAATGAGAAATCCCTATTCTCTTAATATTGACAGTCTAATTTCTAAAACAGTCCCGTGAGTGGAACGATTGTCTGAGCTCAGCAAATGCATTGTAACCTTTTATTCTTGAGAATTCATAGTCATTAGCATAAAGATGAACAAAAAATCTGAACTCCAACACCAAAAACAACTTTGGAAATTATATTTCAGGTTTAGTTTATAACGCTGCAGAAAAAAGGGTATCTTTTATTAACTATGATTAGCTGGTTTTACTAATATTTCAAGTAATTCCTAGAAAAGGAAATTTTTGAGGCTATTCTTACTTCCAGTACTAAGGTACTTCAGGTTACAAACATTAATATATTATAAACAATGAACAAGGAAACTTTCTGAATCTTTTTAACACTTCACAGAATGGAAAAAATTTCCTGCTGGGCCATTTATACAATAATCCCCACTTATTGTGAAGTCACAGGTCTCCATGAGGCATGTGTCTAACTCAAATCATGGCAGGTGAAACCAACATTTTTAGGTAGCTAGGCTACTGCCTATTGACTTGCAAGATAATGTAGCATTAAACTGGTGAACCTGAGCAAACATGGTGACTAAAGTGACTTGACTGACTTGAAATGAAAAGTTACTAGACATTCTATAACTTGATATGAAATTTGCCTTACACTGAACTACACTAAGGTTTGTCTAATTCTGACTTACTTTTCAATTCTTAAATTTAATGTTTAACTGGACTATCCCTTCAATCACTCAACATTTTAACATAAGGTGAAACCCTCTAAAGCAAATCTAAAACTAGGGCTTATCAAAATCTGGGTTCAAAATGACTTGCCCCTTTTGCCATTTACAGATAACACTTTGTTCCCTGATGGTAAAATTATCTCCTAACCTTTCAGATTGAAAACCATTTCAAATATTTTGAAAAAAAATCTCCCCAGATATTTTACAGGTAGCATAAATTTCCCTGTCAGAAATAAATCTAACCTTAAGAACTCTTATCTAATACAAACTTTCAAGGATGAATGGCGTTTATTCAATGGTAATTTTCTTCAGTGTTTCTTAACCCTGAAACAGGTATTCAGTCAATTTCAAATTGAAATCTTTTAATAATGATCTTAACATCACAAGTGTTATAAAAGATGAGCTTCTTTTTGCAAAAATTGGATGTGAAAGGAATCAAGGGGTCATTTTAAATTGTTTCTCGAAGAGTATCTGCTGAGACAGTGACAATGACCTTTGGCTAAATAACCCCAATGTCTTTTCGGAAAATAGATGGAGTTGAATAATAAACTCCTAACTATGCATCTGATAGGATAAACCAACAAAACATCTCTCCTTAAACAGAGTCATTTTTTGTTTCTGACATTCTTTTTTTTAACATTTCATCAAATTGGGATCAAACTTCGTCTCAGTTTTCAAGTGTTGTTCTTGTTTTTTGTATTTTTTTAGTGTGTAAGTTGTATCATGTAATTTGAGAGCAGTTTACCAGTATTAAAAGTCACAAGTTTTTGTTTTCAGCACTAGAAAGGGAAATCTTCCGCATGTTTTTTTTCGTAATCTGCTTGTCTTCGATTTTTTTATCCCGATATCTAACAGTATCATTCTTACCTTCAACTGTAATATCTTGGATGGCAAACCTCAGGATAATGGTCCATATCATACCCAGTGTCATTTTAACATTTCCATCAACAATTTCTGAAATATAGCAAAAAGATGTTGTATTGGAGTAATATACATTTTATACACCAGGGCTTTTCATCAGGAAATTGGGAAGAGGCCCTGGCCTTTTAAATTGGGAAATTTATGCGCGATAATTGTTCATTTTGGGAAATTTGTGAGACATTTCTTTCTGCAACCAGAAATAAACACTGATTTATCTCCCCTGAAACGGAATAAAATCCAGACTTTGGGAACGTTTGACTGTTTCAATGCGCATGTTTCTACTTTTATTTACTGATAACTACTGAGTAAGAGTCTATCGGAACTTAACGGATTAGACTGGTTTTGCGTAACATGGGTACCATGCGTTGTTCGGCTATAGTACGACAAAAAAGTCGATACCAGACAAACGCTTCTTCCAGAAATAACAAATGTAAACTGATCGTTTTTTAAACTAATATAGGGGGAATTTCTAAGATTTTGGGAAATCATGTCTTGCATTTTGGGAAGAAACTCTGCCACAATTGGGAAAAAATCTATATTTTTCGGATTGGGAAGTGGCCGAATATAGGCCTCTGTTATATAAGGATGAAAAGCCCTGTACACAGAATCAAAATACCAAATATAAGAGCAGAATTTCATTTTTTCTAACCCTGTTATGGTTTTCATTTCTAGTCACAAAATGCAAAGGATTTCTAGACAAATTTTTCATAACATATCAGCAAATCTACAATTTTTCAACTTAAAGCAACTGACTCACAGAATTTTTACACATATAAACATTTTTTTATGCATTGTCTGTGAGTCAGTCCCTTTAAAAGAACATTTAGAAACAAAATTATTACAATTTAAATCCTGAAAGATAAGTGGCCTTTGATTGAGCATCTATTAGAAAGCCCTAAGGCCTAAAAAAAAATACTTCTGTTTCGGGTTACCCGACCGACCGTTTTTTTTTAACCCCCGACCGCGATTTTTTTTGATGGATTGATGATCCGACAACGATATTTTTCAATAGACGTTCCGGTGCCGATGTTATTATTCGTTCGTGAATAATACGTTGCTAATGGTAACTCGATCAAATGGCAGACTATTCTCGTGTCTTCAAGTGGAAAGATGTTGCAAGTTAAAGAAAATCGGCGAATTGCGGAAAATTTGCGCGTACGGATATACGCCGGAATCGGCCTGTAATTCATAAATAAATTGAATTTAATTCATACAAAGTTATTTTTCATTACTCTTCATCTGAAATAAAATATTAAACAAAGGAATTTGAAGTATCTTCAAGTGGAAAGATGTTGCAAGAGAAAGAAAATCGGCGAGTTGCGGAAAAATTGCGCGTACGGATATACGCCGGAATCGGCCTGTAATTCATAAATAAATTGAATTTAATTCATACAAAGTTATTTTTCATTACTCTTCATCTGAAATAAAATATTAAACAAAGGAATTTGAAGTATCTTCAAGTGGAAAGATGTTGCAAGAGAAAGAAAATCGGCGAGTTGCGGAAAATTTGCGCGTACGGATATACGCCGGAATCAGCTTGTATTTTATAAATAAATTGAAATTAAGTCATACAAAGTTTTTTTTCATTACTCTACATCTGAAATAAAATATTTACTAAAGGAATTTGAAGTATCTTCGAGTGGAAAGATATTGCAAGAGAAAAAAAAGTTGGCGAGTTGCGGAAAAATTGCGCCTAGGGATATACGCCGGAAGCGGCCTGTATTTCATAAATAAATTGAATGTAAGTCATACAAAGTTATTTTTCTTTACTTTAAATTTGAAATAAAATATTTACTAAAGGTATTTGAAGTTTCTTCGAGTGGAAAAATGTTGAAAGAGAAAAAATATCGGCGTGTTCTACAGTTAAGCGTCAACCTGGAACAAACATTCGTCGGTATTTCAAAGACAGTCTTGTGAGATAGAGATGTCATATCACGTTGATTATAAGGAACAATTAGCAGCCGCTTATCGGTATTTTAATTTGTTAATTCCACACCTTTTTGTCGGAACAGTGCCGTTACAAACAACATACACCAAGCTGAGGTATTAAATGATGAATACCATATATGTTACTAAAATACAAGTTATATATGAAATACATGTCGATTCCGGTGTATATTCTTATGCGCAAATTTTCCGCAACTCGCCGATTTCCTTTCTCTTGTCAAATCTTTCCACTCGAAGATACTTCAAATTCCTTTGGTTAATATGTTATTTCTGATGTAAAGTAATGAAAAGTAACTTTTGTATGAATTAAATTCAATTTATTTATGAAATACAGGCCGATTCCGGCGTATATCCGTATGCGCAAATTTCCGCAACTCGCCGATTTTTTTTCCCATTGCAACATCTTTCCACTCGAAGAAACTTCAAATTCCTTTCGTAAATATTTTATATCTGATGTAAAGAAATGAAAAATAACTTTGTATGACTTGAATTCAAATTATTTATGAAATACAGGCCGATTCTGGCGTATATCTGTACGGGGAACTCATCTGTACGCGCAAATTTTCCGCAACTCGCCGATTTCCTTTCTCTTGTCAAATCTTTCCATTCGAAGATACTTCAAATTCCTTTAGTTAATATGTTATTTCTGATGTAAAGTAATGAAAAGTAACTTTTGTATGAATTAAATTCAATTTATTTATGAAATACAGGCCGATTCCGGCGTATATCCGTATGCGCAAATTTCCGCAACTCGCCGATTTTTTTCCCATTGCAACATCTTTCCACTCGAAGAAACTTCAAATTCCTTTCGTAAATATTTTATATCTGATGAAAAAAAATGAAAAATAACTTTGTTTGACTTGAATTCAAATTATTTATGAAATACAGGCCGATTCTGGCGTATATCCGTACGCGCAAATTTTCCGCAACTCGCCGATTTTTTTTCTCTTGCAACATCTTTCCACTCGAAGAAACTTCAAATTTCTTTGGTTGATATTTTATTTCAGATGTTAATTAAATTACATATTAATAAACAATGTTGTATATCTTGAGAAAAAAAGGTTTATGTAAGAAATATAGGTCGATTCCGGTAATGCAAAGTCGATTCCGGTAAATTCCGGTAAAAATGGTCGATTCCGGTAAAACGTGGGACCTTTCACAGGAATACAAATAACAAACAAAAGACTGACTTTCAATCACTTTAATAGTAGTTATGAATACTTATGATGAATGCTCAACACATTTTTCTGATAAAACATGTTCATCTTTCAATATTATACAGAAAAAAAATATTAAAAAAAAAAAAAAAAATCCCTACCTACCGACCCATATTTTTTTCAGGCCGTAACCCTAAACAGAACTATTTTTTTTTTAGGCCTAATGACAGTGAAACAGATGAACAACTTGGAAGAAAATCCTGAACCTGTGTGGCTTTGCCATACTGTACAGAAAATACAGGCATATGGAGTCACAATCAGGCTTACATGTACTTGCAGGCCTACACTGGGAATTAACATGCAAACCATCTGGCCCATTTATATAATATTAAAACTATAATTTTTTAAACCACTATTTGATTGAGCATCTATTAGAAAGCCCTAATGACAGTGAAACAGATGAACATTATGGTCTCTATTAATACCATGTTATTTGAATGCAAGGGGTGCAAATATCATGTATCTCCTTATTTTATATGCAGTTACAATAGGTTTGCTCTGACCAGCATCTGTGTTTTTGGTCACAAGCAAGTGTGACGTGAGAAATTTGTAACACCAAAGGGTAAACAGTGATTTGTTGCATTAAATTTGCCTATTCAACTCGGAATTTCAAGATACATTGTGCACTGTTACTTACATGTATAATCTCCTTTAGTTTAAAACTTCTCTGTATGTTTCTGTCATCTATGTATAAGACCTTGACCTCAGTTAACAACTATTTAATTACCTGACTTTTTGAATAGTTATCTAAATATCCTAAATACAAGACAGAGCCAGAGCAATTTGATGAAAAGGTGGGGGGTGACTTGGCTATGACAGGGCACGTCTTTGCATTTAATTGCCTTCCCTGAGGATGATCAGCAAGGCCAAACTGACCATACTGCATCACACAGCACTTATGTGAACTAGAGGGTTTAGCAACTTATTGTATACCTATATCAATGATCATCTGTGTCATTCATGCAAATCTATTCTTATCTAAAAGCCTCATCTCAGCTTGAAATATTTACTGGGTTTTTTTGGGGGTACATTTTATCTCATTTATTGCAAAACAGATTTAAATACTGAATTTATACCCTATAAGGTAAACTTCTTTTAAACATAACTGACAATATCCTTCACATATCTTAAATTCTGATAGTTAAGCCCAACTCTTTAGCAAACAGTGCATTAGTTAACGAGACAGTGTAAGCCTATAATGGGCCACATATTTTTGTAAAAGCTTTTCCTACATGCAACTTGACATACTTCCAGTTTCTGTACAGCTAGGTCATTACCACCAAACTTACAAAAGCATATTTTGATAGTATCTTTTGAAAGATAAGTCTAAATTTATGTATTTGAAGCCAGTAGTATGATATGTTTATATTTTGGTAATCAAATAGTACTTCTTACAAGCTAATTGGTTAGCCCTGGAACTAGATTTAACACATTATAATGCTTGTATTATAATACTTAATAGTCCAATAAAAATGTATAGTAAAAATCCCATACACTATTACCTAAACAGCTATTATAACAAACCATTGTATTTCTTTGACTTTATTAGAATGGAAATGTTAAACTGAATTTTATAAATAAACATTTGTATTCATACTCCCTGAACATTTTCAAGTTACATTCAATTTTGTCATGGACCTAAATCTGCACCAAAATGATCAAAAGTGGCCTCCTTCCCTCCCAAAAGATTAACAGTGTCAGCTTCAAATGAACTGCTTTATCTGTCTCTTTTAACCAAACATCAAAATTTCTGCTACATAAAACTCAATATTTTACATCTTGCCAATATATTGGTAATGCCAGAATTTTTAGCTACAATTTATTTTCAAGCCTGAAGCAGACTTTTCTAACAAGTTTGAAGACTGGACAATGTACCATTGTAAATAGCAAAAAAATCAGGAGGCAAAGATGAAGTCACTGTTGTCTATGACTAATTCTGTTTCTGTCTGACCTTGACCTTTTTACAAATGAAAACTGAGCAAGATATCGTTTTTAAAACTGAATCATCAGGAAGAGAAAAAGATATCTTAACCCACTTATGATTATGCGCCTTTGTTTTAGAAATAAATGGTCATGTTTTAACATCAATCTCTTAGGGATTCATTCACTTACAACAGGACATTTAATGCAAGAAACTAGATTAATTTATGTTGAATATATCTTAAGATTACCCCTACTTTTACATAAAACCCAAGTTCCTATATAGATCGACAATAAATCACTGGTAACCATGTGTGATCAGACTTTGAGCACTTCACCTTTTTAAATATAGTTTAAACTTTATTTGGAGGCTACTTATCTACACTTTTATGTCTCATTTTCGAGACCCCACTCATCTGACAGGAGAGAAAAGGGCCTGTAAATTTCATTCTTTTTTTTCTCAATTTAAACTGGCTGAGAGAAACTAATATGTAAGGCTTCATGCATGAAAACACTATGTCTCAGGCCTGGCTGGAATAAGATGTTTCCTAAGCCTTTAATAATGAATGCAGACACATGACTACTAAGTTAGACAAGTGACAGTATATATTTCATCTTTAGTTATTATATCTGCATAAAGAAGGAAGTTATTACATGTAAGTTTTAACTTAGCTAATGGCACACTGCCTAAATAAATGACTGTTGTAAATGCATGTAACTGAGTATGATATCTAAAAATGTAAAGAGAAACAGAGAAATGACTCTCAAATGATATTTTGTCTTCAGAGTGGTGTTAGAAGATATTCCTCCACAATACTAACTTCACAAACATTTTTATCACATACAAACTGCATCACTTTATTTTATCACAAGTCACATCTACTTTAAAATCCAAATTATTTTCCCTGAATGAATGATTTATTTTAAATTTCTAAATCCAGTATTCTGATTGGCTGAATAACTCACCTTCTGCACCAATAGAAACCAATTTAACTCCTTTACTAGCAATAAAGTCTAGGGCTTTATTCACATTGGCTATTTTATGGAATCTCATACGGCCTCTGTCGGGTTTGGGCAGTTGTTCACCAGAAATTACTTCAAGTAATAGCATCAACTTCAAGCCATTTCGAAAGTCCTCTTCTATATTTTCTATTTGTGTACCAGCTTTCCTTAAATGTGAGTTGCACCATGCTGTGAATGTCTGAAAACAGAGAAATTTGACAAATAAATGGCTGATTCTAATGGAGATGACTAACTTACTTAAAACAAAGTGAAACATTTATTTTATGACTTCAAGTTACAAAAACATCTAAAACTAATGCAAATATGCTCAAAGAATGTCTGACTTTGAATATTCATTACTAAAAATCAAAATGAATGTTCGACATTTAAGTACTTTTCTAAATATAAAGTAACAATACACATGAATGAATCTGTCTCAAACAAGAAACAGTACCACAAGATCTTCCAACAAAATTCAATGATGTCACAATCTTAAAATGATGTCACACCTTTTCAAGGAAATAAACATAACCACATTATAAGATCACCCTTGAGTTTTACTTGCGACAAGTCACTTAGAAAACTACAAACAACATAAACAATAAGTACCTACATAGAGATACATGGTCCCAACATCCGAAATAATACTGTAACTTTGAACTATATGGGATTATTGGGAGGAGACCTTGAACACATGGCTTTAATCTATATACTTGATACAAAAATAACTACCTTATTAATTGCTAGAATGACTAACATAAATAAATGTGGCACATCCCTCATGAAAATCACAACTTGTAGACATTACTAACATAATCAAGACAATAAGTTGCACCTGTGCCACCTTGCAATAACTGGACATCATGCATAATAATGCAACATGTGCCAAACTGTCAGAAGATTCTGAAGAGTGGGAAATGCATGCATCAGCCAGAAGAGTCACATAGAATAACAGTCAAACCAACTTTTCAGTATTTATCCTTGTTTTCACTTGCATTGACAATGCTATGCCTTATTATATGCCTAGCTTCCATCTGCACATTGTTGCTCTTACAAACTCCTATATTTCTTGCCCACAATGATGGACTTTCAGACAACTGACATTTTATCTAACCAGTAAAATCAACTAGCCAAAACTCCACATGTCTTTTGCAGTATGTTTAAAATCTATTTGCATAATGGTCTCATATTACTGCAGTCAACCCATCAAACTAAAATATGTCACCTCAATTTGATTGCATGTGTACCAGCAGCAATGAATTTTGAAGTATTCAGGTTCCGTCCCATTTCCACATGATGTGAATCAATGCTTCACTTTATTTTCTTTAAACTGATTAAATTGTGATAAAAACAATCATAGTGAAACTACAACAGAGGTGTCACCATCAACATTACAAACCATATAAGCTGTGTTAGCCAGGACTTGTAAGATTAGATTTAATTAGACAAGAAAATTCATTCAAATGCAGTCCTGAATATATTACTCTAGTACAATTTTTCAAGGTGGCAGTTTTATTTTTTGAGGGTTGAAACAACTATGAAATCTTACTTAAGCTACCAATCTCAAACAAATCTATCCCCTCATCATTTAAATATATGAAGTTTCATCATTCTTTTCTTAGTTTATTGGTAAGCAGTTTTTCTTTCTTTCTATTTTTGATAACGTGACCTTGATCCTTAAATCAGAAACCAGTTAATGCTTGGTTTCTACAAAAAAAATTTCCTGAAACGAAACGAGTAAACAATTCAAAACCATTCTCAATGACTCAATAGTGCTTGTTTCCTATTTTCAGTAATTAACTTCAATGACAATGGCCATGGTCTAAAACCAAAACATACTAAAGACCCCCACCCCTGCGGGTTAAAAACATTATTTTTTTAATAACTACGGATGATAAATCTAATCCATCACTAGCAGTGACAAAACTATTAGAAGTTACGGAAATTAAGTAACTGAAAGGTACAGACAGGCATAGAAGAACTGGGTTAAGTGTTGTCAATATTAAAAAATTTATGATTTGCTTGACTGCAAAAGACACAAAGCTTTAACGATGCCAATACCATAACGGTGACTACTATCTATTTACAGACATCATTATTATCTATGCTGTGGGCAATGGTTCAAAATGACAGGAATAAGTATGACTAACTTGCATTCTTGGATATATATCAAAGTTAAACATTCTTGAAATATGCTCTCCTAAAACAGTTAGGCTGAGGAAAAGACATCCTTTAAGTAAGACAAACCAAATATCTCTGGGTTTAATAGTTTTATATGGAAAATTTGAGCCATGAATTCCAGAAACCAGAATAAGGAAGGCAAAAGTAAGAGACCTGCAAAAATCTATGGCAGAAATTCACACTATTCCTAAGTTATTCCTTCATGAAGAATCTACCAGCTAAAAAGACATCAAAGTCATACATCATATGAAGTGTTCAAATCATAGGATAAATGACCCCAAGCAAAACAGAGGCTGCCTTCCCAATCATTTAACAGTTTTGATAAAATCTGATGGGAAGTGGCTATAAAAATGAGTGAAAGTGGCAACGTTTGATAATATTACAAATTTCTGTGCCTTATCCTACTGCAAAACTCCAGAGTTATTTTTGGATTGGTTGAGTAAGCTATTTATACCCAAGGAATGCCAAAATACCAGCATATCTAGAGAAGATAGTGGGTAGGTGCTGGAACACTTAACAGATGGAAACAATTTACCTGTTCATATACATTATGACAATGTTCATTTTAAACCTGACTTTTCAATGCTAATCTGGTTTGGTTAAACATATTTTTGAAAGCTCTCCCCACCACTTACAATACTGGCATCAATCCGCTATCCAAGTCTGATGCTGACCAGGTTCTTCTAGTATTAAGAATAGAAGACTAAAAAACTGGGTCATATCAATGGCCTAAACTCAAATTGTTTGTGACCACAGCACTTTACAGCAGCCATTCTTAGAAAGAAAATGTTTCTCTAATGCACTTTAAACCTAGCTCTCCTTCCCAGTTCCTTAAAAAGTTATAAATACAGGGACCTTTTAGTACTTTATTCTAATGCAATATTTTACCTGTTCACTGCTTTAAATATGACTCATAATTTTTTTAATTGCAAGCTTTCAGCAAAATTTATGCAAATTTAATCTTTCACTGTAAATCTGTGAATCGTGAATAGGAGTGTCATGTTACGCAAACCACAATTTCACAAGGGCTTTTCTATTTGGTAATGTTTACCTTATAAGGCAATAAAACCTTTCTACCAAAATTTAAACTTCCCGCCTGTCATAATTTTACCTTCTATGGAAATGCAGCACAGGTAATGTACTGTAAAACTTATAGTATACTAATAAACAAGAATGTGAAGAATGCTAAATATTAAGAAATATATCCTATATAGACCTAACATACCACCTAACATACCACTGTCAACTATCCCACTTCAATACAATAAGCTGATAAATACTGGACATATTTTAAGAAAGTATCAATTGAAATGTTTGTTTAAATTTTAAAATCAAGTTATTTGAACTGGGGCTGATTTATGGTCTTGATTTTTTTGGTTTTTGTTGGTTTAAGGCCCCTGTTTCATATTGGCTGAGGCTATGATTCAATGTTCTTGAAAATATGTATCTTAAAGCATGATCTTCACCTTTATATAAGCCTGAGTGCATAATGTGTGTTACATAATTTAAGTTTCTTAATGATAAAGGCTGTATCATAACTCCATGGAAAGACTGATCTTAAAAAAAAAATACTGAATAATATACCATACCCCTAATAAACTTGAAACCCAGGAAAATGTTAGGAAATTTCTCTGATATATCTCCTGTGTTATATTTCCATACATTTCTGACATTCAACCAGTAGTATACAATACAAAAAAAAGTTTTTCTCTGTATCATATAGATACATTTTGTAGTATTTTATCAGTAAACTTTATCTAAGCTATCAATTTCTATTCTGGCACTACACACATAGGGGTGCAGACTTTATCAGTGGCTGGTCTACAAACTGTTACTATGTTACTACTGTTTTATCTCTAACACTATCATATTTTATCCTACCAGATAGACAGATGTGCTAAACCAACTGGAACTGCATATTATCTGTGTAGAATTATACCTACACAGGTGTGTTAAATAATGCGTACTGCATGTAGGTATGTGATGAATTAATAACATGCTTGTGTGGTTGTTCAGATGCGTCAGACTTACATGGCTGAAAATGTAACTTGTCATTCAACTGTCAGAAAACCAAACACCTGATCATATGTTGTCACACACTCTGTTTACAATACTTCAAAAGCCTGTGTATAAGATTTTAACCATAGACAATTCCATCTTGTAAATTCAAGCTTACTGAAACTTCATTTTCCAACTTCTTTATATATTGACTTCAGTTTCAGAATAATATTGAAGGCCTTGATAAAAAAATAAAGATATATTTGGTACTAAAATTCCTTTATTAAATGCAATTATCAAATGAGCAAATGGAGTTAATAATCTGGGAAATGCATTTTCAAAGCAATCAATTACTTTTTAAGATCCATACCATGGAAACCAGACCTACAGGTGCCGATGTTCCTGTATCTAACCTCTGACAATCGCTATAAATATTTTAACTGACTTTTCATTGGCAAAGGATGAAAAAACCTGACTTCCCTTTTTTTTTTGTCGGGGAACATGTTAAATCTTGGGACAATAGAATGATTTTCAAAAACGATTGTCCCCCCCATAAAACCAGTTTTTTAATAAATAACTTAGGTTGTCACTGTACAGTCAAACTAACAGACAAATTTTGAAAAGTGAAACTAGATGTAGTGTTCAAATAACATTAGAAAAAGACTAAAGCTGTTTTGGCTATGATCAGGCAAAACTGGTAACAACCAAGGTGTAAATTTAATAAACCAAATCTGTTCAAGTTACGTTTGTTGAACTATTATTATGCAAAAATCTTATCCTAATTATGGTCTTTTTTCTTTCAACTTAGCTGATCTTGAAATCTTAATGATTTTGCTGGAATAATCTGAACCTGAATACACATAATCTGGACTTTAACCAATCTTCAGAAGTAAATTACGAAAAAAATTGAATTAATGAAATAACTCAATGATAAAAAATTTCGCATTCCAAGACAATTTATATTAAAAAAAAATACAGGTATGTGATAATGCTGAAGGCTGAACTGAAGGCTGATTTATCATACTTTTTTGAAGTTTTAAATTCTTACAGAACTATCAACAACTGGTACACTATTTGTGTAATATCACATTTTTATATATTTTCTTTCTCTATAATAAGTCCCCAGTGAGAAAAAATAACACATAATATAATAGTAATAATAATCATGGCTGTTTTACAACTGTAGTTAACCTGTACTGCATACACTACACGTGAGCCAACAGGCTCCTGCCATTTTTGGGCATGGCGTATACTCTTACATCTCTCTACCTATGCTAGTTGTAGCCAGCTTTACCTGTATTACAGGTAGATCTCAGTAATTGTTCCTCTGATCTATTGTCTGGTACAATCAAATGACCATTGGGGATGATTATGTATGAGATAATTAAGTTATGTTACCCTTGTACACTTAATAGGTCAGCTGGTTTCATCAATGCCTGTTTTGTTTTTTCTACACATACACATGTTTGTGCCAATCAGCTGATTACAGCAGCCAGCTAGTAGAGAATGCATTATGTTGTGTGGGGGCTGGCAAAGAAAAAATTACTTTCAGAAAAAAGTGCTTCTTACAGGTGGCTTTGAAAAAGTTCTATTTCAACTTCTTTTATCTTCCATTTCAACGAAATAGAAATGTAAATCGCCATAGAAATTTTGTTTCTAATCCTAACCGCAATGCATACAGAATGTTAGGAATTCCCAGGTAAATACCTGGCACAATATGCACAATAAGCAGTTTCTCCTACAAGTACTAACAAACTAGATAAAAAATAGAATTGCATGCTACAGATGTAATACTGAAAAATACTGCTAAATATTTTCCTTTTATATTGTAATGCTTCAGTAGCAACTGTGTAGCTGGTATAAAAAAACTAAGTTCTACAATACACATCTAATATTATGATTTCACAAACTTCTATTCTACCTTGCTATGTGGGTTTAATAATTACTATTGCGTGACATCAACCTTTCAACACACTCAAAATGATAATTGCAGGGAGAAATTTGATTGGTGTTAAGCTAGACATATTTGAATTTATTGCACACCTGCCTGTGATATATGTTCTATGTAAATATACTAAACACTGAGAAAAACAGTTACAATGCAACTAAGAAGTTAGCTTAATGGGTCAACAATACAGAGTAGACAGTCATTTATTAATCTAACTGCAGGCTAACTTTAAATGAAAGACCAACCTGTCATGAAAGAAGCATGTTAATATATGAGTGAAATTACAACTTGCCAGAGGTAAAATAATAAAGCTATGATCGCCATCTTCTGTCAAGTGTTTACAACTAACAAGCAGATAGGGAAGTAACCAAATATGTTTATCTTGAGTAAGATAGATGTAAATTCTTTCTGACTCTAATTTCAGTTTGTTGTCTTCAAAAATACAGGTAAACTGCAGACATATGAATACATATTATATATAAAAAACTTAACCAAAAGTGTATATAATATTTTATGGTTATATAAGTAGTAAAAACAACAACAAAAAAATCAGTGTACCAACTAATAAACCAAAGCAGTAACTGGAGGAAAAACAAAAGATGATAAGATCAATATATATATATATATTAACACTCTAAAGAATGGCCTAAAACATCTACAAACTAAATGAAGCCCAACAGAAAAACTAAAGTTAATCTATATCTGTGTAAACCTACCACTGATAAATGTGAAATGCTATAGCTGCTACATTGCAAAATAAATCAAATTGTCAGACAAACTGACACAATCAAATTTATAGTAACTTCCTTTTTTCTCATTTTTCTGATCATAAGAAGACAGGAAAGAGCACTGTGACAGCATAAGACTCATTTCTAGCAAAAAGAAAACAGTAGCTGGCAACAAAGATATTATTTCCAAACTACTATCCCTGTCAACATTTATGCTACATCCCTAACAGAAATAGTAACTTTAATATTTTGGTAACTTTGCAATTTGATATTGCATAAAAAAATAGAAATTTTAACAGCCAAACTTTACACATCTTAATGCAACTTCTGACATACCCTGACAAAATATACTCTGGTACACTATACAACTGGTTGTGTGCAACATAGTGAAAAAATAGAAAAAAATATACAGTTCAGAGTTTAAAAACCGGTCCCTCCTACAATAATGGCCGCCACCATGAACATTCAAGTATTTTGACCTACCGGCAACAAACTAGTACATTTCAGCACATAAAAAAATAAATATAAGTAACTCACTCAGTTTTCTGAAAACTCATACATTGAAACTTTAGCCTGAAAACAAACTAAATTTGACAAATTATCAAGACAAGGTAGAGGGGCGTAAAAAACTTGTTCAGGGGACAAACCTTTTTCTGCTGTTTTTCCCATGCTGGGTCTAAAAGTTGTTCCCGATCCCACTCTTCTTCGCCTTCCATGTAATCGTCTTCATAACCGTATTCATTCGCCATACTTATGGCATATAATTCACTGATTAATCCGTTTTAAATGGTCCTTAATATTGAATATTTTTGTTCAGAAGAGGGGAAATCCTAACCACCCCGACAGAGGCGACGTTGTCACGTGACATATAACCGGAAGAACTCGGAGCGTTTCGTTATTCGTTGTGTGTCAAAGGTCGTTCTTGTGCACTGTCGGGAAAGGTGTACGCAAGCAATAGTCATTGAGCGTAACAATATTCAGCGGTTATTAATGACAGATTGTATAAATTATCCGCAGTAATCACAAGTCATTACGGAGGCAAAAATTCCCAATTGTCTGCTTATCACGGTGTGGCAATTAGCACAATGTTGACTCTGTAGAGATAAATTGAGATAATATATCTGCAAACAGATGCACTTCTCCTTATGATAGCCACATGAGTGTGTTTACTTGGTTTGTCCGAAGATGTACCTTAGACATGTTAGTGCAGAGACATTAATTTATAAAGCTCTGTTTCATCTTTGACTCTTTTGTATACATTTTCACTCATTTTATTGAACTTAGAATGCAGATAAAAGGAATTAGTTCTACACCATAAAGACAGAAAAAATAGTATAATATATATTTGGAGTTAGAGTAACTGAAAGATTGCCTGAGTTCATAACTTCTTTAACAGACACAGCCAGAAAGTTTGAAAAAAATTATGTTGTGCTTTCAGAGCCTTAATTTAATTTTATTAATTAAGTTAAGACCCTAGCTTAAATAAATGGTTGCACATAATAATAGATGAAGATCTGCTTTGAACAGTAGATCTATATTTATTATGTTGTTTTTAATATCACTATACCGAGTATGGTCATAGATCTAAAGACTATTTTAAACCTCTTTTAAATGATGTTCTTAATTGATGTAAAGTAGGACTGAATGAAAGACATTTTTCTAGAATGAATATTTTATTTCAGATCATTCAGTACTCTTTATTTAAGTCGTGAAGAAGCTAAACAGATTTCTCTCCCTTGCCAATCACAATGTATGTACATTCCCGTTTGCTTTTTTTCCTATCTTAAAGTGCAGAAATACAAATTTTCCAGATTAAATTAAAAAGATCAAAATTTGGGCCCGTTCTTGTAAATATTTTTTTTTATGTGCTTTTAAAAGAAGTAACATAAGTCTGTTCTAACTCCTATGAGGTTGCATTGCTATCCAGGGAATGTTGGTTTGATAGTACATTTAAGACGAGACTGGAATATAAATGGAGATACAGAAGTCTTGTTATTAATGTATATTCCGACATGTTCGTGCATAATTTTTTGGTTTGCATTGGGATTAACATTCATTTGTAAAGTCCTTCAATTGTTTATGTTGGTAGTTTAATTATTCATCATTTTTTGGTAAAGGTTTGTCTGTAAGAAACGCTCAGCTTCGTTTTTTTTATTTTGCATAAAGAGAAATGGCCAGTGATAGTTACATGACACATACCTGCAACACTTCATCAGGTATCTGAAGTCATTTACAGACATTCAGGTGGTTTAATCCAGCCTGTGGCCTGTTGGACTCTTACCAGTAATTGGCTTTGTCCAAACTTTGAACATGGGTAGAAATATGCTCACTGCTTTGAGTTCCTTTGTAGAATTTGAGTAGGGCCTTTACAACCTGTCCTATTGACTGGAAATACAGGTCAGTAAGACTCGGGGTAAATGCTCTTAATGTGTGCATTGCAGGACCTTCAAAATCAAACTTCAATAGTTGATATTGTTAGTAAATTGATAAATCAATTAGGTGATTATGTTACAATGAACTATAGTTGACTCAGAGTTTCAGGCTGGTTCCCTTTGTATTGTATTAAGTATGTTGTCACAGTATTAACTTACTCTTCACAGTCATTTTGAGTATTGACTGTTTGAAACTGCACATGCAGTTTCTAAGATTTTTAAAGTTTCCAATAAAGACATAATGAAAATAACCGCTGTCATGGGCACCCTTGTTTAAGGATTGTAATAAATTTCACAATTATAAAGGGTCCTGCTACCAGCATGATTTTTTTCTTGTTTTTCAAGCTGTATCACAGCATAACATAGTTTCTGAAATAGTATTGTTCATCTTAAACTTTTAAGGAAATATTTTCAAGCTAAAATAAGTTCATTATCTTTAGAAGTGGCATTTCTTTATCATTTATAAGCATAACAAGTTTCAATGACCTTCAGCTTCTTGTGGTAGGAAATGCTTTCTAGGGAAATCAGTTTAAACTTATTTTTATATCAGTTCTAAAGAAAGCTCTTACCTGTGTTAACTACTGTCTCTGACTGCTTCCTGGATTTCTCACAAATACTTTTGCTAAAGACACATGAATGTGAAGGTCATTTTTATATTCAGTAACCGGTATTTGAACCATTGACTTTTCACCCTTGCTCCCTGTATCAGGCCTCATCTTCATAGGGACATTTTATTATCTGGCTCCACTGAACAACATCCTTGTTCAGTAAATCAGTTCGAAAGGCAAAACAACAATTGATTTTTTTTCAACAGCCATTTTATTTACTTGATATAATGAGATAAATCTATTCCAATGACAACAAAATAAATGCAAAACATGACATAACCTAACAACATTGTTCTACTGCACATCAAAACTCATAGTTCACGATTTTCACATTACAACAATTTGCCCAAATAGATACTAGTTATAGAAACATAGCATACACACCACAGCTTTATACAATATTAAACAAACTTCAAAACTTTTCAAAACATATCTTTTCATCCCTTACTCTAACCAAAACTGTAAGTTTCTTCTCCGTTTTCATTGTTTACCAATGAAAAAGGTCCTAAACTGATTTCATTCCATAATTAATTTCTTTAAATACATTGTTATTCCTAACAAGTAAATTGTTTTGATTCATAAACAGTGAATAGTTACTCCAGCTTTACTGTAAATGAATAGTTTGTGTTACATCTTGTAAAATAGCTCACAATGATTAGTTTTTCAATGGTTTTAGATTCGTTAACAGTGATTAGTTTTTCAATGGTTTTAAATTTATTAACAGTGATTAGTTTCTGTGTTAAATACTACTTGATGCTTTCAAACAACCACAGTGGAAAGCCCCTGTTAACTAAGTTTACACTTCCAATATAACTTTAAATGGAGTGTCCCATTTTGAATTTAATCAACATTTACTGTATCACTTCTACCTATCAAACTTTAATCAATCAATTTTTTCAATGTAGCAAAGTTTTTTTTTCTGAAGTCCCAATGTTTTTCAAACATATGGAAAACCTGTATCTAAATAAACAATTTTTATGTATGGAAGATTTTTCCAGACCCTTCTGCCATAAAACAGTGACATTTACTGCATGAGAGTCAAGTTCTACGATCTGTCAAAAGAATCTTGCACTATTTCTCCCTAAGAGTAACAGTTAATATAATAAAAACATTGTTCTTTTTTTTTCTTTTTTTTTTTAGTCAACCAGTTAAAATATCAAATTTACAACCCTACTGGAAGGTTTCTTTTCATTTATATATATCCATCTAAGAAGTGTAAGATGTATTTATTTCTAGTTCACACGACCATTGACTTATCTTGACAGTCATGCTTCTTGGTCTATTAATCAAGAATATATAACATAATAACAGATCTATATAATGTCTAAATATGTACAGTAAAACCTCAATAATGAGACCACCTCTGGGACCAGCAGTAAGTGGTCTTAATATTGAGTTGGTCCTAAAATTGAGTTCAGATGATGACATGAAAGTGTATGGTAGATTTATCGACCCAGTGTGTGTTTTGCGTCAATTGTAGTGTCACTGAGCATAACTTATTGTTTTATTTGTCCTTATACTTTGATAACTAATGATTTGATCAGAATAATGGTCAATATATCGTTAAATCTGTATAAATTGCAAAAAAATATTGTTTGGGTATACTTTTCTTTCAGTCTGTTAAGTAACTTTTGCTCGGCTATCATGTTTGTATTTCTTAACTAAAGAGATCATAGTGTTGCATTAATTCGTTTGCGCATCAATTAGTGACTACAACAATAGAAAATTTATCGTGCAGTAAGCCGCAGTCTACTCTAATAAGGGTGTCATAAACAATTAAACCGATAACTACCAACCTTAAAGTAAATTATCCACACCTGGATCCTTTTGACCTGTCAAATTATCAATTAACACCGATTAACACGAGGTGCCCATTATGTACATGTTTGTGTAAACAAGTTTGCCGACCTCGACCTTTGATGAATAGCTAAAGTCAACAGCTGCCCGTTTTAGTTCTGGTCGCGGTCGTAATTTCGAGTTCAAAAAAGGTTTGTATTTTCATTCGGGACCGGAAATTGCGGTCGCAGTACGCAATATTGAGTTGGTCTTATTACTGAGTTTAACTAACAATAGAATATATAGTAAAAAAATCGGGACCAGAAGAAAATGTTCGTAATATTGAGTTGGTCTGTATATTGAGTTGGTCGCATCGTGAGTTTTTACTGTATTCAGTTTTGTCCTGGAGACTTAAATTAATAATCTGTACTGGAATATTTAGCAATGAGTAAATCAATATTAATATTTCATTGTACTTTCCAGAAGTTTTTATCTGTTACAAATATTCATAAAATCAAATATCACTAAATAAAGGCTGTCAAAAAATCCAATATTTCTTACATTCATACATAATTGCACATAGGTTTGCTTCAAAGACCTTTGCTTCAATATGAAACAAAGAGAATTGTTAGACATATAGAACATTCAAAACAACATCAAAATGTCAATAACCTGAACTTGACTCCTAGTTTAAATTTAAGAAAGGGTTCCTCAAATTGTTTTATTCCTATGAAAGAAGTAAATAACTGTAGCAAAAAGAGCAGATTCACGGAATGGCAATTCTATGGAAATAGAATGTATCAAATGTGATAAAAAAAATCCATCAAAAGGGAAATAACTCAATTACAAATATGAATTTCATGAAGATTGACAAGAAGATAAATTTATGTATTAAAATAGATGTACCTGTCAGGATTTAATTTATTTAAATTTCTTTAAGAAAGTACGCAATTTATAGGAGTTCACACTTATTACTGAAATATAGCTTATTATTTACATTTCTTCTTTGAAAGAATAATATATTTTTAAGAAATTCAATAACAAAATAAAGTTACAACCTTTGTAACAGTGCTAGATGATTTCTGCAGCCCGCATTGCCTCCCAAGTTAAATATACAGATGTAGTAAGTATTAATATTCAACATACCAAAATTGTACCAACTAATTTACAGTTAAAATTTAGCAGGGCAAATACTTGTACCACAAAAGCATACTTTCACTGTACTATTTTCACTGTAACAAATCTTAAAGAATTACAAAGCAGGACTGTGAAATATATAATCATATTAAGAATTTT
The DNA here is from genome assembly GCA_012932295.1 of Cyclina sinensis. NCBI lineage: Eukaryota > Metazoa > Mollusca > Bivalvia > Venerida > Veneridae > Cyclina > Cyclina sinensis. The sequence goes on along the minus strand of JAAONU010000011.1, from coordinate 38,526,587 downwards.
TTTTTTAACAAACTGTTCTGATTCAATACTTTTTTCATTGTAACAAATCTGACTGAATTTCACTCACTACTGATTAATATAACAAAATTTCAATAATTTTATACCTTGATTTGCAAGTGTTGAAAAGTTAAAATGATAAAATACTGCAATTAATGTTTTCTACATAATTCCATAAAGTGCTGTACCACACTGTTTCCTACTGAACTCTGCCCAGCTACATTTGTTCTTAATTTCTGTGAAGAAAGTATCTACAAACATACCATTCTAATGACCAATAGTATGCATTAATTAGTATGTAGCCTTAAATAGAAAATTAAAAATTTTACAGTCCATGAATGTTAATCAGATAATATGATCCCAAAAGGCCTTAATGCTTGAATGTTCAGTGCTTGAATTAATGCTGTAACAACAGGAAGTCTTTAGGACACAATGTCAAACATTGGTTTATGAATCAAAGTTTGCTTGGTCAATTATACACAGATAAATACAAAACTTTTAGATTAAGAAAAAGGTGGTGCCCTACTGTATAAATGTTATTTTAAGCTGGGCCTGTCATGTCAAGATTTGAAATCTGAAATTTCGAGAAAAACAGATTACAGCTCATCAGCTGAAAATTCTTTTGCCTGGTTATCATATAAGAGTTTTTAAAATCCAAAATTACCTAGCAGTCTTCAACCTTAAGTAAATCTCATTTAGCTTACATTTATTTGATTTATCTTTTTAAACCCCTTGTTTCTCCTCATGATAACTATTTGCATGTTTGTCATCATGCTTTTTTTAAATTAAGACTTTTATAAATACCAAATAATCATACCAAAATGCATCATAACAAACTTCTCACAAAAGGATATATTTTATAATCCTCTATAAAACACAAAGCTTTAATCAGCTAGATACACATTAAATTTCAACATTTGTTTTTATCTTCCACTTTATTAACCACATCAGCCATCCTATGAAATACTGCAAAATAATTTATGAGTATTGTAGACTCTGAAATATTCTGCTGTCTCTGAGCAATTTAGGTTTATGTAAATCAACATCTATTTAAAGACATTCTTGAAAATTACAGAAAATACGTACTGTTATGCTGAGTCAAAACTAGACTGAGTGGCGTACCTTTCAGATAATTGACAAAACTACACATTTAAATTTCAAATCATTGACATCTGAATTCTTCTTTGAACATTGTCTCTGACTTAAAGATTACACATGCAACACAACTGTAATACACTTACATGATTCTAATTATTTTATCATTACACATTTTTCACAGTTTTATCACCATGGAAGAATTCATAGTTTCATAGGCTACAAAAGAGCAGATTCTAACCAATAGTTACAAAGCCTGTTTAAAACAGTTTCATATCGTAAGGTTTCCAATTGGCCATAAGTTCTAAAATGAGCTAACTTTAGCCAATAAAAAGCCTTGACACAGAGACTAGTTACAACAATGGCCCTAGTTAGGTATAAGAAAAAGGTCAATGCCCTCTTTTGCAGTATTTTTTTTTTTTTACATATTTCTTACATATCTATTGTAGTACTTTGAAAAGTATAAAAAGACAAAGGAAGAAAAAAAATTCTCTATTAAAAAATCAAGAATAAATTCAAATAGAGAATTGTACAAGATATGAGCAAAAGGAATATCTAAAAAAAGAGGAAAAATTCTAAAGTAAAATAAAAATTGTCCACAGATTTAGAGTGATATGACAAAACCTTAAATTTCTCTAAAAACATTAATAAATTTACAGCCAAAAAAATTATCTCTAAAAATTCAAGAACAATACACTAACAGTACCTATTCAAACAGTCTTTGTCATGAATTCATCTCTAAAAATATACTGAGAAACCTAACTCAAATTGACAAATTCTTCAGACAGCTTGACCAGATTTCTACCTCTAAAAATTGAGGAAAATTTCCAGGTTTACAAATACACAGGAGATACCCAAACAGAAAAATATAATCTCATTAAAATCTCAAGATGGATTTTTTAAAACCCGTTTCAGTTTAATATCATACACTTGACGACACAGGAACACATTTTCTGGATTGATGTCAACTGGAGGTATTCTGTTGCTAGGATATGCCTCCTCTGGTTCTGGGACTACTTTGTTGCGTGGAGGAAGATCTGATTTTGTTCTCTCAACCTCAGCCATAAACCTGCACAATGGAAAAATGTCATTTGAACATGTAAGACAGAAAATGTCATTTGAACATGTAAGACAAAAAATGTCCTTTGAACATGTAAGACTGAAAATGTCATTTGAGCATGTAAGACTGAAAATGTCATTTGAGCATGTAAGACTGAAAATGTCACTTGAATATGTAAGACTGAAAATGTCATTTGAGCATGTAATACAGGAAATGTCATTTGAACATGTAGGACATTAAATGTCATTTGAACATGAAGGACAGAAAATGTCATTTGGACACTGAGATGGAGCATGAAAGCCTTGTGATTGGGAAAAAGTAAAATTCAAGATGGGATCACATATAAAACAACCAGACTTTATAAATCTCTTTTTTATGCAGATATAAAGTGCATGTATTTCTTTCAAACAATAGTCCTTTTCATTTCTGTGATTTAAAAGAAATAAAATTTTCTATTCTCAGGACATTTCATAAAATCTTTTGACAAAACTGTATTCTGATCACATATACATCAACCAACCATAAAATGAAAAATTCATTTAAACAAAAGATGATATTTTGTGACTCATTAACTTGCCTGCAATACTCATTAAAAGTGAGAACATATCCTTTATCTTCTATACAAGCCACAAGAGTTTCATCACGATGCTTGGCAGCAAATACTTCATTCTCTAGACTTCCAAATATAGGACCACCTTCAGCATGTTCAGGTCGGTAAAACCATAACACTGACATCATCATTTCACCTGTAATGAATTCATGCGATGTAGTTTAATATCTGAGTGTTTGTCTGTGTTTCAGTCCCTAATTACTGCAGCGACAGAGTATTTTCTTCTGCAAATGGATTCTTGCCGTATAAGATAAGCAAGTCTTCAGAGCAGAAAACCATAGACAATACAGTGTTAAATTAGTTAAGACACTGGATATATCACTTAAAATATGGGCACTTCAGCCAATAATAACAAAATAAAACCACATATATGTACCTTAAAAAGTGATACTGCTTGAAACCACTTTAGGTAAGAATGAAAACAGTGGATCTAAATAGCATCTGCTTTTTGTTTGCAAGATACTAGACTTTTATCACTGGCAGAAAATGAGAAGTGCATCTAAGAAAACAGCTAAGTTCCTCAGGTTTGAGTTAAACACCCTTTAACAGTCAAAGTCATATCAGGTGGGCAGTTTATCAAAACATTGTCCCTGTGAAGGACCAGTACTACACTCAAGTTCTCTCTAAGAAACTGCCAACTCTCCCAAATATATGGTTGTGGCTTTAAGCAGGGCTTGAACCCATGACCATCAATCAGTGAGAGATTCAGTGACTTAAAGTCAGCAACAATAACAACTAGGTCAAGAGGACATATTCATTCCTCTGGTCACTCAAAAGAAAATGGCTATAAGAAATTAATGTTACTATCTCTTTCTAAAGAAAACTAATTAAATGTGTTAAGCTGAAATAATTATGACATCAATTATGAAAATAAAACATTAGTTCATAAGTGTTTCTTATATCTTCACTTCAATCCCTAATTTCATCAAAATTCTTTTTCATGGTTAACAGCATGACTACAAACCTTGTGAAACTGAATTCATCCTTTTTCAAATTCTTTCATTTCACTTTAATACAGACTGGCATTGGTTTGGCTTCCATGGAGTTAAAAAGTCTTACATTTATTCAGTTTCCTAACCAATGCTCACGAGAGAAACCAATAATCAAAATCAATAGGGGTCATCTACTGGTGATGACCAACCAGCATACCAAGTTTGGTGAATCTAGGTCAAAGCATTCTCTAGTTATTGATCAGAAACCGTTTTAGGATGAAGGTCCCTGTGACCTTGACCTTTGACCTAATGACCTCAAAATCAAATGGGGTCATCTACTGGTGATGACCAACCATCATACCAAGTTTGGTGAACCTAGGTCAAAGCGTTCTCTAGTTATTGATCGGAAACCGTTTTAAGGATGAAAGTCTCTGTGATCCTCAAAATCAATAAGGGTCATCTACTGGTGATGACCACCAAGCACACCAAGTTTGGTGAACTTAGGTCAAAGCGTTCTCTAGTTATTGATCGGAAACGAAGTGTCTACCGACGGACGGACGAACGAACCGACCGACATTTGCAAAACTTTATGCCTGCTCATCTTCGATGGGGGGCATAACAAACAAGAGCTATCACTAAAGGTAATGAATGCCTCCTAGATACTGCCTTGACAAAGCAGTTTCTACATTTATAGTTTGTCTGCCATAATATAAAAAAATCTGGCTGAAAATTTCAAAACTCAAACTTCTGTGGAAAGTTAACTCAGCAGCATAAGTCAATCATATGGATAAACAAACAAAACTTAACCATCCGGCAAAACATCAGCAGAAATCAATAAGATTCTTGCAAAGTATTGTTAAAATCTGAAAAATAGTTGCTGAGAAATGGCATGGACAAATTTATGTATTAAAAGAGAATCAAAGCCTCATAACTCAGTGAAAAATCATGGCAGTGGAATGGGGTAATAACATGCACAACTACGTTTGGTACTTATGATTCTAGCAAAGTATTATCAAAATCTGAATAACAGTTGATGAGAAACAGTCCTGACAAACTGAGGTGTAAAAAAAAAAACAACAAAGGGCCATAACTCAGTGGAAAATTATCACAGTGGAACATGACAATCATATGCACAACTACAGGGGTTTCATTAAGGGGAAGAAGCCGGGTATTTCTGAAGCCGGGTATTTCTCCCTTCTATTTTGAGATCTTCACCCGCCTACTTTTCTTAAAATCAGTCTTATTTTATAACAAATTGGCAACAAATAACCTGCCTACTTTACCTGTATTCCCTCCAACTCAAAAAAAAAAAGAAACCCCTGCAACTAGGCTTCGTACTTATGACTCCTGCAGAGTATTATTAAAATATGAGAAATAAAACTTTGCTGAGAAATAGTCTGCACAAATTTTGTCTACAAACAGACCAACCAACCAATGCACGTGAATCCAATATACATGTAGCCCCCTGAAATTCAAACTGGGGGTATAATGAAAGCCAGTGTTACCATTATAAGGATCTTCCCAAAAGTTGGATACTTTAGCAACAAATGGAATATCCTTCTCTTTGAGACCAGATCGTACAAGCACACAGTCCTTCACCTGGATGAGGTCCCCATCTTCATGTCGTATTGCACTGAAACATTTCCGCTCCACTGTTTGTCCATCAAACTATAGCAATATACATTGTTAAATTACATCATAAACAAGGCAGAAATACAAAATTCTTCAACTGAAAGTTTATCTTTAATGAAAATGTACATTTTTAGATAAAGGAGAATCTGTCATTAATCTTTTTAGGTCATGGGGGAAGGGATATTACAGTAAAAAGGATGCTAGCCTTCTTTGTATTTGAATCCCAAGCTGCACAGGTATATGACTACAATAACATGAAACAAGAGGGCTATAATGGCCCTGGATTGCTCATCTGAGTACTATGGCTAAGGGTCTGCTGTTGAGCAAACATCAGAAGGAAAATTACAGTTTTTGAATTAAAAATTTTCAAAGATCTTATATTTGATACAAATAAAATTTGGTAGAGGTTCACTAGACAATGTAACAAAATATTTAAGCTCTAATGCATACAGTTACAGACAAGAAGAATTTAAGTCTCCCCTAAATAAGAATAGGTAAAATCAAGAACTGCCATTGCAGGGCCATTAATAACCCCAGGGGCATATTTTAAATACTCTTGGTAGAAGATTTCCAAATGATACTCCATGTAAAATATCTAAGCCCTAGGCATTGTAATTTTAGACAAGATTTTCAGTTTTTCCTATCTGTTGCCATAGATACCAGATTTCTTCATGGAATTTCATTCTTTGAATAAATTTGGTAGAGCCTTATGCACAGAACATCCTTGCCAAGTTTTGTTCACTCTGGCCAAGAGGTTTTGGAGAGAAAGTGGTTAAACGCCAAATATTGATGATGGACAGCACCACATCACAAAAGCCTACCCTTGAGCACTTTGTGCTCAGGTGAGCTAGCGCACCTGTCTACCTAGCTACAAATGAGTAAAGGAACTGCTTGCAATTTCTCATATGTGTTTTTCTTTTACAAGTTTTTCCCCAAGAGCAATTAATCTTAGTGTAATACATAAAGAACTGGTATTGCCACTGAGCTCTAATGAAAGTGAATGGTTTTTAAATAAAAAAAATGATTAGCTGATTTAGAACCTATACTTACAATATTGACAACTTTCTTCACCACACCTTCTCCTTCCCAGCTCCACCCATGCCACGCCCTCTTTCCTGGCTCTTTGTCTTCTGTCTGTAGTTCACTACTTATGCTCTTATTCAGTTTCTTACCAGCTTTTGTATCTCCCAATTTTGATTTTACTTTCTTTCCAGTTGAAGCATTTTCAACAAGCTTTCCCAAACCTTTCAACTCTTTCTTTTGTGAAAGTTTTAATTTCTGTTCAAGTTGTTTCTGTTTTTGTTTGATTAAGAGTAAACTTGATTTTTTCTTTTCTTTCAATATCAGTTTCTCATTTGACATATCTTTGAATTTTTTGGTATCTTTTACCTTTATACTACCTTTAATCTGCGTATCACAGGATTTGCTTCTCTGTAATTTCACGGATGGTTCTTTCAAAGTACAAGAAGTTCTATCAATTTTCACTGTAGCTTCCTTCAAAATAGTTTTATTCAATTTAACAGTTTTTGAAACTTTATCAACCTGTTTTACAGTGTTTGATGATTGAGAAATATTTAACACTGATTTGACCATGTCATCTCTTGTGCCTACATCTATTTCATGGTCACATGGGGAGCTCGAGGCCATTGCAGAGACATTAGTAACCTCCCCTTGTGACAACTGGCACATATGTGTTAAACTACTAAGATTTTGCTCACTGTGACTAAGATGAAGCGGAACAGGTTGCACTGGATGAGAGAGACTAGAATCATTGTGTGTATGTGTCATGGGTGACATGGTAACTGGGTGTGTGGCATCGTGGGTAACCTGAAGCTGCATGGGGTGATGCAGAAGTATTGAGCTCTCGGCAGACATTGACATCTGTGGTTGGTGAATCAAGGTCTGACCAACAGAATGGTGGTAGCTTCCTGCAGAGTAACATGCTCCACACCCTGTAAAACAATTTTCTGTTACAAGCCCCATCTGTAAATGAACCTTCAGTATCTTAAGCAAAAACAATTCTTTTAATCTTTTAACATAGCCATTACCAGAATGTACATGTATAGTCAGTATTCACAGTATAAAGAACAGAGATGAAGGAAGAATCTGATACATTTATAAATTCTACGTTTAGCATTTTGTAACAGGTCCTTTCTCTGTATTTAAATTCTATCAACGGCTGTACTTGGCTCTTTGTTAAATATAACATTTTTAAATCCATAACATTTTGTTATTCAAACTTTCTTTTCATCTTTGTTTTACAGTCAGGTATCAACTGATGGAAACTATGGTGAACTTGAATATCTTAACTTGAAAACACATCATAAAACAGCTAACAAAAACTCAAAAAATATACCTTTTACTTACCACAATGAGTATAAGAGCCATGTGTATGTGGATAGGTGACTGAGTAGGTGCTTCCATATCGCTGACAAGGTAACATGTTACTTACACCACCAAGTGTACAGTTCTGACACTGTCCTGGATGGAACACACCACTATGTCCACAGCTGCAAGCAGAACACTGAATATGACCATGTGGGACAATCTGACCTACATATGGAGTAGAATCAATGACTGAAACATGAGAGGGTGAAGCATATGGCCTTATCTCACACCTAGCGTGAGCTGCAATAAAGTGATTGCTGGAGCTTTGTATGGGTTCTGGTGACTTAGATGTATCTTTGTCCACAAGGTGCTTGATTCTCCACACCTGTGTTCCCTGAGTTTGCTGGTACGGGTAGTAGCTAGACTGACAACACTCGCACCACCTAGGTGACGGCATGGTATTCTCTACCACTGTTTTAGACTCTACTGAAACATGGGTTCTTGCAGCACGACATAAAGCACCTTTCTTTGCCTTTATTTTCTTAACTTCATCTGTTTTACTCTCTGACTCTGTCTGATCAACAGACTGGCTTTCATCCTTTTCACTTGTTACTGAAACTGAATCATCAGAGTCTTTTTCTTCAGCTTGAGTCTTTTCTGCAGCTTGAGTCTTTTCTGAAACTTTCCTCTCTGTTTTCATGAATTCTTTTGCTCTCTCCATCCTCGCTAAATTAGCTTTTCTTTTTTTCTCAGCAACCTCTTCTGGTGATTTATTAACAGTAATTTTTATAGCCTGCTTAATTTTTTTCAATCTAAATTTCTTTTCCTTCTTTTCTTTAAGTTTCATCTGATTCTTCTTAGTTTTGCCTTCACCATCCTCATTTTTCTTTTTTATATCATTGAATTTAGTGCCTTTTGAAGGTTTTCTTCCTCTTTTCTTTTTCTCAGGTGTCTTATCCTTTTCAGTAGCATCAATGCTCCTCTGAATAACAGCCTCAAACACATCTTCAAAAACTGAATCACTAAAACTGACTTTACGTTTAGGACTGGAAGTTTTCTTTGGAGACTTTGGTTCAGTTTTTGTGGGGATGTTATCTTCCTGGCTTATTTGTTTTCCTAACTTTGGGGTATCTCCTAAATTCTTAAATAAACTAACTTTCTCTGTTTTTGGACTTTTTACCCCTTTTTCTGTGAGGTTTGTGTCTGTACCAGTTTCAGTACTGCCAACATCAGTCATACTATGACTTGAATAAAGACTCACTTCTGGCATGTGTTTTATATCTGAATCAGACTTTGATCTTTGTGTTACCAACTTTGAACTTCTTGGTGACTTCTCACTGAGAATATTCAGAAACATGGCTGCATTCAGGCTAGCTTCTCGTTTCACCCTCCTACAAGCTATTGGCAACTTCTGCTTCCTTTGCTTTGTGACTTTAGCACTTAGTTCAGATTTCTTTTTAATGGCACTTTGTTTTCTACCATCTGATTTTGTCAATGTTGAAATTTTCTTCTTTTCCACATCATTCTTGGAACATATATCTGTGTCAGTCTTTCTCTTTCTACCACGTTTTTTGGGCCCTTCCACACTCTTTTCAGTGGCATTTTGACTATTTCTTTTCACTTTTACCTTTTCTCCAATAGTCTGTTTTATAATCAAATCTCCCTTTTCATCTAAATCACTGTCTATGTCCTCTTGTCCATTATCTTTATTAGATGATTTGTATTCATCACTTAAGTCTTTTAATTTTGAAACCTTCTTTCCTTTTACACCTAGTCTATTTGTATCTTCTGTCTTCTTACTCACCTTTACAGCCTTTTTACTTTCTTTCTTTCCTTTATTCTCTTTCTTAATTTCCTTAGCATTTCCATTTAACATGTCTTTCACTTTTTCACACTTAACTTCACACTTTTTCTGTTTAGGATTAGGAGAACTTCCTTCTTTCTTCTTTTTCTTTGTTGTGTCAGAATTTGATTCTGGACTTTTTTTAGAGGAACACTCTGCTTTCTTTTGTTTAGGCAACTTTTTTTCTCCTGCTTTTGAATTTTGTGAACCAGGTTCTGCCTTCTTCTGTTTTGGTTTCGAAGAATTTTTATCAGAACTGAATGGTTTTAGTGAATTACTGTCACACTTCTTTGGCTCATTTGTATCTTTGGTAACTTCATTTATGGTTTGTGTTTTATCACCTACTATACCAGGAGTATCTTGTTTTTCTATTTTAATTTCAATACCCTGCTTAAGGTCTTTCTGAACACTCCCTTCATTATCTACTTTATCTTCTGATATCTGAGCACTTCCTTTGCTATCACTCTTTTTAAGATCCTTTAATCCACTACTAACTGCCATTTCACTGGGACTTTCATTTGCACTGTTTTCACACCTGAACATTTTTACTGTAACAGGCTTATCTTTTTCATTTTCATCTGATTTAGATTCTGTTTCAGTTTCATCTGGTTTTGACACTTGGGCATTTCCTCCTCTAGACTGTGTTTTTTCAGTTCTGATTCTTTCAATGATATTTTCAATAGTGCACTTTTTTTTCACCACAGTTTTACCATCTACTGTTTTGCTAGGACTATTTGTTGTTTCTACTTTACTCTTCTTACAATCCTGACTGCTGTATTCTCCCTTATCCTTCTCTTCTTCAGTTTTTCTCTTACCCATCATTAAATTCTTTTGATTTTCAAAAAGAGTGTTTGCCACTGATTGGAACATTGGCTCATGATAGGTTATAATGTTTTCTGTGACCTTTCTAGAACCGATTGGATGAGCTACTTTGTAATCAATGCTGCTCAATGAAGTATTTTTGGTCTTACCATCACTAACACCTTCACATAATTTTCTAACTGTACTCTGTTTTGCAATTTCTCCAAACAAAGAACTAGCAATTACCTTTTCAGGTGACTTATTCACTACAGTAAGGTTTAAAGGTTCATTGTCTAATATCACATCAGTTGAAATTGATGAAACAGATGGCTGATGCAACACAGAGACTACTTTTGGAAATTTGAAGTCTTTTTGGTTCTTGTGTAAGGCTGGGATTTCTTTTCTACCTGATGTCTCAAAGCTTCTGTACTGTGGAGATGGGACTAATTCACTCTCAACAGAAGTGCTGCTTCTCTGAGTGGAACCAGACACACATGGGGTTTTAACTTTGTGGAGGTCTGGGACTCCTTTCACCGATTCTTGCTCTAATTTACTTCTGTCAACCTGAAATGACAAACAGATAGCTACAAACACATGTCCATTTGGAATATGTTTAAAAGAGATTTTTATACACATTTCACCATTACTTAAACACATACCTGAAGAAAGAGCTCATCTCTAAAGACCTTACATAGAGATATGTCGGTAAGTCTGAATATAATAAATTATTTCCAAAGAAGAATGCAAGGATATTCCTATATTCTGAGTTTTGATTTTCCAGGTTTCCAGCAAAGATTGCAGTTTTGACCATAACTATGGCTATATACAACTCATCTGATTCCTTTAATCTGCTTTGCAAAAATGGATAGAATGAACAGAATAAATCAAATAATACCTCTTTCCCTTTTCATTTGAAGTAAATGCAATATTCTATGTGTTTCGTATACCTTTGGCACTGTCCTTTGATTAGGTTTCTCAGGACTGGAGGACATTGACGTTACTCTAGGAGTATCTCTGGCTGCTGTTTGTGGGTATGTCACTGCAGGAGTAGGTGTATCTGTAGTCTGTGATGAAAATAAAGGGACTGATAAAACTGTGGGATGTTTCACTGAAGTCTCATCTTGTGTTGAACTGATGGTGCGAGGGTTTTCCTGAAAAAGAACAAAGAATGACCATAATGGAAAAACATCACATAAATGAATATACACAAGTCTTTCACTGTATTTTAGAGAAGCTAAACTTTATCTAATATAAAGGTAAAGGTTTCTTATTTAACGTGGGTAGTCAACGAAAGTCCCCACCTGGTGTGGATGGAACAACTTATTTCCAGAAGAGCCCACGGTGCGTGTATTTTACCTCCCCGATCCCCAGTGCCTGGACAATAGAGATACAAGATTTGTTTATCTTTTTGTTTCCTTTCAGAAGAAGCCATTGGCTTCAATGCCAATAAGCTTCTCTTTTGTACAAGTCACATGAAAAACAGCCTATTCTTACATTGTAGCTGCAGAAAGTGTTTTTTGAATGCAGGTGCATAGTCAAAGTATAGTGTTTTACTATTCTGCCATTTTAAACGGTTCTGAGTCATTGCACAGATGAATTTTCAAATTAAGTTACAGGGTGCACAGCCTTTGTTAACTTTTTTTGCCTGTGTCTAGAATTTCTGGGGGAAAAAAACCCAATGGAACAGAGAAGAATTTGAAACCAAGATAATAAAGTTTTAATTCAACAACTGTAATTAAAATCAATTCTTTTTTGTTTTTCTTTACTCCAGCTATGAAAACAGTTTCCCTAAATATCTTTAAAACAACCTTCAGCACTATCAGAGCCAACAAATTAAAGTCAGAAAATCATTTTCATCTATGTGACTATTAACATGGTTATTAAGCAGACAAACAAGAGAAACTGTTAACACTTTGATGTAATATATCATAAACAGAGGCTGGTTTTATATTTCCTGTTTATGAAGCTAGGAATGATCAAACTGCAGTTAATTTCCCCAACAAGAAACCCTGCAGGAAGCCTACTTTCTGCATTATGATATATCAAACCTGACTTTATCTTAATATACACTAATGCTTTCTCAGTCGAGGGTTTTATATCTGAAACTGTTTGATACATTTACAGGCACGATGTATGGAACTTTTTTGCGTAAGTGAAAACTCTTTTTGCACAAGTGCATGTAACAGAAAATTAAATGAAAGGCAGTAATTGTGTTTATAAATGCCTTACATGTTTATCAAACAGATCTATAACAGAGCGTTTATACAGATTGAAACAACTTCTGATCAAGTTAAGAAACATTAAAACAATTTAGATAGATGACTCTAAACTTTTTCTTCCATTGTAAAGGATGACACAAAAGTAATTATTCCAAAGCAAAAAGTAAACATTGCCATTGCAGGCTGCTTTAAAAATAAAGGAATAAGTCAAGAGACCAAAAACACACTAAGGCCACTTTCAAGCATGACAGATGTTGGTACAGTCAACTACCCAAGATGGTTGTTAAATTAAAACTGAGCATCCTAAGGGAAACCTCATGGATTTGATCATTCACAATGACACATTCAATTCAATTAAAAGGTACTCAATTATAGTTGGGCCAGTCAAAAATATATCAATATTATCATCATCATTATTACTTTAATGATAATAATCCCCATTAACATCATCATCAAACATTCATCATTATCTAAGTCTAAGACTTCACTTGCCCAAATATTTTTAAAGTAGATACAGAAAAATGATTTCTTTTTAGAAACACTAGTCTTTTGTGGCTGAGCTATAGTGAATTTAAATAACATCTGGCCTTTTGAATGTATATAACTAATTTCTTTAAATTTAAGAATAAAACATACTTATTTTCTTTTATCTACTTGGAAATAACATTAGGCCAGGGACATCTATTATAGTAATGAATGTAAGTTATTCAAACTCATCCATCTTGCAATAAAACAAACTGTTTAATATCTCACCCACATTAAACCAAGAACAAAGCCAAACAGCTGTTGATAACTGGCGATCATTCAATATTTATGTCTAAAGCACCACAACATAATCAGGCCTTCACATTTTTGTATTACTTTAATAAGCTAATAATTTAAGGTAAGAATTTATAATGTGTTATTTATTCAGAAAAGAACAGTAGTTGAAGAATACTGGAATTTATCTTGAACAAAGAAGAGCAGTGAACCTTTGGTTTACAAAGTTAATGTAATTGCCGAAAGGTCTTTGTAATTTCTTTAAAACCTAGCCAAGTATCTTCTATTTCTATTTTAGTTTACTTTAAGGCCGGGGAATGTTAAAGAATCATTGTAAATTATAAACCAAACATGCAGAAACAACATTTTAGGTGACAGTCTTTCACTACTTTTATACCTAAAAACTTAATGACAATTTTTCTAGACAACTGCATATGCACAAGCTATACATTAAGCGGTGCTATATTTAACAAGAGCCATGTTACACATGGTTAATCCCCCCGCCGGGAAGAAGCTACCTGAAGGTTGTACTTTCAAACACTCACTGTAATAATGTTTGAAGAAAATCCCACAAAAAATAGGCAAGGTAGAGTTATTGTTCTTGCAAACTGCACTTCCTACCAATGTGCTATGTCAGTGTATTAAGTTTGAGCACTTTTGGAGTAATGCTTCGGACAAAGTTTTTCAATTAAATCTGATAAAGGGGAATAATTCTAAAAGTAAGCAAGGTAGAGTTATTATTCTTACACACTGCGCCTCCTCCAAATGTGCTCTTTCAGTATATGAAGTTTGAAGAAAACCCCTCAAGTAGTTTTGGAGTTATGCTCCAGACAAAACTGGAATGGACGCACGCACGGACGGACAGAGACCATTTCTTATATCCCCTCCGCCTTTGGCGGGGGGATAATAAGTTGAAGAATTCAAGAATTAGATATACATGTATATGCTGGGATTTTTAAAGTGTAAACAAGTAAATCTGATAAAGGGGAATAACTCTAAAAAATAGGCAAGGTAGAGTAATTGGACTTGCACACTGCACTACCTAGCAATGTGCTCTGTCAGTGTATGAAATTTGAATAAAATCCCTCAAGAAGTTTTGGAGTTATGCTCGGGACAAAATTAATCAAGTAATTCTGATAAAGGGGAATAACTCCAAAAATAGGCAAGGTAGAGTTATTGTTCTTGCACACTGCACTACCTACCAATGTGCTCTGTCAGTGTATGAAGTTTGAATAAAATCCCTCAAGTAGTCTTAGAGTTATGCTCTGGACAAAATTTATCAAGTAATTCTGATAAAGGGGAATAACTCTAAAAATAGGCAAGGAGAGTTATTGGACTTGCACACTGCACTACCTACCAATGTGCTATGTCAGTGTATAAGGTTTGAATAAAATCCCTCAAGTAGTTTTGGAGTTATGCTCCGGACAAAATTTATCAAGTAATTCTGATAAAGGGGAATAACTCTAAAAATAGGCAAGGTAGAGTTATTGGACTTGCACACTGCACTACCTACCAATGTGCTATGTCAGTGTATGAAATTTGAATAAAATCCCTCAAGTAGTTTTGGAGTTATGCTCCGGACAAAATTTATCAAGCAATTCTGATAAAGGGGAATAACTCCAAAAAAGGCAAGGTAGAGTTATTGTTCTTGCACACTGCACTACCTACCAATGTGCTCTGACAGTGTATGAAGTTTGAATAAAATCCCTCAAGTAGTTTAAGAGTTATGCTCTGAACAAAATTTATCAAGTAATTCTGATAAAGGAGAATAACTTTAAAAATAGGCAAGGTAGAGTTATTGGACTTGCACATTGCACTACCTACGAATGTCCTCTGTCAGTGTATGAAGTTTGAATAAAATCCCTCAAGTAGTTTTGGAGTTATGCTCCGGACAAAATTTATCAAGTAATTCTGATAAAGGGAAATAACTCTAAAAATAGGCAAGGTAGAGTTATTGGACTTGCACACTGCACTACCTACCAATGTGCTCTGTCAGTGTATGAAGTTTGAATAAAATCCCTCTAGCAGTTTTGGAGTTATGCTCCGGACAAAATTTATCAAGTAAATCTGATAAAGCGGAATAACTCTAAAAAAAGGCAAGGTAGAGTTATTGCACTTGCACACTGCACTACCTACGAATGTCCTCTGTCAGTGTATGAAGTTTATGAAGTTTGAATAAAATCCCTCAAGTAGTTTTGGAGTTATGCTCCGGACAAAATTGTTTCGGACGGACGCACAGACGGACAAAGGACATTTCTAATATCCCGCCTTTGGCAGTAGTGGGGGTGGGTGGGGGGGGGGGGGGGGGGGGGCGGGTGGGATAAAAAAAAATATATACTTGATGGACATTAAGAATGCATAATTCGTCTGACATCCCATGTCCAAGTTAATTGACCTCAGAGTGTTTTTCCAACAAATTTATCCCTGTATAGGGACTACTAAAGTTGTATTCCATCAATTATGCATGAAGAACTCATACAGTCACACAAGCATAGTGCAGACTGCACATGCCAATCCATAACACTGCGGGAGAACAACGTGAAAATGTAGAAAAGAATTAGACAGTCATTTATTCTGTTTGGATCTAATTATTTTTCATTTGAATTCTTTGCTGTTTCTAATATTTGTTTTAATTTGAGCCTTTAAGATAGCAAAGATGTGGAAAGTCATTTACACTGCTGATTATTTTGAATTAGACTGGGGAATTAAGTTGCAAGTTGAGTTTCATTTTTGTCTTCTTCCTGAGGAAGTTTTATGTATCAACTTTACATTTTTTTCTACAAAATTAATGAATCTTTATTTCCTCTAGGAATATAATCATGTAACAGATTGCCACATTTTCTTCTGCATTTTCTTTTATTACGGCTCATAAACAATAGCTTGAAAGCTGTATTATTACTGGAGACGTAAAATTATTCTTGTAGTAGTGTGTCAGATTCTCTCTTCACTACGGCAATAGGGATCAGCAGAGAAAGCATTAAGGAAGAAGTTATTGTAAGACAGATAGATCCGTTTTTCAAGCTACAAAACTACACGATTATAAGATGTTCTTGTTTGGAGACAATTCTTGCAATTTATATCAAACCAGTCCCTGTGCCTTAAGTGTGCAATATGGATAGTCACTGGTGATTCTAACTCCTGGGGGTAATGGAACAAACATTGGAATTCCAACTTTCAATCACTCACCCACTGCTCCTCCTTTTTGGGGTTAAAATGAGGAATAAAGCTGAACTATGTCTTTTTAAAACAAATTCTCTTGCCAAAAGCATATTGCTGTTCTTCTCTGTTGTAACTGTGTAAGATTATTGACAAACTACATACCAACCTAACATTTATTCTCTTCCAAATAGCACTATAAAATTGTTCTTGAAAGACAATGTGATAAAGAAACCTAACAAACGATTTAATCATTTTCTGCAGTCTCTGAGAACATTTTTGCTAATCTTCTGGGATTTACTGAACTTCAGGCACTAAACTTAATGTTTACTGTGAATACTTGCGAATATTGTCTAAAACACAGGCAGTTCAAATAATGTTTCTTTTTTTTAAACTCTCTGGCTTTTCTTTTGCGTTACTGCATGTTGAGTAATTACCTTGCCACTACATAATATGAAGGCCACAAAACCACTCCCTTTTATTATTAAGACACTAGTTTAAAGCTTGCTTCAAAAAAGCTTCCTACACAATCGAACTAAAATAAATTTGGTATAAACTAAACATGTTACCAACATTATATGCAAAATCTAGTAAGAGACCCCATATGTTTATTTACAAGTTTGCAACACTGACCACTCTTGAGCATGGAGGATGCTTAAACCTAAAAAAAAAAAAGACTGTTTCATTAGTCACACAAGAAAAATCTTCACTTGTGTGACAATATAAGAAATTGTCCTTGGTAGGCTGAAATACATTTACATCATAAACCCTTCCCACAAATTAAGTTTGTTCTTGAGTAAAAAGTTTAGCAATGTCATTTCTTAATTTTGTGTTACCACCAATGAAATCCCCAATAAGGTTATGAGAGTTTGTATTTATTACAGCTGCTACGTTTTAAGTGTTGTTTCATCATTCATGCACCTGCCGGATAGTTTCTGAAACAGTCTCTTCTCTGGAATGATTGTAATTTGTCAAATTTTAAACAATGGAACAAAGATTAAAATACCAAAGTAGCATCGTACTGTCACTATCAAATTAAGACCACACAGATCAGTTCAAAATTATGTGAAAAACAGCTCTATGAAAGAACCAGAGTAAACAAGGTATGGTATTAAGACAGTGGTTGGAATCATTACAATGTCCCCTTTCCAAATGATATCGTTAGTAACTGCATAATAATATTAACTCTCTGTGCCTTTATGACCAGGGTAGAAAATGACCAGTCTGCAAATGTAAGTATACAATCAAGTCAGTACCTTATAGTTTAAAATACCCTAAGAAGTGATAAATTAATGATCCTAGTCTGTCAATTTAACTAAACTAAAAAGTTCTTTATGAAAATTTAGCAGCATAAGGGTTATTTAGGAAGTGCCCTAATTATATACTGTTCGATAAACCTTTAACTTTACTAGCCATTTCACAACTTAATTCATAAACTGATATAACAAATATTTCTGTAAATTTGACATTACTGCATTTAAAGCCATTTAACCTCCATGCACATTTTTTTCATTCATCACTGAAGAATCTGGTTCAGAACACATAGTGGATATTAAATGAGTGGTCATGTACTACGTGATTTATTGTACGAGTTATTTGAAAAATGATAAAAACATGGCTCTGCTGAGTTTTTATCACTTTCTAATAACAAGTGTAATAAACCCCCGTATTACATGACCACGTATATAATTTCTATTTATATCAGGGAAGTTTTGTAAGCAAATGGTGACAGAAATGCACAGAAACTGTTTGTTTTGTCTGTATACGCGCGAACATCATAAGCATACTGTTAATAACGATGATGTCAAAGTGTTATTACACTACTGTCATATCGTAAATATTACATGGCTTTATTACACGCCCAAGATATAAAACATTAAATCATATATCTGAAGTGTTCATGAAGTACATGAATAGGCCTCCGAAATGTTACCACTTATTAAGTCCCCCTCCCACAAAATATGAAGAGGACTACTATTATTATGTTCAGTTCTAAACTTCATATTCCAGCATTTTCAAATCTCTTGAGGTATAAATGATAAGATTTAAACTCTCAAGTTATCTCCCAAGAAGAACTTACACTGGCAACTCCTTGTGAACAGCAGAATAAATTCCAGCTAATGTTTGAAGAACTCTTCATTCACATTTCCATGTTAACATATAAAAGATTACACACTCATTTCAAAAGTTTTTTGTCACATTTGACGGAAAAAAACTGGCTCAATTAACAAAAAGCAAGCTTACACATAAAAACAAACTGAAGCAATTGTATAGCATGTCAAAGAAATATCTAACTGTCTCTGTCTTCTTCTTGAAAATCCATAATAATGCTTTACAGCCTAAATCTTATGCTGTGATAACAGAACAGATAGCAAATTTGCCTTTCTGTCACAGATGAATTGAAAATAACAGTCATACTACTTGTATTGGCTTTGTGGTTTTTAGTCAGCTGAAACTAGATTGTTCAAACTATACATGGAGAATATGACTGTACATAAGTGAAGGCCGACTTGATAATATGACAACTCTGAGTATTACAAAATCATGGAAAAATTAGCAGTCTGAAAAATGGAAGTCTAAAATACAGAACAAGCGAGTCCCTCTGTTAAGACTGTTTCATTTATAAGATAACTTTTCACTGTTCTTATTAGCAGGTCTTTATTGTATTATCAATAAGTAATCCCTTAATGAAAGATTTAATTACCGCATAGGTCTGACGGGTCCCACGTTTTACCGGAATCGACCATTTTTACCGGAACCTACCGGAATCGACTTTGCATTAGCGGAATCGACATATATTTCATACATAAGCCAATATTTTTCAAGATATACTACATTGTTAATGAATATATTATATAATTAACGTAATAACACAAGGAATTTGAAGTATCTTCGTGTGGAAAGATTTTACATGAGAAAGAAAATCGGCGAGTTGCGGAAAATTTGCGAATACGGATATACGCCGGAATCGACCTGTAATTCATACATGAATTGTATTTAAGTCATATAAAGTTATTTTTCATTTCTTTACATCAGATATAAAATATCTACCAAAGGAATTTGGAGTATCTTCGAGTGGAAAGATGTTGCAATAGAAAGAAAAATCGGCAACAACATCCCTTTGAAGTATCTTCGAGTGGAAAGATTTGACAAGAGAAAGAAAATCGGCGAGTTGCGGAAAATTTGCGCATACGGATATACGCCGGAATCGGCCTGTATTTCATAAATAAACTGAATTTAAGTCATTCAAAAGTTATTTTTCATTACTTAACATCAGAAAAAAATATCTATTAAAGGAATTTTAAGTTTCTTAGAGTAGAAAGATGTTGCAGGAGAAAGAAAATCGGCGAGTTGCGGAAAATTTGCGCATACGGATATTCACCGGAATCGGCCTGTATTTAATAAATAAATTGAATTTAAGTCATTCAAAGTTATTTTTTATTACTTTACATCAGAAATAAAATATCTACCAAAGGAATTTGAAGTTTCTTTGAGTAATTCCACACCTTTTTGTCGGTACAGTGCCGTTATAAACAACATACACCAAGCTGGGTATATGAATGATAAATACCATATATGTTACTAAAATACAAGTTATATATGAATACATGTCGATTCCAGTGTATATCCTTATGCGCAAATTTTCCGCAACTCGCCGATTTTAATTTCTCTTGTAAAATTTTTCAACTCGAAGATACTTCAAATTTCTTGATAAAAATATTATTTCTGAGGTAAATGAAATTATGATTTATATCATTTATGAATGGGTTAAATTCAATTTTATTAAATTCCGGCGTATATCCGTATGCGCTAATTTTACGCAACTCACCAATTTTCTTCCTCTTGTAAAATCCTTCCACTCGAAGATACTTCAAATTCCTTGGATAAATGTGTTATTTCTGATGTAGAGTAATGAAAAATAACTTTTGTATGAATTAAATTCAATTTATTTATGAAATACAGGCCGATTCCGGCGTATATCCGTATGCGCAAATTTTCCGCAACTCGCCGATTTTCTTGCTCTTGTCAAATCTTTCAACTCGAAGATACTTCAAAAGCCTTGGGTAAATGTGTTATTTCTAATGCAGAGTAATGAAAAATAACTTTATATGACTTAAATACAATTCATGTATGAATTACAGGTCGATTCCGGCGTATATCCGTATGCGCAAATTTTCCGCAATTCGCCGATTTTTTTTCTCATGTAAAATCTTTCCACTCGAAGATACTTCAAATTCCTTTTGTTATTACGTTGATTATATAATATATTCATTAACAATGTAGTATATCTTGAAAAATATTGGCTTATGTATGAAATATAGGTCGATTCCGGTAATGCAAAGTCGATTCTGGTAGATTCCGGTAAAAATGGTCGATTCCGGTAAAACGTGGGACCGAGGTCTGACCTTTTTTTATTATTGTCTTTTTTTGCATACTGCTTTAAACAATTCTTTTTTTCAACAAGAGGGCCATGATGGCCCTGTATCGCTCACCTGAGTATGACTGCTTTAAACAAAGTTGCTATGGACCTGGTTATTTGACCCCAGATGGCCCATATTCAAACTTGACCTAGAAATTATTGAAACAATCTCTTTGACAAATTTCAAGGTTATTTGTACTGAAAATGTTATCTCTAGAGTGTTAACAAGATTTTTTCCATATTTGGGCTCTATGACCTAGTTTTTGACCCCAGATTACCCATATCCAAACCTGAGCTACAAATCATCAAAACAACCTTTCTGACAAATTTCCAGGACATTTGGACTGAAAATGTAGCCTCTAGAGTGTGTACAAAGTTTTTCAATATTTGGGCTCTGTGACCTAAATGTTTTGACTTCAGATGACCCATATTCAAATTTGACCTAGAAACCATAGAATTATGCTTTCTGACAAATTTCCAGGTTATTTGGAATTAAAATGTTACCTCTAGAGTGTTAACAAGTTTTTTCCATATTTGGGCTCTGTGACCTAGTTTTTGACCCAAGATGACCCATACTCCAACTTGAGCTAGAAATCATCAAGAAAACCTGTCTGACAAATTTCCAGGATATTTGGACTGAAAATGTAACCTCTGGAGTGTTAAAAAGTTTTTTACATATTTGAACCATGTGACCTAGTTTTTGATCCCAGATAACCCATATCCAAACCTGAGCTAGAAATCTTTGAAACAATCTTTCTGACAAATTTCAAGGACATTTAGACTAAAAATGTAACCTCTAGAGGATTAACAAGGTTTTTCTACTTTCGGGCTCTGTGACCTAGTTTTTGACCCCAGAAAACCTATATTCAAAACTAAGCTAGAAATCATCGATAGAACCTTTCTGACAAATTTCCACGTTATTTGGACTGAAATTGCTACCTTTAGAATGTTAACAAGGTTTTTCCATATTTGGACTCTGTGACCTAGTTTGTGACTCCAGATGACCCATATTCGAACTTGATCTAGAAATCCTCAAGGCAACTTTTCTGACAAATTTCCAGATTATTTGGGCTGAAAATGTAACCTCTAGAGTGTTAACAAGGTTTTTCCATATTTGGGCTCCGTGACCTAGTTTTTGACCCCAGATGACCCATATTTAAACTTGACCTAGAAATTGTTAAAGCAACCTTTCTGACAAATTTCCAGATTATTTGGGCTGAAAATGTAACCTCTAGAGTGTTAACAAGGTTTTTCCATATTTGGGCTCTGTGACCTAGTTTTTGACCCCATATGACCCATATTTGAACTTGACCTAGAAATTGTCAAAACAACCTTTTTGACAAAATTCCAGATTATTTGGGCTGAAAATGTAACCTCTAGAGTGTTAACAAGATTTTTCTATTTTTGGGCTCCGTGACCTAGTTTTTGAACCCAGATTACCCATATTTGAACTTGAGCTAGAAATCATCAATAGAACCTTTCTGACAAATTTCCAGGATATTTGGACTGAAAAAGTAGCCTATAGAGTGTTAACAAGGTTTTTCTATATTTGGGCTCTGTGACCTAGTTTTCCAACCCTGATAACCCATGTTCGAACTCGTCCGAGATATCAATGAGACAAACATCCCGTGCAAGTTTCATGACAATTGAGGCAAAAATGTGACCACTAGAGTGTTAACGAACTAATTGTGGACGGACGGACGGACGGACGGACGGACGACGGACAAAAGGTGATCAGAAAAACTCACTCTGTCACTACGTGACAGGTGAGCTAAAAAAAAAAGACATTTATTTATTCAACCAACCCTGATACATAGATAAGAATGCTTAGATACTGATTTGGTATATCAAAAGTTAATGGTAAATTTGCATAGAACTAAAATACTAGGAGATTATACAGATAAAGAGGTTGATTTGATATTTTGTTTAAGATATTAAAGGATTCAACAAAACTAAAGGAATTCACAAACATCGACTATAAGATAAAAGAGAAATACTGTGAAATCATAAATATTCGTGGAGGATTAATTTTCGTGGATTTCGTGGTTCAGGTAACCCACGAAATCAAGTCCCGACGAACAAATTGTGCCAAAGATAATGTTAAGTATGCCCAATCAGACAGCAGCACCAAAAAAAGGTGTGAGACGTGGTTCGTAGTTGGTACATCGTCCGTAGACAAGTTGTGTGCTTAAACGCGGCTTTTTTGTACTTCATTCAATGAATCAACGATAAACATAGGTATGAATCGGATACTAAACCGATAGATGATTTTTTTCAGGTGTTTACCCGTATTTTGTTTGTTTACTAAGTGCATCCAAACCGAAAGTAGACATTGTAGTGACGAAGCGTCACGTGTCTGTCAAACCGCACTATACTGCGGATGCTATTTACAGTTATACGGTCCCTGAATGAAATTTTTTATTTTTACTGATATTGAGTAAACTATTATTACTTTGGAACTTATTACTTAGTATAGTAAATTGACTACTGTATTTTGTTGTACTAATTCCAATACTGCAAACAAAAAGGTTAATTGGCGCTAATTTAGGTTGCATTATCAAAGACGGAAGGCCGACGTTTTTCACAGCTTAAAAAAGTCATAAAGACCGTATTTACACACCTTAAATTTTAACAATGAAAAAGATATGCAACATATCACAAAGTATAATTGACACTTGTTAATTGAGAAGACCGATCAATAGGTTAATTACCATAGTAACGAATCTTCGGTTGTTTGGTCAGGAGGAAAAACGTTAACTTTCACGTGTCAACAATTTCAAATCACAAATGCCGGATATTGCCGAATGCTGAAATCAACGAATTTTCGGCCCCGTAATTTTTTTTACCCGGCAATAGAATTCCACGAATTTACAACCCCACGAAATTGCCTTCTGCCGGCAAACCACGAAATTTTATGCCCTCGAATTTAAATGATTTCACAGTAATCAAGGAATTTGTCATTCAAGATCCAAAATTAAATTACATACAAAACAGACATTGTAACAGCTCTGGTTTAAAATTAATGAGAATAAATATTCCAATCCTGTTATGTTCATTTTGAGTAAATATGCGTAATCAGAAAATACTTCATACAAGTAGTAATTTTGAAATGAACAAAAAATAAAATTTGCTTAATGATTGACACTTGATGAGGAAAAAAAACTTTTACCATTACTGTAGTCTCTCTAGCAAAATCTTGAAAATAGAGAATGTCCAAGATCACTTCAAGAGCAAAAAAAAAACTGACTACATTTTTATCTGTGAAGCCTTTTTGGAATTTCAATTAAATCTTATCATAATCTCAGCTTACAGTTAATGATCTTTGTTTCATGGAATAAAACAAGTGACTTGCTGATTTAATGGGGGGAAAGCTCTTTCAACCCTGAGTAAAACGGATAAAATTACAATCTATATGGTTATAAATGCTGATTCCAATCAATTGGGATAGAACCTGGAACATTAGAAGACTGTTTTAAATTAAGCATTACAGTCCAAATATAATATGTTTCAGTAAGTTTTAGAAGACAGAAAAATTACACATACTGCTGATAGGTTTATACCTTACACAAAATATAATATTCAATGATAACTCATTAAAAATGTGTTTTCTGTGCACTAACCTGCCGTTGGCAATTGTTTTGCCATAATAATGTGACCAGTGTAGACCATTTTCAGTCTACACATCCATAAGTCTATCATGGTCTACACTGTTTGCTATTCAATCAGTACATAATCTATCAATACACCTGTAAATGATAATGGATCTGTACAAATTGAGTGATGGACAAGTCCAATTTAAGAATTTAGCACGGAATTTTTTTTTTTGGATGCTCTGTAGTTTTCTATATATTTCGCATGAAAAATCATCTCCTTATATTTTTTAACATGTCAAACTGATCTGCTATTTTTGTTTCTTAGATAGAATAATCTTGGTACTTTTCCACAGTTTTGGTCTTTGACCTTGACCTCTGAACCACAGAGGCTACAATTTTCTTACATGTAAATCTTATTCAGTAAGATTTTTTTACTTAACTACTCACTTCTACATGCTACAACCTTTCCTCTATTCCTCAATGTTCATATTTATCCTATAAATTATCTGTCAAAATGATATTCACTTTACATTCACAATACTACCAACACTAACACATCACCCAAAAGTCAATTACCCTCAAAAGTTATCCAGGTGTTTTTAAGTTGCTAAATAAATAATTATCTAGCTGACTGAAGATACACATACAGCAGCATTCATGAAAAAAACCATCAACAATGTAAATGTATTCCACTAGTTACCAGAGATGTTTGAGCTAGAATCACTGTGGATCAATATAAACTCTATGAAAAAGAACAGAAAGAAAGAAACCTCCACTTAATCTAAATCTTACAAAAGCTGAAATATCTCTACACAGATGTTTTTCCTCCCAAGACAATCATGCCAAACTCCTTTGAAATTACCATGATTTTTTCTTGAATCTATTTACAAGATAAAACTTAAAAGATAGAGAGGTTTTCTGTATAGATGTTTCTTCAGATATTCCATGTCTTATGATTGTTTAACATTGTGTTCTGTTTTATTTTAACAGTATCTTTCAGTTTACATAACAGATAAAAAACTTCTAACTTAATTTTCCTAGGAAGAGAAGCAGTATTACAAAAGACCTCAGATCCTAAATTATTAACTTCCTGACAGCCTGAGAAGGTTGCAGGTCTTGAACCCATAATCACTGAACTGCCAATGGCTGAAGTCGTAAACAAGTCTATAATGATGGAATAGAAAGCCAATTCACTACAGAAGGACCTCTCTGATAAAACATAATTAAAAGGCTGCTAGTTTTAACAGGTGGTTATTAACTATGTAAAAAATGCCTTATATAGATACTGTTTCCACTGTATTTCATTTCCAACCAGCTAAAATTGACATTTAAGGAGATTATTACAAAGATATTGGTTTACATTAAAAAACTAGGTTTATAACTGAAATATCCTTTACCATTTATTGAGGAAGTTTGCCGCATTTTTTGGCAGGAAACTTAATTGTCCCTTTCAACTTGTTAAAATGTCACACTTTACCTTTGTTACCTTAAGTCAATTACTTCACACTTAATTAATCCCAACATGTCAAGATCAAATATTTTTTGCTAATAAAAGCAGCACTGTTATTTCCCTTAACAAATCAATAACAAAGCAAGTAATGTAAGTGTTCTCAATGAAGAGAAAAGCTGTACAGGTAGTCTTGTTGCCCTCCAAAACTCTGTCAAGTGAAGGGTTCCAAAATATCAGTATGACAAAACCACCACTTCTTCATACTAATCCTTTATCCCAACATACTGGTAATGCAATCCAAATAAATCCACATGCTTCGAGCTAGATGTGAAATAAGCAACCCTCGATCACAAAGTGAATGCTTAAGCTAGCTGATAGGCAAGGGAACAGAAAGAAAAAACTGTCTTCTCCATTAAAAAAATAAGTTGATTAACTCGACAATTGTGTTGTTTTGATTATCGTTGCAACATTATAACTTACATGGATTTTCCTGGATAACTCTAACAGCACCAGAAATAAATCATAATTTACAGGCAATTACTAGCTTCAGTGCCTTCATTTCCTAACTATTCTGCTGTTGTTAAACTTGACAAAAATAATAAAATTCTCATTACACCCTATCCAGCATCATTACAGACCGTCTTTGAAATTATTTATAAATAAATGAATACCTGTCTAAAGGCAGTTTTTTTTCTTGTAGATATGTATTTTGATTGACCATAAAAACATCAAATACAATGCATTTGTCATTACCTGTTCCCAAAATACATTTTTTGTCATCACCTGTTTATAAGACTTTGTCTTCTTTTCCACCTTTCTTCTACAACTAACTAAGTCTATTTATAGCACAAAAGAAATATGCCAAAAGGCATACTTAGCAGTTTGAGACTAAAGTTTGTCTACATAATAACAATTTTGTTTATAAGCTGATCAAAGAGCACCTTTGTAATGTACATGTAACTTATATTTGCAGTTACGCTACATTTGTATCATTAAAAAAAATTATGTACAAATTACACCAGTAAAAACTGCTACTTACAGAATAAAGTGTCAAGTACACAGAACTCGTTATTTATATTCTGACAGATTAATAGGGGTATCATAACTTAATTTTCAACTAGGTCCAAAAAAACCAAAGCTCTTTTAAACAAAAATGTTCAGCAGATTATGTTGCAAAATATTGTATCAGTTTTTCTGCCATGAAAAACAACAAAACAAAAACATTTCATGAGAAATTTGATTACTGGACAAATGAATCCTTTGGCTATGATGTTCTTCTGCTGTATTAATGTCATCTGGATAGCTTTTTTTAACTGTCCAATACAGCACACAGTGTTATGATTTTGTTAAAATAAACTTGAAGGACCACATTTCCATTAAACTCGTGATTTAAGCAATATGAAGCAATTTCAGACATATTTCATTTTCAAACCCCACATATGTTGGCACATTTTAATGCTTCTGCATGATCACAAATATTAAAGAATCCAGACTTAGCCCCTTGTTTGCAATATCTCCTTTTTCAATACAGAAACACAACACAAAACGAAAATCAGATATAGCCACTAAAAGGGCAACTGACACACAAAACATTTGCCATTTTGCATCAAAACTTAATGTCTAAGTTATTTTTTGTCATGGAAACAAATAAGAACTAACAGTTTTCCATGTTTTTATCAGTAAATATATAAGCTCATTAAACATAGGGTAAGGGCTTCCTTTCTACTATAAAATAAGAGTAAAAATATGGAGAGGTCCCATGGCCCAGAGAAGGTTTTACTGAATTAAAGAGCATGGGTTCCAGTTCTGCTACCTGCATGATTTTTCTCTTACAATTTCAAGCTATATCAGGAATCATAAAACATATTTAAATTTCAAAGAAAAGTCTTTTTTCAAGCTAAATAAAATCTGTGGGTCAATAGCTCAATGTGTCACCAGACTGTTAAAGCCGAGAACTAGAAACTTAAATCAGAATTGTCTGTGAATTTTTAACACAGAAATATAAATCAAGCCTGTCTGTCTGTGAATATTATTTCTCTGTATAAATCAAGATGCCTGTGTTTGATTATATGAGAAACAAAAAGCCTCATTTTGAATTCTCACAAGAAAAGGACACAAATATTTCAACAGCATAATGACTCATTGTAATTCTTCTGAAGGAAAATAAATCAGGGTTCCCGCTGTCGCTCGCCAATTGCGCCAAAATACTAATTCTGGCCCTTAAAATCTTCCATTGGCGAATTTTACTGGCGCCAACGTAAAAGAGAGCATCCGACAACTAGTACGATTAAAATCAATAAGCGGCCATCAAAATTACATAAGCGGCCCAGATGTTTAGTACAAGGTCACGCGTGACTAGTTTGTTTATCAAACTTTATGACACTTTGAGAACGTGTTGAGATGCAACTGACAATCGGTTAATTGGATTAATTTGCCATTTTTAATCGTCCGAAAATAAGATAATTAACCACGTGCGGTCAGTTAGTGTTTGTAGCAAAGTACAGTGATGAAAAGAAAAATCGTCGGTGTTTGCAGGTGTCGTTTTCGTGTATGGAAGATTAAATAAGTGTAAAAATAAATGGTTCATGCTTAATCTTGTAAAGATATTGTTCATATTTTCATGTTATTTATCTTTTAAAAATGATATGCAAATGTGCTTATTTTTTGTTAATAAACAGTTGTAATAAATATATAAATAGTGTTTGTTGTCACAATGATACTACTTCTGTAATATCTTAACAGAGAAAGGCATGTCTCCTTACAAAATCACTGGCTCCAGCTTTTGAGCCATTGGCACCAACTTTGTCTGAGTGGCGAATTTGCTGGTGCAAACTAAAATTGACCCAGAGGAAACCCTGTAAATGGAAAATTTCAGCTAAAGTTACAGTATGAATTGTGAAAAGCAACATTTTTTTTCTAAAATAAATATTTTCATAGAAAAAAACACACACAAAAAAAAGGGAAATCAACAAACATTGTATACTGAATATGGAATTTCAGTACATGCAGTTAAATTATAACAGTTGCAAAAAACTTTAGACATAACTTATGTACCTCTCTCTGGGATAAAAGATAATTGGCGAAAACAATTGTTTGTCTTTTTTTGTTGTTGTTTTTTTTTAGATTATTAAGGATAGATATAATAGAAAAATTCTTAGAGGAATTTTCTAATGTCATTGTCATGTCGCTGTTCCATAAATTCAGTAGATTTTGTTTGATAAGATTTTATACTTCTAACAGTATACAAATGTGACACTATCAGTCCAGAACAAATGAGGTAATACTGCAAAGATAATAAAAGAGGATAAATCTCAACAGCGCAAAATTGTCAGGCCACAGTGCTCTACTGATTCCAGAAAGAATATTTTCCTGAAAATCGCACAATGAACCTTGTCTGATATAACTGTGCTTGTTATCATATACATAACAAACTTTTTACACTGACTTTACATCACAATGTTGCATGCAAGTTGTTTTTCAAAATTACTACAGATAAAAAAACAGTGGCCTGGAACATGTCTTGAAAACTGAAGAACAGCGGACTGATTTTTCATCAATGACTTTTTTGACAGTAGCAACAATGTGGCATAGAGCTCAAAATATGTTCTTGCAGCGAATGACCATTCATATTTATTTATTAACACTGAGTTTTTTCCCCAGTAATTATTCTACTAAACAGATCAGGGGCATGCTGTTTCAAGAGAAAGGGCTTTTTTTCACAGGTAGGGAAAGGGGCCCTTCCCTTAAATTTAGGGAACAATAATGCGGTACTTTTGCAAATGGGGAAGAAAAAACTTGATGTATATTAAATTTTAGGGGAAAACTGCTTGATTTTAAAGAATTTTCCTGAGGGGAAGACGCCTGTAAAAGGCCCCTGCCAAAGAAGGAAAAAAATTCCTGAGAAAAGGACAGAAACAGGGAGCTAACTCGTATGTGGCAGTAAAAATTGTACTAAACTGTACTCAATGCTGGCAAAAAAAAGGGCAGAGAGAAATACCCAAAATAATGCACCAGATATGACAATGTTTAATTTAGTTTTAACAAGAAGTTAGATTATCCATCAACTATATTTACCACATTAAGCATTTAAACAGTACTTTTTTTTCAAAGCATTTGATCATCCTGAAAAAAAATCAGTAGTTAATAAATAAACACTGATCAACACATTACTTAATATTTAGGTTCAACTTAAGAATCTGGTTTTTACATCAAACCAATGAAAATACAACATTGTAAAATACTTAAAACGTAGGTTGTTCAAATTTCACTTAACATACGAGGCTATCACATTAATTTTTTTTTTGTAAGAAGACAAAATCCATAAGAAACTTAAATGAACATCTGTGGCTTCTGCGGTCGAACTTTTCACAATTTCGTATTTTTTGCTTCACTTTCATCACTGATTTTTAGTTAACAACTTAGCAATCTGTGGGTAAAAATTCACAGTTTTTACTTAAAACATTAAATAAACATATACAGAAGCGCAACATATCACACCCAATCACACAACATCCTGAAATTTTGTTGAAATCCTAATTTTTATAAAACAACACGTTACAAGTTCTCCGATTAAACTGAAGTGGCAAGATTCTACTAACATTAAAACATAAAATCCAATTCATTAAGACCATTTATCACTAACTGCTTTATCCAAGTCTCTTGCCATTCGAGATAAGAAACAATTAACATAACGATAATTACCCGAGTTTGCTCGATAACAGCAGAATCTTCAATAATTCTATTTACAACATTATATTCCTTTTCCGTCGCCATTTTCTCCAATAAACAGCAGTACACAATATCTTGTTATGGCGCTAGAGGGCGCGCTCAACCACGTGTATCGAAAGGTAAACAATAATTGAGATACGGCCTACGTTAAAAAGGGGCATTTCCGTACGGCATACGGGTAGCACCTATGTTCTCTAATGTCGACTTTCATATTTTTTTTTTTATAAATACAGACAACGTTATTTTCAGAGGAAGTCTTTCATTTATTGTGAAAGACTAATTTTTAAAAGAAAGCAGCGAAAATTATCACTCTTCAGAAATTGTTACAGTGACGACGGCCTTACTTACTGAACATCAAAAAATGCAACCGAACTTAAAATTTTCAGTTATAAGTTATAAGTAACTACTGTTATGAAGTTTTAGTGGATAAAAATTCCACAACCAGTTTGTCTGATTACAAAACTATTTATACGGAGCTGACAAATAACGGATAGCTAGGAAATCATGGAAATGTTATTATGACAACTTAATGTTCTGTAAGAATCTAATTTATAGATAGATCACGCAAAGAGATCCGGAAATTTGTTGGATCAGAGTTTTCTCTGAATGTGTCTCTCAAATCTTGGTTAAAAATTTAGCAGGGCCTTAATTGAGATCAATATCTATTTGAGCTTATTTATCATCGGTACCGGTTGCCCATATGACCGACGCCCCCTGAAGAGGTAAGTTATTTTATGTTGTGGGGGCAGTGCAAGATACAGAAAGCATCCCATTCCAGAGACACCCCTAGTTCTTTTGCATGCTCAGGGAATAGCACTGATACATGGGACTTCGGTTTAACTATTAGTAATGTTAGTGGAGGAGCGGGGGATCGAACTCGGGACCCCCGGTTTACCAGTCCAGCGCGTTACCACTGGACCACATCCGCTCCTCTTAACTGAGATTTTTTTGTTTGTTTTGGTGTTTAACGCCGATTTCAACATATAGGTTATAACTTGGCGGTCAGTCCACCTAACCGGTTTTCCTGGATAACTAATCAGTAATTGCCAAATTCTCCGCAAGTGACTGACTACTGTTCCCACATGATCTACTCTGAATCAGCGGTGAGACTCAATGTCTTAAATCAATTGTAACGGAGAAATTTTGCCCTGCCCAGGTGTCGAACCAACGACCGATGGATTACTAATCCAGTGCTCTGGCTTTTGAGCTAAGCGGGCGGGTCTCTTAGAGGGAATGGGCACTCCTTATAATTATATCGATAGAATAACCAAAATGTGCTGTCGCGCGTTCACCTGTATATCCTATAACGGAAAATCGATCGATAATTTATTATCTATTTTTTGTTTTAAGTACGATAATGCAAAAACACATAAATAATATTTTCTTTTTGTAATGTTACTTAAATTCGGAAAACTCTCTGTTGTATTTTGTATTTTCTATTAATTTGTTCCACATATATTGCTGAGAGTGATGTTGTTGATGGAACTTGCTAAGTATACTTGTTCTGTGCAGTTATCATCAAGCCGTGCCCTACTTTTTCGTTTCGTTTCTTTTCGTTTTGTTAAGGCGCACGCTCATGCTTGTTGTTAATGCATGTAAATAGTGATATGAATCTTTTTGGGTTATCCCTTTTTAATTGAAAGGGTAAATACCTCAAACAGATTTTATAAAGTTTGTTTGATCTAGGAACAATCCATCAACGTTAAATCATCCGTATCATATAAAAACATAGTATGTATGTTAAATTGTCAGAATTGCATCACACTGCCTCTCCCGGATGAGATATCATGTGAAAGTTATTTTTATACTTTTATACTTTCAACATTTCTATATCCTATCGATCTAAATATTTTTAGGTAATTATTTAAAGGCGATAACAAGTACTCAAATTCATACTAACCACTCTACTTTTGCTAGAAAATAATTTCTACATAAAATAATATGATATCTCGCCATCTTGCCATGCGCTGCAATGTCTATTTGTTATTATGTTATATTGATGCTTTGTAAATGACCCTTATTAGGGTTTTAGTACAAATAAAGTTCTTCTTCTTCTTCTATATCGTTGGATGGGTAAGTTGACTCGCACCTAGTTTACAAAACATCTGTATTTTTTTTTCAATAATGGGTTGATTTTCAAAATTTGCAAGAAAGAAGAAACATTGACCTTTTTTTCTATTTCAAATTTTTACCTCTATAATGGAAGTTTTTCTTGCAAGCCGACGAGTAAAGGACGACAACTCAATACGTTTTTCTCTTTTTTTTGTGATTATCTATCGTTGACACTTGCCTAAAACCTTCCAAAAGGGAAGCTAGTAATAATTCTATGTTAAATTCACTCGTTTATTCAAATTTTCGGACACATGTCCTTTTTCAAGAATAAAAACAGAATTATGTTGAAACTAAGTTGCATCCATTTTAATTTACTGAATGTTGCAGTATCAACGGTTCCATTTTAGTATCGATTTCATTGTTTTTAAACCAAAAGCTGTGTTGAAAAATAACAAACCAGATAATCAAAACAATATGGAACTATTTATTTACTAATTCGGCTGGAATTTGTACTGTAATTTCTTACGGTAAGTTGTTTTTCCAGCATTTGATTATACTATCGTATAAGCAACAACATATACTATCCGCCATTGAGGTAGTTCTAAAGAGCCGCGACAACATATTTTCGCAATTTTCGAGTGTCCATTCCCTCTCAGTAAAGGCCCTGATTTTAGTCACTGCTAAGCTGTAAAAGTATTATCATATATAAGCAAATTTCACAAACTTCTCTTACAAATACATTCTCTACTTCAGTGTCATCCTACATATATTATCATCCAGTACCATCCTACACTTCCCCGATGCCTAAAAATATCAAATACAGACTAAATAAAAAACTTAATGAGTCATTTTTGAGAAAAGTAACTCAAAATGGACTTAGCGTAATAATATGTATAATTGTATATCTATTTATTTTCTCGTAATTTGAAGATTATGTGGCTTCTTACTTTGAATACTAATACTGATATATTGACAGTTTGTGCAGCACCAAAAATATAGCTCTATCTATTTGAGTTTATATATCGTCAGTAGCGGTTGCACAAATGACCGACGCCCCTGGAGAGATTAGTAATTTTTATTGTTGGGGATAGTGCAAGATACAGAAAGCATCCCATTCCATGATACCCCGATACCCCTGCTTTTTTGCATGCTCAGTGTACAACACTGATACATAGGGCCTCGATCTAGCGTCTCATCCGAAAGACAATAAGTAATGTTAGTGGAAGAGCGCGGGATCGATCTCGCGATTCCTGGGCTATCAGTCCAGCATGTTACCACTGGACCACTGTTCCGCTCCAAACAAAATCTATATATCTCTACAGAATGAATGATTTTTAACACAATCAGACAGATGACAATGGAAAACCGGATATTCATCGAATGGGTAATTTTCTAAATTTTATCAGCAGACAATAAGAGATTTTATTCTTGGTTCAATGCCTGGTATGTGACCCATGGCTATTAATTACAGCTTGGCAACGCCGCCAGAGGCTGGCAATCAAGTTCTGAATGATTCTTTAAGTCTCTCTGTTCCATTCTTGGACAAGCATGACACAAAGCTCTAGTATGGTTCTTGGCTCGAGTTGCTGAGCTGAAATTGCTAGCTATAGGTCATTCAAAAGATCCTTGGCCGGGTGCAAGTCCGGAGCCCTTATACTCGACCACTTCCATATACAGGTACTGCCGGGTAACCCTGGCAGTGTTAGGACGGTGTTATCGTTTCGAAGGATGAAGCTGTCACCGACTGGATAGTGCATATAATAGGCATTCTAGATCTCATCAAAATACTGCTGGCCAACCATGGTACGCCGAAAAAGATCAAAGAGTTCGACGTGTCCCAGCTGCTGCCGCACCAGACCGTCACTGAGCCGACCCCTCATGCCGGTCATATTCCGCTATTTTGGTTGAATGAAACCTCTCTATTGGTCTCCTCTACACTCTAGCATGTCTATCTGTATGATCAAGGCCGTAATACCGGAGACTGGTTTGTGAAGATGACTGATTTGCATTGTTGTCTGATCCAGCCAACATGTTCCAATACCCACTCATGCAGTCCCTGGTTGTGAGGTGAGTGAGGTGTATATACCTTCTACACCTAAGACTACTCTTTTGTAGCCTGAACCGGTAGAGACATGAATCCCTGATGCACTTAGAGGGTCTAAACGAAGCTGGAAAGCAGTTGCAGAACGGTTCCTTTTGTGCCATGATTACAAGAAACCTATAACCAGCCCTTGACGTAACTGTTCTCTGCCACCGCCATATCGTCTAACATAATAATAATCATGTTTTACAACAAGCAAAGTACATATTTAAAGGTATCAAAGTATTACAGTAGGTAAAATATTAAAGCTTTTAAACCTTGAGTGATACAATCGGCAGGGTATCCACGGAAAGATACAAAGTATTTGTGAAAGTAAGTTATCGTTTGTGCTACTTTAAAATTCCATTTAGATAAGACAATCGGATAACAAATATTGTCAGGCCTAACTGAGAAAGTCAATCATTAAAAAATAAAATTTTAGTTACAATATTTAAACAAACAAATCTATATGTCAAAGATCAATTTTGAGGCTCAAAAATATTTAAAACTTACTCTCACGATCCTGTGATTCATCACACCAGTATAGAAAAAACGTGTTGGACAGAACTAGAAATTTCCAGCGTAAACCTATCGGAAATATCTGAAATCTATAGCATTTAATATCGTTTCTCATGAATTTTAGATATCGAAAGTTGACTGTTACTGAACAATTTAATAGACATCTGTTTTGCCACGCGGAAGACGAACACTGCGTTCTAAAATGTGTAGGTTTACCTATGCTAAATTATCACGATTTGTCACTCTATATATCGGACTTCCTTCTTTAAAAATCTAGTTAAGTACTGCATTTTCTATTTAAATGACAGTAAAAACTCATATGCAATATCCTACCGGGTATTTAGTCATATAAGCCGGAAGTAGTAAATCACTGCTAACAATCTAAGTGAAAAAAATATGATTTCAGAGTCCATGGCCGCTCGTTTCTGTCGCTTGTCAGAAAAGAAATTTCATTTTAACATTTTGATTTCGGTGTGCAAAAACTTGATTGACATTTTTTGTTTCTCGTTCCAGATTAAACATTTCTCTTCATGAGACTATAAAATACTAGCAAACCGATCTTACATTTCAAATAGTAACATGGTATCTCGATTTTTTTGCTGCCGACGCCATCTTTCTAACATCCACGTTCTTTTACCATATCGTAAAGTAAAATCACCAGAAAGCTATAGAGAAAAGTTATATTTATCGGGTTCTACACTTACCTTAGAATGCCATTATTTCAGTATAATGCGCTCAAAATGTTCAGCTGACCATGATCAATGCTTGGGGAAAACACCTTAAAACCATCACCATTTCCGTATTCATAACCGCAATGCACTCTCTGACACAATCCTAAAAAATCTTTCTAAATTGGCTTCCTAATGGATGCAAATGGCGGAATGCCATGTGACTAGATTCAGATCGATATAGTCAACATCAAATTATCTTCCGATGGAGAATATTAAGACACATGAAATAAATCGCACCATATGTGTCTGTACAATATGTAGCAATCTTTTTAATATTGAATGCAGTGTTTTTCTACAGCTTATCACTGAATATTTTTAGAAAAAAAAATATGTCAGTAAAAATAACATATTTGGAATATGATAATTATAAACTTTCGAATAAAACCCATTAGTTTTGGCAAGGTTACTTTGAACAAAACTGTGAATGAATGAATGAATGAATGAATGAATGAATGAATGAATTCATTGAATGAATTCATTAAACGAATGAATGAATGAATGAATGAATGAATGAATTCTTCATTCATTCATTCATTCATTTACATACTGTAAAGAGAAGCTTGCTAAACAAGTAACAAGTCTCCATCTTCAATTAGAGTGATTGTTATTAAAGCTTTCAACCTGTAACAAGGAGGTTGCTCAGTAATTCTCTATCTGGTAAAAAGGAGGTTTCTAAATAAAAGTCCAGTTTGTAAAGAAGAAATAGCTAAGTAAGTTTCAATACTGTAAAGAAAAGGCTGTTAAGTTAGTCTTCTACTGTAAAGAAGGTTGCTATATTTCCATACTGTAAAGAGACGGTTGCTATATCCCCATACTGTAAAGAGAATGTTGCTATATTCTCATACTGTAGAGAGAAGGTTGCTATATTCCCATACTATAAAGAGAATGTTGTTATATCCCCATACTGTAAAGAGAATGTTGCTATATTCTCATACTGTAAATAGAAGGTTGCTATATTCTCATACTGTGAAGAGAAGGTTGCTATATTCTCATACTGTAAAGAGAAGGTTGCTATATTTTCATACTGTAACGAGGAGGCTGCTAAGTATGTTTCCACTCTACAAAGAAAAGGTTGCACGGTAGGTCTCCATCCTTTTAAAGAGGAGGTTGATATGTAATTTTATGAACTGTAAACAGTAGGTTGCTAAGTAAGTCTACATCTTGTAAAGAGGAGGCTGCTAAGTAAGTCACTATCCTGTAAGGAGGAGGTTGCTAAGAAAGTCATTACACTGTAACGCAGAGGTGGTTAACTGAATCTCCAGCTTGTGAAATGGGGGTAGTTTATGTACAGTTAAGAGGCGGTTGCTGAGAAAGTCTCAGTTCTGAGAAGCTGAGGTTGCTGAGTAAGCTCAATCAAGAGGAAGTTGCCAAGAATGCCCTCATGCGATCAAAAAGACGCTTGTAAATCAAGCCTCCATCCAGTAAAGAGGAGTTTTTTAAGTAAGTTTGGATCACTTAATGATGAGTTTGTTACATAGGTCTTCATCATATAAAGAGAAGGTGGCTTAATTAGGCTCCATACTTATAGAGGAGGTTGCTAATAAAGTCTCTCTCCTGTAAAGGAGACGTTGCTAATCAAATCGCAACAAGGTTTCTGAGATAGACTCTATCATGGAAAAAGGAGGTTGCTAAGTCATTCTCCATATTTTAAAGAG
Organism: Cyclina sinensis; assembly: GCA_012932295.1. Classification (NCBI taxonomy): domain Eukaryota; kingdom Metazoa; phylum Mollusca; class Bivalvia; order Venerida; family Veneridae; genus Cyclina; species Cyclina sinensis. The sequence continues at coordinate 38,488,927 of JAAONU010000011.1, read as the reverse complement.
GGGTCTCCCTCCTGTACTGAAAAGGTATCTAAGTAAGTAATAAAAAATGTAAAAAAAGGATTGCACTATCAATCTGTAAAGCAGAGGCTGATTCTGTAAAGAGGAGGTCATTAAATTATAAGTAAGTCTTCTTTAAAAGAGAACATTATACATTATTTAGGAACTAAGTATGAGGAGGTCCGTAAGTTAGTTTCCATTCTGTAAAAAGGTGGTTTCTTTTGTCAAAATGTGGTCGCTAAGTAAGTCTACTTTCTATAAAGAGGTGGCCTCTTAGTAAGTCAACGTTCTATAAAGAGGTGGCCTCTTAGTAAGTCAACGTTCTGTAATGAGGTGCTCGCTAATTAAGTCTATTTTCTGTAATGAGATAGTCGCTAAGAAAGTCTACTTTCTGTAAAAGGACGGTCGCTTAATTATTCTACTTTCTGTAAAGAGGTGGTCGCTGAGTAAGACTTGTTTCTGTTAAAGAGGAGGTCGCTGAGTAAGTCTACTTTCTGTAAAGAGGTGGTCGCTTAGAAAGTCTACTATCTGTAAAGAGGTTGTCGCTAAGTATGTCTACCTTTCTTTTTTAGCTGTGGTTCCTAAATCAGCCTCCTTTCTGTAAAAAAAAGTGGTGGCTCAGTAAGTCCCCTTTCTGTGAAGAGTTAGTTTTTAAGTTGTTCTTCTTTTGTAAAGAGGTGGTCGCGCAGTAAGTCTTCTTTCTTTTAAAGAGGAGTCGCTCAGTAATTCCACTTTATGTAAAGAGGAGATTGCTAAGTAAGTCTTCTTTCTGTAGAGGGGAGGTCGCTCAGTAATTCCACTTTCTGCTAGGGGTTGGTCGCTAAGAGTCTAATTTATATAAAGAGGAGGTCGCTAAGTTACTACTGTCTAAGTCTACTGTCTGTAAAGAGGCGGCCATTTGGAAAGTATACTTTATGTAAAGAGGAGGTCGCTAAGTTAGTCTACTGTCTGTAAAGAGTTGGCCATTTAGAAAGTATACTTTATGTAAAGAGGAGGGCGCTAACTTAGTCTACTTTCTGTATAGAAGTGGTCGCTTAGAAATTATACTTTATGTAAAGGTGAGATCGCTAAGTAAGCCTACTTTATGTAAAGAGGTGGTCGCTAAGAAAGTTTACTTTATGTAAATGTGACGTCGCTTAGTAAGTCTACTTTATGTTAAGAGGTGGTCGCTAAGAAAGTCTACTTGTTGTAAAAGCGGGGTTGCTTATAAAGTCAACTTTCTGTAAAGAGGTTTTTGTTCAGTCAGTCAACTTTCTGTAAAGCTGAGATCGCTAAAATAGTTTACTTTGTTTAAAAGGTGAGGTCGCTAAGTAAGTCTCCCTTCTGTAAAGGGGTGTTCTCTAAGTAAGCCTACTTTATGTAAAAGAGATGGTCGATGAGTAAGTCTACTTTCTGTAAAGAGGAAGCCGCTCAGTGAGTCTCCATATTGTGAAGTGAAAGTTGCTTAGTAAGATTCCATACAGTAAAGGGTAGTTGCTTGGCAAGTCTTCATACTGTTCAGAGTAGATTCTTTAGTAAGTCTCCATTCTTTTAAGAGGAGGTTGATAAATAAATCTCCATCCTGTAAAGAGGAGGTTGCTTAATAGATCTCCATCCTGGAAAAAGGTGGTTACTTCATTGGTTTACATAATGTAAAGAGGTGATTAATAAGACTGTCTTGTGGAGGATCCCCCTTCCTGTAAAGAGGAGGCCGCTTAGTAAATAGAGGATATTTGTTTGTTCTTGTGGAAGATGAGAATTTATTTCATCGAGTGAACACCATATGTGATATTTTCACGAGTGGCGCAGCCACGAGTGAAAATATGAACATATGGTGTTCACGAGATGAAATAAATTCCCATCTTCCACTAAAAACAAACAAATTTTCTTTTTATTTTATGCCAACACGTCAAAAATGGGTATTTTATGATATTTTTAATCAGGGCCTTCAATAAATTCCCCATGGTGAGCCCCAAATCAGTTAATGCGTACTTTGGTTACTCCGCACAAAAAAAGTGCAGACAATCTCCAATACATATGATAACTTTACTTCTGCTGAAATAAACTGAATACACTTTTATCAAATAACATTTATTTTTCTCTACACAGTTTATCAATATTTATTGAATTTTAGCCATACATACTTTAATTATAAAAGCGGATTAATACCGAGTAATATTCAATCAACTGAATTGAAAGTCGGCCATATTGGATATTGTCCATGTGAGTAATGTAAACAAATCAGACATTTTAAATAATTTATTGCGAATTTCATCATTGTTCACAACTAGTTAGGCTCAGGAATTCAATATTATAATTGGATTTAACAAGGTAAATAAATTTCACTCGCTGTCACAGTCTGAAATACAGCGGATTCTCTTGTATTTACGTGCTGGGGAAATTCCTGAAGTTTCATCAAGCAGTAGTTCGGCACAAAGAGTGTATTATCAAAATGGTAATTTCACTGATTCAAAACAGTGTATTATCACTTTTATCTCACTGATATTTCCCTATATTTCATTGGTAGGCATAAAATAAATCTCCATCTTGAAAAAAAGTGGCGATTAATAAGACTGTATGCGTCTTGTGAAGAGGAGGTTGCTTAGCAACTCTCTATCCTGTAAAGAGATGGCTGCTAAGTGAGGATTCATTCTATAAAGAGAAAGTTGCTAAGAAAGTCTCCATGCTGTAAAGAGGAGGTCGCTAGGTAGGTCTCTATCCAGTAAAGATGAGATTTTTAAAAATGACGGGCGACGAGCTTGCCTACTTACTGTGCCACGGAAACTTCATTTTGTTACAATTTTGTTTCTGACCCCGAAATCAATAGGGGTCATTCACTCAATGTGTGCAACCATTATATGAATGTTGAAGTCTCTATGAAAAATGGTTGTTGAGTTACAGAGTGTAAATGATTCTAAACATTTAGGTCACTGTGACCCTGACCTTTGACATACTGATCCCAAAATGTATATGGGTCATCCACTCAATGTGTGCAATCATGATATAAAGTTTGAAGTCTCTATGATAAATGATTGTCAAGTTACATGGGGGAAATGGTTTTCAATGTTAAAGTCTATGTGACCTTGACCTTTGAGCTACTGACTCTAAAATCAATAGGGGTCATTCATTCAATGTCTGCAACCATTATATGAATTAAGAAATGTATATGACAAATGATTGTCGAGTTACAGAGTGTAAATGATTCTAAACATTTAGGTCACTGTGACCTTGACCTTTGACATATTGATCCCAAAATGTGTAGGGGTCATCCACTTAATGTGTGCAATAATGATATAAAGTTTGAAGTCTCTAAAACAAACGATTGTCAAGTTACATGGCGGAAATGGTTTTCAATGTTAAGGTTTATGTGACCTTGACCTTTGAGCTACTGACCCCAAAATCAATAGGGATCATCCACTCAATGTGGGCAATAATCACTTGAAGGTAAAAGACTGTAGCCCAAAGAGTACTCAAGTTATCCTTCAGAAACCAAATTGCTAACGGACGGACGGACGCCCTGGACCATAATATAATATGCCCCCTTCTGGCATATAAAAAGTCTCCCGTAACTAACGGGATAACATATTCACTGATTAAAATGTGAAAAACTGTTAATTATTATGACACAAATAAATAAGACAGGCTTTAAAGTTTGCTGCGTTCTTCACAAATACAACTGGAATATCAATATGTAAAAACAATTTCTTTTTTATGTGTGGGTCAGTCGTTTTAAAACAAAATTAGAGGTTGACAAGTACGTCTCTAAGGCTTTTAAAAGTTATGTACGTTATAACAGTTTTCTTTAAATCTTTCGTTTTTCAAGACGACATCTTTTATGCAGTATATGAGTACACTTTTTCTTTTAAGCACGCTTTATTTTGACATTTATCAATAGATAAATTTATTATCCCAATCTATCTGTTTGGTATACCTTGATCTATGTATGTTTGATGAACGTCTTGCGACTACTTACGCGACCATAGCTAATTAGCATTTAGTGGGTGTAACTATTGATATTTTCGGTATATACCTGTTTGAATTTTGGGAATACTCGTTACAAGCACAGTTGTAACATGTATGTTATTCAAATAATTCAGTATATTTTATCTGTTTAAAGGGTACCAAAAGTCCTCTTCATTCTTCAAAAGCAAAGTTATATTGAAAATAATAGATGAATATTCCCCTTCATTAAAATGTCTGTTTTCTGTTTTGTGTAAAAGTTCATGATGACCATTACTATGGCAACAGATTTTGGATACATTTCTTTCTTCTGTACAAATGATGTTACTTAAATAAAACGCAACATTGAATGATAACACTTATATAGTTTTGTAAAAAGGCTGGATACATTGAAAAGATGTAGAATTTACAATGAAATAGCTTAAAGTTAGATTTTTCAAATCTGCCATAATAATTTACTGCCAACAGGAATCTGACGTCAAAATTTGGTATGTGACGTTTTAAGGAATATCAAGTTTGCGCGTTATGTTCCTCTTCAACATTATGTTGCATGAATATCCAGTCTGTTCTATGCAGGAAGCTGAAACTTTACGACATTAATCCAGGGATATCATTTGATCAAAATGAGTAAAAAGGTCAGTTTCCAAAAACTATGTCCAAGTGCCCTTTTTCCCGTGTTATTATCGCCGTTCCTGGACGGCGATATATACAATTAACAAGATTTGAACAGTTTTGCCTGTACACCGCCTGCCTTTAGCCAATCAAGGCAAAGTATTTCATATCACATGATAACAAAATGGACGTCAAAATTCTTCAGAAGGGATGCGTAAATGGACTCGCCCAACCGCCATATTTGTCGGGTTACTTATTCTTACAACTGAAAAATACCATCATCAATGCACGATCTCAGTACCAGTCTTCAGGCTCGTGTAAGATAAATACAGGATAATCGCAATATTTTTTTGCTACATGTCATTTGTAACTAGAAAATGTAGTCTAAATAAGAGTATGGTTTGTTTGTTTTTTCCAAAACTTGCACTTAAAGAAAAAAATAAATGCTTGCTTCTGGGCGATTATAATCAGGATACAAACTCCCTGCAGGGGTTACTTCCCCTGATTAGTACAGTAAAAATAGCAAAGCGTGACGTAACCGGTGCGAGGAGTTTGATCAGGATTTTTCCGTGTTTTTTATATGCTTGATTAAGGTCAGGGCAATATCGTATTTTTTACCTAAAATTTATTCTGTTTAAATTGTACATATAATATTCTTATGGTATTGAAGAACTGTATCTAGCTTTTGTTAAGTATACATTTTTTAGTAATAAATAAAGTTAAAAAACTACGCAAATAGTCAATTAATTATGCGTAGACTGGTTTACAACAAAGCAATATTTACAAAGTTTTAACGCTGCAAATTTTAACATGATGTATAAAGACATTGGGGTGTTTTTCATAAAGAAGCCAAATCGTCCGCTTTCAAAAATAGTCCAGCTACTATAAAAATTACAATGTATATTTCATCTACTTTATAATTTCTGTGTGAAAATTATCAAATATAACTTCGCTTTTCAGTGCAAAGCATGTTGTAAGATTATCAAATTAATGAATGAAGAACATGAAATACATTCATCTATGGATAAGACGAAATGCATGGCTGAACGGCGATTTCAAGCATTTTTGGAAATGCTAATACTTGTTTATCATTTGTATTTATGTGTGCAGTAACCTATTTGCAAAAATACATAACAGGAGGGGACTTGGGTCGCCCAGAGACGAAATGGTAGGCGGAGAGTGGAACTGGCTGAGTATTGGTTAAGAGTGTCTCTTTACAGAAAATTTAGATTTCTTACACTAAAACCTGCAGCCTTGTGGTAAGTCTTAAACAGACTCGTGTATTTTTTTCCAATATTTTCTCATAACGTGTATTTATTTTAAAAGGGCTGGCCTCCAGACAAAAAAAAAAAAGAAAGTTTTCTTGTATTATAAATTTCTTGTAATATTCATGACTAATGCTTAAAAACTAACTAACTGCCAAAAAATAAGTCAGATAATCACATTATAAATTGATTTTTTTCCATCATAGTGCTATACAGTAACGCGACGGTATAACTAGATTGTATAAGATTTAAAATAAATAACTATAATTACACATGCAGCGATAGTGGTGACAGTAAAAGCGTTGGTAAAATTTTGTTAACATGAGGGTCCAGAGTTCAAATGAGGCTGAAGCGAATATATTTTTTGTTCTATTTTGACTTTTATAATCAGTTTTGAAGTAAAATATAATGTTGTTATAATCTCACAGCATCTAGATATTTAATTTATGTAAAAAATATTTTTCTATCAAATCTGGAGTACAACCTCTTTAAGAAGAACAAGAAATACCAAAAATACAATGATTTCTCTGTAACTACGTGGATTAGATGAAGGAAAATCATGCGAATACATGCAGTTTTAAACAATAGTACAGACCCTAGATATTTTAAAATCTTGAAATCAGTAAGAACGTCAACGGTCACTAAGTATCTTTAGGCAAACCAATGCTATATAACAAACTGATATCGAACATTTGACCCAGACACCATTTTAGTAAACATTTCAAGCGGAGTATGAAGCCACCATTGTAAAGTGTTTGGCTCACTAAAAAGGAAGCGATGCTGTGTACAGTACAATTAACAGCTAAACTATGTCAACGATTTCACGAGATGACAAGAAATAAAGAAATGTGGTCGAAATCAAAATCGATTTTCATTTTTCAATTGGATAGTACTGATCAAATTAAAACCGACGCTTCCAGCAAAATTTAGAGAAATGTTTATAGGCTTCGTGCATAAAAGCTCGGAGTCGTATACTTTTACGCAGGGTAGACCATGAGTAATTTCTGCTACGTAAAACTCGTCAGCTGGTAGGAAAAAAGAATTGCGACTGTAGACAACCCTTTTTGCCTTTTTTTTTTAAATCACTCGCACCTCTGCACGTTTGCTAGCTCGCGAGAGAAGAGAATACTACTATATCAGATAACAGTAAAATTCACTTTTCAGTCATCAAATAGACAAGATTCAAATAATAAAAAAAAACGCCTTTCAGTCATGGTTATCTTGTATATCTTGCATTAAAGCATTGTATCATGGACTCATTACATGTTCCTGTTTGCTTTCCAATGGATGTGTTGAAGACGGTGAGGTTTTCTATAAGCTTTAAGTTCTATGAGGGGGTGGGGGGAGAATGTTGGTGTAAAGCCTATTACCTATTTAGCGCGAAACGTCGACTGGACGTCATTGATTATTTGTTTTGAAAATACCACTGAACTTAGTTTTAATGAAAGAAATAGATTTATTATATACTTATAAATGAAATATTGAGAAATATTGATGAAATAAATTGCGTATTTTCATTTTCCGTATTTTCACTGTAAAAAATTATTTTTCACTGCAGTGAAACATATTTTCCGTATTTTCACTGGTGTCTTGCCGGACTACTTTCTTCTAAATTCAGCCAATACACTAAATTAAAGGGGAATTCTTTCGAATCTTAAGGTCAAAAAAGAGAAAAGTATATAATTTTCAGCTAGAAAATTGAAGTTTTTTCTATACATACGGGATTTATTTTCATCTCGTGGTATGAAAATTATCATATTTCACTCGTGGCTATCGCCACTCGTGAAATATTTATTTTCATACCACTCGATGAAAATAAATCCCGTATGTATAGAAAAAACTTTAATATCCTCTATGTATGTCTTTACAATATTCTACATGAGCTTGTCTAAGATTTCATGACTTTGTCTTCACGTGAGCTTGTCTTAAGCACCTTTGTACCATATATTCGTAGGGACACAGCGTATTTTTTCTGGTACCACCTATTTGTCAAATATCAATAGTCAAGGTAAAAAGTATTAGGCTAATGTGTATATAATCCTGTTTCAGAGGCTAAAATGTTATTCAAGGTTCTCGATAGAAGACACCGTCCGATCCCGGTACGGCTAAAACGTCTTCTAGACAACCCAAGATACTCTCTACAAAGGAGACATTTTCTACTGGTTAAACACAGCTAAAAAATTCTACAGTTTTTCTCTTAACACCTGATTCATTAGCTTTGAAAGATGTAAGCTTTGATGATTTCTTAAAAGAAGCAATTTTGAGAAATTATTTCAATTACATTTCAACTACCCCGGTATTCTTCATCGAACGGGATTACCCCTGACCCTGCCACTTCAGCTTTCTTGTTGACATTCTTCAAAAGTTATATGTAAATTTCAGAAATTACAAAAAAGGGCCTGATAAAGTCATATTAAGGCAAAGTACTATAAACAAACACAGTAATTAAAGTTTAATACTTTCACAATGGTTTTCCTTTTATTCAAATATGAATCAATTATATTATAAATCATTTTTTAAAAGTATCCATTGCAAGATGTATGAATTTTAGTACATTTTTTTGAGGAGACTGTAGAAATAATAGCTTCAGAATAAATTGGTTATCTGTCCAGTATAGTTATTAATTTGACCGACGACACGGGGAAAAGGCACTCGGACGTTCATTTTGTTATTGAAATAAAGTGATTTGAAAACCATCAAAAATCGACAAATTTCTCAGCCTCTTCAAAAACAAAGTTGAAGTAAAAAGTTGATAGCCTGATTAGTTACCCTCATAAAAATGCCAATTTTGTATCAAATTTGTTGGTGACCATTACCGTGGCAACAGTTTTTGGAGACAGTTCTTTCTTATGTAAAAATTATATTACCCCAAAAAAACGCAATTTGGAATGATAACGTTTATAGTTTCTTAAAACTTTGGGATATGTACATCGAAAAGTTATAGAATTTAACAATGCAATAGCTAATATTCAAATATATAAAATCCAGCATATTAATTTACCGCCAATCGGAACTTTGATAATCTGACGTTCAATTTGGGAATGTCACGTTATATGTTTCTCTTCAATATGACAGAATATCGCATCTGTTCCATTCAAAAGACTGATATTTTCAGACAATAATCTTCGGATATCATTCGTTCAAAAATAGTTAAAAAATCAATTTCCAAATTTATGTCAGAGTGCCCATTTTTCGTGTCGTTGGTCATTTCATAATATTACCGTTAATATTTTGGATGAAAAAATTAAGAAAACGTTTCAAAATAATTAAAAAAATATCATATTATCATCAAAATTTACTAAAAGAACAAACAACAACAACAACAACAAAGTAAAAGAAAAGGAAGAAATTTTAAAATCATTCCATATTATCATCGCTGTTGAGAGGATACATGTAAATTTCTAGACATTTGTGGAGACAGCAGTACATTTAATTCAATATCCGTCATATTGTATTCACAACCTTCAAATTATTAGAAAAGAGTTTAAATAAAACAAAACGCGTTTTAACACATTGCCGATTATTGGCGACAAAAAGTTCGGAAATTTATGTGGGATTAATATATACTCACACTCGGTAAAAATAAAAAGCGAGTAGACCAACTGTGGTGAATCGCTATAAAGTGTGGCGAATCGATTCGTTATTGGGGCGAGTCGTCAGTAATTCTTTCATTTTAACCAATCAGACAGCACTACTCACTAGATAATTTTTACTGGATCCCGGAAATATTGATTTGGTTGTGTCTAACCTACACCTTCGAGGATTTGCAAAAATAATGTCATTCGAAGAGTTAGAGCAGGTATTTGTTTTTGATGTTGAAGGTTTATTTCCTGTTTAAAAAGTAGTAGCACAAGTTAAAACGATATATCTTATTTTATTAAAGACCATCGTATAAATAAAGCTAAACCAATCTTAAAATAAAATAACCAATCTTTATGGTGGTGTTTTAGCCTTGTACAAAGTCACTGGCAGTTCTTTCTTGACAGTCAGTATAACGGTTTCAAATTGATTTTGATATTTTGATTTATTTCTTAAAACATTTTGGTGACTTGAGTGCAAGCATTTGTTCCAGTAAAATTGTTGAAGTGTAAAGTTCACAGTTACCTATCACTTGCATCATAGGTGCTCGGTTGGATTTCCATTCGTTTCCCCCACACTGACATTTCCTCCTGGATGTTTCCTCCAGGATGTTTCCTCCCCTATATATATATTATATAGTAATGTGAAGATATACTATATAATGATGATATTGTTCTTTATGAAAAATTTAGTATCATTGATATTTAACAAATAAAACATGACAAAATCATTCTTTTACGTAAATATAAAAGAAAGTTGGGGTTAGGTAGTTTAAAACAATTTGTATCTATTGGATATCAGGTATTAGGTTTTTAATTAAATTTTAACAGTTTACTTATTTTTTTTTTTTTTGTATTTGTTTATGGTGGATAAATATATAACTAGAGATAATTATGTATGCATTGATAATATAAAATATTAAACAATTAGTCATTTAGCATCAATTGTGTGAAAACAATTTTTCAAAGTTTGCGTTAATTTATTTTGGGATAAAATAATGTGTTAAAGGTGTTGGAAAAATTATTCAATCAAATCTGAATCATTATTTTAAATCCATCCATCCCAACTACTTTTTATATAGTATATATATAGGGGAGGAAACATCCTGGAGGAAACTGTAGTGTGGGGGAAACATCCAGGGGAGGAACTGGTTTGTGGGGGAAACGACTGGATACCCTCGGTTGTATGCAAAAATTCATAAATTAGCAAACATACAAAAGTAGGGCCCTACCAGAGTGAAAAGGGTTCTTTTGTATGTTTGCTAATTTATGAACTTTTGGATACAACCAAGCACCTATGACTTGGATGTTAGGCCTTAAGAATAACCATGTTTGTTATTAATATATGTACCTGGCATAACGCATCATATTATCACTCATATTTTCAATTTTTACTGGCTAATATAAAATAAATCAAAATGTGTTAACATATTAGTGGTGCATAATGTCTTATAAAGTGGTGCATAAAGACTCTGGCACACAAAGTCCAACATTCTAATTATAGATACAAAAAATACCAATGGAATGTATGAGTAAGCACATAGCGGGTCAACAATTATGCCAAATGACCATAGATTACGTCTACATGTAGTCACACTATTTTGCCTCCAAAGGTGGACTGATTTTATAGGTTGTCATTTAATAGTTGTTCACCTTCTACGTCTCACTTTGATCTACACCTGATCAAGCGGATTCACCCAATCATATGCGGTTGGGCACATATTATCCCTTGTTGTCCCATTTTTTGCAGAGTTTTCAACAAAAGAGATGACATTAAGATAAAATATGATAACTTTAACTGTACCAGTCCTGAAGCCTGCATGATTGTAATGTTTTGAAATCTGAAAATGTTTTGTTTTTTCAGGACCCATTTGATACTCATGAGTTTGTTGAGAGGCTGGCATGGCGTACTATGGGAACAAAAGCCCGTAGTCAGCATGATGAGTTTGATCCTATGTTATTACATGGAGCATTTGAGAACATGATTGCTGAGTTAAAGGTAACTGACTCTGTTTGTCAAGGTTGACACTTAGTTTATCATTTCAGTACAACAACAGCTGGTTTAATTTGTTGTCTGGTGATTGTACATCTATGTTCAGATAAAATGTTAATAGCAATCAGCATTTCTAAATCAATAGAATCTTAATTTGAGAGTGCTTCTTTGTAAAGAGGTTATTGTTGTATCTTTCTTTACATTTAAAAAAATGTAGTCATATTTTCTGCCAACAGAAGAAGATCTAAACAGAGTAAGTTATAATAAATGGTCTTTTAAATGTTAAATTTTGTTATACAATGTGTGTTACAGCGTAAAAATGACATGGTACAGCAGCGTGTGGACAAACTTGAGGAAGAATGCAAAGAAGAGGAGAAGAAGCACTGGGCAAGGGTCGTTGATCTACAGAGAAATAATCAAGTAATCATACATTTGAAGCTTTCCTTGTGTATTACACATATTTTTGAGAAGAAAATGGCCAGTTTGAGCAAGGCAGGATACTGTCTTCTAACAAAGTCATGAAAAATTGTAGGGCTCATATTAGCTCATATATTTTAAAAAGGTTCTGCAGATATGTAGTGAAGTTATCCAGTAATATAAATTTTGTAAATTTGTAAATGCATTTTGTTATTGCCATTGAGAATTCGATTGGTGATTATGTGGCATGTTGTAGATGATGGAATTGGTTAAAAATTACATTGGAAACTTTTAAAATGAGAATTGATATTGACTGTAATATTACTTATAATAATAAGTTCTTTTGAAAATACCTATGTACCGTACTAATTAAGCTGTTACTATTAATAAGTTATTTTGAAAGTACATAGTGCACGTGTCAGTATACTGACATTTAATGGTTCTTGTTTGTTGAATATAAATTTTGATTGAAAATAGAATTGTTGATATATAACAATAATTAATAAAAATAATTCTTATTTAAAAGCTCTTTAAGTGTCATTCTCTTGAACATTAATTTGTTCTAAAAAAGTAGAGCATTACATTGAATTTGTTGATTGTAAGATTAAATTGCCAGATAAAATTTTGCAAAGCATGTGTGCACAATACATTACACATACAGATACTGATGTAATTACTATTACCTTTTAGGCTGCCTTTTCCCATTTTCAAGGGCTGGATGAAAGAATAAGTTCTGTGGCTACAAAAGTGGTGCATCTTGGTGACCAGTTGGAGGGTGTTAACACACCTCGGGCACGTGCTGTTGAGGCTCAGAAATTGATGAATTATTTGTCAGAGTTCCTTACTGATGAGCCACCGAAGTCAGCTATATTCACTGATCCATTTCAAGTAACGCTTCCATTTTGTCTTTATTTTATTTGTAACTGCAGTATTCTCTCATTCATTTGAAGCCTTCTCTGTCTCTTAATTGCCAGTTCTTTGAAACGGGTAAAACATGCTCTACAGTGTTTGTGTTGGTCTGTGACCTTCGCATCTTTCAAGGTTGTTGCAAGTTAATACATGTTAGTAAGCTTACTGCTTTATATGGTACCAAAGGTTTGAAAAAATAGCACAGCAAATACTGCTTTCTCAATCATAAAACCTTTTTATGGTTTAGAGGTAAAAGGTTAAGACTCCCCTGACCTTTTTGACCTGGTAATAACCTTTGTGATTTTTTTTGGTGAATTTAAACATTTTACTTAATTCAGTGAAACAGTTACAAAAGAGGTATTGATATTCACCCTTAATAATATTGTATAGTATTTCTAGTAGAACTTGGTAGAGACAGTTCTTACAATCCAAATACATTGACAATGCAGATTTGACATGCAAAATCAGTTTTGATAGTTTAAGTCAGCGGCTCGCCCTAAATTATTTTTATTACAGTTACAGCTGGCAGCGGAGATTATACAAAAACTTCATATGATAGCCCTGGAATTGCCAAGCACAGAGAAGTATGTGTGATTGTGATATAAATTTTATTTTATCCTGTTTTATTATTTCTGAAGTTCCCAAGATGGGATGTTTACATTTACCCTTTCATTGGATGCATAAGGGCCAAGAAAATTCCCTATATACATGATGCAATTTACCATTTTAAAGGGTTTCATTTGAAAATTTTACATTTAAACATTTCATGTTTCAGTTTTGATACAAAGCATATATCTGTTTAGAATAAATATGAGTTTAAAAAGACTTCTTCTACTTGTTAGCAATTTTTCCAACTCGTGTCAGTTGGTTACCTATCTCAGGAACAATTATTCTCTAGTTTTGTTTTCGAGAAATTAACATACAATGTATATCACAAAATATTAGACATATGGATACATGAAAAGAAACAAGATTCTTCCTAGTGTGTATTATTTGATAAGGAACTGGGTAGCTTAAAAGTATTTGCATCTGGTTTGGTAGGTCCTAGGTTTTTATTCAAGCTAGAATGTTAATGGGCACCCACACAGGTGCACAGGTTATTATCTACCCATTTATGAATAGTAGGGTGGAAGCAAAAAGATTCTGACATTGAAGTATGAAGTAGATAGAATATTTTTGTGTTCACCTCTCCAGAATAGGTACCAGTGATAAAAGTTAGTAGCTCCTGTTTCAGGAGTGATTGGTTGCATTGTGTATAGGAGCTTAAAGAGCTTGTTAGAAATTTTGTATCATGATCAAGCTTAAATACATGACACATGTTAAAGCTATGTGTGTAGAAGGTGGTTGTTATTGAACAGTTTTGCATTTGAATATATACTTTTTCTTTCAGATTTGCTAAAGCAAGGAGAAAAATTGCAGGTATTGTAGATTTATTTTGGAACACTTGGGCTAGATACAAAGCAGGTTTTAACAAGAGACTAAAACACGTTATAAACATCTTTCAACGTAGTATATACCAGAGACAAGAATTTTGTAAAGCTTCAGAAAACTTCCTTGAATTAAATACAGAGGGACTGATGAAATACTTTATATTTAGTATTGAATTGTTGATGTCACCTGTTATCCAGTGATTCAGTTTAATATGAAGTCAAGTGGTTGTCATAATTCCTATCAGTTCCATAGATAATAATAGTCTGTTAAATGGTTGTACATGTGGCCATACCTACAGATTGGAAAAAAAAAGTCCATAACCATTTAGAAGAAAAGTTTTAAACATTAGCCAGCTGCAGCCTTACCATTTAGTTAAAAGTGTTTGTCTATGGTTATGAAACACATACATAAACATATTGACTGAAAAAATAAAAAATCCAATTATCTTGTGTATTTCAGATAAATATGATGCAATAGAGAATGAACTGATTGAAGAGTTCAGAATGGCTCACCATGAAGGAGATAAACGTAAAATGAAGAGATGTGCCTCTGTATTGTCAAACTTCAAGGTAAGCTTAATACCCAGACATATATGTAATCATGTAAGAGAGAGGAAAGTCTTTAAAAAATGAACTGCAAAAAATAATTAAGAATTAAAAATATTAGAGCTTTCTGGTTTCTTGAATTAAGGGTAACTGAAAATCAGAGCAAAAAAATAAAATCAGTTTTTTTTTTAAACTGAATGATATTGTGGTAGTATGAAATTTCTTAGGAAAGTTGAGACATTGATACACAAATAAAGCTTGCCATAAATTATATTCCTGTTATCTCTTACTGCAAAGTACTGGTATTGGTATTTAGTAAAATTGGGGTATGAAAAGTATTACCGGTATACAGCCAAAATGAGATTTATTGAATAGACTTCAGCTTGATTTTTTTCCCTTGAAATCAGATTTTAAATTATATAGTATCTTTTTGTTTTTAGCAAAAATACTGAAGGGCTCAGAGCCTCAGAGCATGTTTTCATAGTAGACCGTAATTTTGAAATGTTACAATTGGCTGAACCACATAGTGACTGTATTACAGTGTATTGTTTTGTATATTTCAGGGGCATGGTCGATGTGTTGATGCTTTTATAGAAGAAACACAGAAGGTTTGTCATATTGTTCATTTGTATTTGCTTGGAGCATTTACTGGTACTCTTATTAACACTGTATATCAGACCATTGACTGTATGTTAGGATTGTAGTGAAGTACTGATAAATCCAGGTGGGCTGCCAGTCTATATACTTTGTGTTAATAGGAACTAAACCAGAACAGAAGATCTTTTGGTCATTCATCATATTCGAGAAATGTCCTTTAAACAGTTAAAATTAGTAGAGGTGGATTATTTTTTTGGACATTATCTGTTTTTCAGGGCTCTTTTATTAGTTCAGATCCATTCAGTGAAGTTTATCCACTGTGTAAGAGAAGTAATGACCTCATCCAGGAAGTGTTCACCAACCCTGAAGTTGTCATGGGAAAACTGGTTCAGAATATATACATTACCAAATTACAGGTATGTTTTGTGATATTCAAGTTTTATAAGTAAAGTACATTTTCCATTAGCATTAAAAATACAAATCAGTATACAGCGAGCAGAGTGAAAGTGGTACTGATTGCATTATGTGGTTTGTCTGTGTAGAGCAGAAAATTCAAGACTTGCAAACAGGGGTCAGTTTCGAGCCCCTTCTCCTGATAGTATGACAGATTCTTGCACAAGCAATCAGGACCCTTTTTAGTCAGCATCTACTGCTGAGATAGGTTCAGCAAGTGAGACCCAACTTGATCTTTTTAAATTATTGCTGAGTGAGAAATGGTCAAGTGCAGTACTCCTGACCCAAGATTGCAGCTGCCAGTTCCCTTGGTAGATGACTTCCACAAACTTCCACCATCCCTCTGCTCATCATAGGTAATGGATAGGACCCAAGCAGAATTTGAGTGAAGTTAGTAATATACTAGGACTTAATTTTACAGTTGATATGAAATTGATTTGGGTGTGATAAGTTTTTATGCAGATCTTATAAAGAATGAAAAAATTATGTTTCTCTTTCAGCAATATATACAGTCAAAATTAGACAAACAAGAGGATCCAGAACAATACTTGAAAGATTTCTTTGATATCTACACCAGGTACTGATAACTCTGTTATATCTTTGAAATCCTTTTCATCTTTTACTCACATATAGCATGGTGAGTATTTTTGTCAGTTTTTGTTTATTATGTGTGACTGTCATAGTTTGTTGTCAGTCATTCGTCAGCTATTTTTTTTAATGACTTCTCCTCTACCACTGACTTAAAGTTGAAGAAACTTGCCATGGATGTCCCTTGGATGAAAGCTCTAAAGAATTTCTCTCCCACACAGAACATTTATTGCAATGGTAACTAGAAGGAACCTTTAAAGATGTTATTGTCTGAAGCAGCATGGCCTATAGCTTTGAAATTTAATGTGTAGCATTGTGAAGTTGACCTCTGCTGAGATTGATCAAGTAAAACCTTTGGATCATTACTGTTCCATCCCCAGGGGCAGATTATTAACAAAGTCTTGAAAAAAGATTTTCAAAAATCTTTTGTCTGAAATTGTAAGGATGAGAGGTCTGAAATTTTGTACGTAGCAGTGTCATGTAAATTTACCTTCTTTTTATTTTTCAATTGATGTCAGCCGTATAATCACTTCTGCCTAAGTGTTTCAGTTGTTAAAATCAATCAGTTTAATGTCGCCTCTCATTGGTTCTGAGTCCTAGTCTTAGAGTCCCTAGCTGATCTTAAAATTACCAATTTTTACCTCAGATAGGACGCTAGAGCTTGCTTTTCCTTTGAATTTCTAGTGTGTATAAATGTTGCAAGAAAAGAATCAGCCAAAGAAATGCTATTAGTTACTTCCTTTTACTTCAGAACAACCAAGTTGTCTACTGATTTGTCAGAGTTCAAGATTGGTAATGACAGCTCATTCCTGCCTAAGATGACAAAAGTTATTTTCCAGAGACATTTAGATAATTATATCAAGTAAGTACACAAATTCCAGTGTTAGTATTTACATGATGAAATCACATATTTCCTAAGACATTTAGGTAATTATATCAGATAAGTACACAAATACCAGTGTTATTTTGATAATGACCAGAGGAAGATTTTCTGGACTTTATTTTAAGCACATATTAGATAAAAAGAGGTTTTTACAATGTATGCATATAGATTATGGATACTGCATACTTTAGATAAACCAAGAAAATCTTTAAACAGTTTTGTTAAAAAGTCAGTTCTGATGGGTTTCTAGAAGAGTGCTGAATTGTTTGGTCTTGGTATATCTTGTACAGTTTTAGAGACAGTAAATAGTGTTATTTTTAAATTTTTCAGTTTTGAGACTAAGTATCTACATGAGAGATGTGGTGCCATACTACAGAGATATTATGACAGCAAAGACCATCAGAAGAAGCAGATTCAATCTGGAGGGTAATTACTCTTTTTTGTTGTTGTTTTTTGTGTACTTTATGCCCGGGCTTGTTTTAGACATAAACACTTGGCAGACAAGCAGAAATTTTTCCCTAGATATATACAGATTCTAGTTTCATGGTTTAAGTTTTGGTGATGCTTCCTTTAAATTCTTTATAAAGTATTTTCCCAAGTTGAAAATAAGTAGTGATGTAACATAATGAGACTGTGTCTGCACATTCTCCTCTGACAGAGGGGTATCGGATTAAGGGAATAAAAGCCTAGGTCAATATCCTTGTAAAATGTTAAAAAGTAGAAAATCTCAACTTCAGGTTTCATAAGTAAGTATATGGAGCAAGCTAATTGAGGTTTTAAAGCTTTTCCAATTGGAGTGTCAGTCCTATCTTCTGTGTGCAATGTACAATAGTTATAGTGTGATTTAGTGTAACATTGATTGTAAAAGGACACAGCAAAAACAGTTTCAGTTTGATATTGGCTGCACTGCTTAAGAGAGACACTCCAACAGCAGTTTTGGCTTTGATATTGACTGTATAGCTCAAGATTCAAGAGAGACTGTCCAAAAGCAGTTTTGGTGTGTTCTTGACTGTTCTGCTGAAGAGACACTAGCAGTAAGCAGCTTTGATGAGATATTGGCTGAATTACTTCAGAGGGACCCTTCATGATCAGTTTTGATGAGATATTGGCTGAATTACTTCAGAGGGACTCTCCATAATCAGTTTTGATGAGATATTGGCTGAAGTACTTCAGAGGGACCCTCTATGATCAGTTTTGATGAGATGTTGGTGGCTGTATTGCTTCAGAGCGACTCTCCATAACCAGTTTTGATGAGATATTGGCTGAATTACTTCAGAGGGACCCTTCATGATCAGTTTTGATGAGATATTGGCTGAAGTACTTCAGAGGGACTCTCCATAATCAGTTTTGATGAGATGTTGGCTGAATTACTTCAGAGGGACTCTCCATAATCAGTTTTGATGAGATATTGGCTGAATTACTTCAGAGGGACTCTCCATAATCAGTTTTGATGAGATATTGGCTGTATTGCTTCAGAGCGACTCTCCATAATCAGTTTTGATGAGATATTGGCTGGATTACTTCAGAGCGACTCTCCATAATCAGTTTTGATGAGATATTGGCTGAAGTACTTCAGAGAGACCCTCTTTGATCAGTTTTGATGAGATGTTGGTGGCTGTATTGCTTCAGAGGGACTCTCCATAACCAGTTTTGATGAGATATTGGCTGTATTGCTTACGAGGGACCCACCATGATCAGTTTTAATGTGTGATTGGCTGTATTGCTTCAGAGGCACTATCTAAAAGCAGGTTCAGTGTGATATTGACTATATTGCCAAAGAAGGACTCAGTTATTGCAGTTTTGGTGTGATGTAGTATGAATGTATTGCCTAAGGACTCAGCAATAGCAGTTTTAATGTGATATTGACTATATTTTTTTTTAAAGAAGGACTTGGCAATAGCAGTTTTGATGTGATATTGACTGTATTTTGCCTAAGAAGGACTCAGCAATAGCAGTTTTAATGTGATATTGACTGTATTTTGCTAAAAAGGACTCAGTAATAGCAGTTTTAATGTGATATTGACTGTATTTTGTTAAGAAGGACTCAGCAGTGGCAGTTTTGATGTGATATTGACTTTATTTTGCTAAAAAGGACTCAGTAATAGCAGTTTTAATGTGATATTGACTGTATTTTGTAAAGAAGAACTCAGCAGTAGCAGTTTTGATGTGATATTGACTTTATTTTGCTAAAAAGGACTCAGTAATAGCAGTTTTAATGTGATATTGACTGTATTTTGTAAAGAAGGACTCAGCAGTTGCAGTTTTGATTTGATATTGACTATATTTTTTAAAGAAGGACTTGGCATAGCAGTTTTAATGTGATATTGACTGTATTTTGTAAAGAAGGACTCAGCAGTTGCAGTTTTGATGTGATATTGACTTTATTTTGCTAAAAAGGACTCAGAAATAGCAGTTTTAATGTGATATTGACTTTATTTTGTAAAGAAGGACTCAGCAGTAGCAGTTTTGATTTGATATTGACTATATTTTTTAAAGAAGGACTTGGCATAGCAATTTTAATGTGATATTGACTGTATTTTGTAAAGAGGACCTCAGCAGTAGCAGTTTTGATTTGATATTGACTGTATTTTGCCTAAGAAGGACTTAGCAATAGCAGTTTTGATGTGATATTGACTGTATTTTGCCTAAGAAGGACTCAGCAGTAGCAGTTTTGATTTGATATTGACTATATTTTTTTAAAGAAGGACTTTGCAATAGCAGTTTTGATTTGATAATGACTATATTTTGCTAAAAAGGACTAAGCAGTAGCAGTTTTGATATGATATTGACTATATTTTTTTAAAGAAGGACTTTGCAATAGCAGTTTTGATTTGATAATGACTATATTTTGCTAAAAAGGACTCAGCAGTAGCAGTTTTGATGTGATAATGACTATATTTTGCTAAAAAGGACTCAGCAGTAGCAGTTTTAATGTGATATTGACTGTATTTTGCCTAAGAAGGACTCAGCAGTAGCAGTTTTGATGTGATATTGACTATATTTTTTTAAAGAAGGACCTTGCAATAGCAGTTTTGATTTGATAATGACTATATTTTGCTAAAAAGGACTCAGCAGTAGCAGTTTTGATGTGATATTGACTATATTTTGCTAAAAAGGACTCAGCAATAGCAGTTTTGATGTGATAATGACTGTATTTTGCCTAAAAGGACTCAGCAATAGCAGTTTTGATGTGATAATGACTGTATTTTGCTAAGAAGGACTCAGCAATAGCAGTGTTGATGTGATAATGACTGTATTTTGCCTAAGAAGGACTCAGCAATAGCAGTTTTGATTTGATATTGACTGTTTTGCCTAAGGACTCAGCAATAGCAGTTTTGATGTGATATTGACTGTTTTGCCCAAGGACTCAGCAATAGCAGTTTTGATTTGATAATGACTATATTTTGCTAAAAAGGACTCAGCAATAGCAGTTTTGATGTGATATTGACTGTTTTGCCTAAGGACTCAGCAATAGCAGTTTTGATTTGATAATGACTATATTTTGCTAAAAAGGACTCAGCAATAGCAGTTTTGATGTGATAATGACTGTATTTTGCCTAAAAGGACTCAGCAATAGCAGTTTTGATGTGATAATGACTGTATGTTGCTAAGAAGGACTCAGCAATAGCAGTGTTGATGTGATAATGACTGTATTTTGCCTAAGAAGGACTCAGCAATAGCAGTTTTGATGGGATATTGACTGTTTTGCCTAAGGACTCAGCAATAGCAGTTTTGTTGCAATTGTAGTTTTGTGTGATATTGATCGTATTGCTCAAAAGGCACTAGGCACTCTCCAAAGGCCAAAGAAGGACTCTTCTGACTGTACTGAAGAAAGAGTTAGCAAAATGTTTTGGTGTGATATTGACTTGATGGTACAAGTACTCTAAAGTAAAGCAGTTTGTTGTAAGATTGACTGTGTGCACAGACTGTTAGAGGGAAATAAATACAGTGGTCTTTGTGTGGTATTGACTTTGTTCAAGTTTTATGTAGTAAGGTCACTTAAAGCAGTTGTGGTGTGAAATTGACTCCTGATTAGCTGAATGATAAAGAGACTCACATAAAACTGTAATGCATACCTTTACAGAGGTTTAGTGTAGAACTGACTTAATTAATACAAAACAGGTGGGATATTTATTGTGCACATGCAGTGTTGAGAGACTCCAAATGTTTGAAGTGAATTGATTGTGCACTTGCAGAATGTTTTAGTGACTGCATTAAAGCAATTATTTGCAATAATAATGGTATAATTACTAATTAATCAATTGTACGTAGACTCAACTATAGCAGCCTTTATGACAAATGTATTGTTTTTCAAGCCGTGGAAAATTAATTTTGCATAGATTTTTATCAAATAAGATTATCTTCTTGTTATTATTAATTTTTTATCTGGAAGTCTTAAAATCCAGTGGATGTCATTGACACATCATGAGGTTTGTTATGCTACTGGGTTCATGTTTATTTTTCAGATTGTCTGAGTTGCGTAGAGATTTACAGGCAAAGATAGCTAACGTGAACATGAATATTAACATTGGTCCAAGTGTAGAAAATTATGGAGGGGAGACGTTCCTGTCACAGGAAGTCTCAATTAACATCCTGCAAGAGACAAAACTAGCTTTTAAAAGGTGTCAAAATGTAAGAGAAAATGTATTTCAAGGATGATTATAAAGATGTAATGTTTCATTGAAAATTAAAATGATTTTTTTTTCTTTTAGTAGACTTTAAACTTACTTATTTAAAAAAAAATGATCAGGGCCTAAGGATTTAGAGTTAATAATACTTAAGTGATAAAATATAAAGATTAGTATCTGATTGCTTTGGTATATCAAAGTTCTTTTTGATCACTGTATTTGTGGAAAAAAAAAATTTTTTTTTTTAATTAACTGTCAGTGCTAAAATCTTTGAAGTGTTCTGCATTGGATATTTCTGTAATGAATTTCCCTTCACTGAATTTTTTTTGACATATTAATGTAAACTATGAAATATTTACCATTGATATTTTTAGTTGTCTGGCAGTTCTGATGTTCCCGGGAATGCTGTGAAAATTTTAGACATTCTTATCAAATACCTGGTTATAGAACACATAGATTATGCTGTTGAAGTAGGTCTTCAAGGTAAGGAGAAATTCATGTTTATACTCAATTAAACAGCCGTTTTTGATTGCATTTTTTCATCATGCAGTGGGGGTGGGGATGGCGGATGGAAGACTAAAAAAAGAAATATATGTTGACCATTCCATTGTCAAAGGCTGCATAACCAAGGGTTCTATGCTGGGTTACTAGTGTGCTTTTTATTTATCTGTGTAAAGTTAAAGATAATGATAAATCTACTAATCTTTCATGTTTTGTTGAGGTTTGTATTTGTTCTGTTTTATACATATACAAGAATTTGTGGTGGAGCTAGTCTAGATTTTGTTTTTGTTTTGAGCTCACCTGAGCACAAAGTGCTCAAAGGTGAGCTTTTGGGATCATTGATTGTCTGGCGTCTGTCGTCATTGTCATCAACAATTTGACTTGAAAGACCTCCTCATATACTGCTAAGCCAACTTTGACGAAACATGCCAGGGATATTCCTTGCATGAAGCTCTACCAAAGTTATTCAGAGAATTGAATTCCATCAAGAACTCTGGTTGCCATGACAACAGAAAGTGAAAACTTTAAAATTGTACTCTGAAACCACAAGGGCCTGAGCCTTAAGATTTTGTTTGTAGCATTGTCTAGTGGACCCCTACTAAGTTTGTTCAAATTATAGTCCTATGGTCAAATTTGGCTGTCTTCCGGGGGTCAGTTGATTTTACAAAGGGTTATATAGGGAAAACTCTGAGAATCTTCTTGTCTGAAACCACAAGGCATTGAGCTTTAAGATTTGATATGTAGCATTGTATAGTGGACCTCTACGAAGTTTGTTCAAACTAATTGTCTGAAACCTTAAAGCCTAGAACTTAGATATTTTTAATGGAGCATCAGCTAGAGGTCTTCTCCCAAGTTTATTCAAATTATACCCTTGAATAAAAAAAAGGCTTTACCCTGGGGGTCACTTGAAGTCATATAGATTTATGTAGGGAGAATCTTAAAAAATCTTCTTATGGTTGCTCAACAGCAGACCCAAAGGCAAAGTACTCAGGTGAGCGATCTAGGGCCATCCTGGCCCTCTTGTTTTGGTATAACTGTCACAGAGTCAGTGAAGATTTTTTTTGTGGCAGATCCTATAGCAATTTATTTGGAATTTTAGTTATTCCCATGGCAGAGCCTTTTAGGATTTATTTTGTGTTTTATGTATTTGTGGAGCCTTTATTTTTATACCCCAAAACGAAGTTTAGGTGTATATAGGAGTCACCCGGTGGTTGGTCAGGCCGTTCCTTGTCCAGGGCATAACTTGAAAACTAAAGGTTGGAACTCAATGCAACTTCATACAATGGTCAAGCACAATGAGAGGAAGTGCATTGTTCAAGAATCATAACTCCATCTTCACTATTTGCAGATTTATTGCCCTTTATTGGTTTTCCTTTTCCGGAGCATAACTTGAAAACTACTGGTTGGAATTCAGTGCAACTTCATACAATGGTCAAGCACAATGAATGGAAGTGCAGTGTTCAAGAATCATAACTCCATCTTCACTATTTGCAGAGTTATTGCCCTTTATTGATTTTCCCTTTTTCTTTGTATGGAGCATAACTTGAAAACTACTGGTTGGAATTCAGTGCAACTTCATACAATGGTCAAGCACAATGAGAGGAAGTGCATTGTTCAAGAGTCATAACTCCATCTTCACTATTTTTAGAGATATGCCCTTTGTTGGTTTTCCTTTGTATGGAGCATAACTAGACAACAAATGGTTGGAATTCAATGCAACTTCATACAATAGACAAGCACAATGAGAGAAAATGCAGTGTTTAAGAATCATAACTCCGTCTTCACTATTTGCAGAGTTATTGCACTTTGTCGGTTTTCCTTGTCCGGAGCATAACTTGAAAACTACTGGTTGGAATTCAGTGCAACTTCATACAGTGATCAAGCACATTGACAAAAAGTGTACAAGAGCCATAACTACATCCTCACTATTTGCAGAGTTATTGCCCTTTGTTCGTTTTCCTTGTCTGGAGAATAACTTGAAAACTACTGGTTGGAATTCAGTGCAACTTCATACAATGGTCAAGCACAATGAAAGGAAGTGCATTGTTCAAGAATCATAATTCCATCTTCTATATTTGCAGAGTTATTGCCCTTTATTGGTTTTCCTTGTCCAGAACATAACTTAAAAACTACCAGTTGGAATTCTATGCAACTTCATACAGTGATCAAGCATTATGAGTCTAATTGAGAGGAAGTGCAGTGTACAAGAGCTGTAACTCCATCTTCTTTATTTGCAGAATTATTGCCCTTTTTTAAATTTCCTTGTCCAGATCATAACTTGAAAACTACTGTATGGAATTCAGTGCAACTTCATACAGTGGTCAAGCACAATAAGTGGATATACACTGTAGAAAAGCTATAACTCTACCTTCACTATTTTCGCAGTTATTGCCCTTTGTTGGTTTTCGTTGTCCGGAGCATAACTTGAAAACTACTTGTGAAAATTCAATGAAACTTCATACAGTGGTCAAGCACAATGACAGGAAGTGCTTTATATAAGAGCTATAACTTCTTCTTCAGTATTTGCACAGTTATTGCCCTTTGTTGGTTTTTGTTGTCCAGAGCATAACTTGAAAACTACTGGTTGGAATTCAGTTCAACTTCATACAAAGATCAAGCACAATGACAGGAAATGCAGTGTTCAAGAACCACAACTATCTTTAATTGCCCACAACTGTAACTCTTTTTCATTTTTTTTGCAAAGTCTTCTGTTACTTATAACTTCCTCAGTTCAAAAGCAGTCTTTATCACATTTAGTGATAGCTGTAGTTATTTTATATTATAGGTATTCCTGTGGCAGAGCCTAAAGCTGCCCCTGAAATATACTTCTTTGACACTGTGTCCCAGGCTAATACTCTCTTCCATCTTTTTGAGAAGCAGTTCATGGACAGTGCAGTTCCGTTGTTTCTGTAAGTATTAAAAAGACAAAGATAACTGACAATCTTTACATTATATTGAAAAACAATATATAGAAAAATCTGTTTTTTTGTTTCAGTTGTTATTACAGACAGATACACTTCTGAAAAAAATCTTGTTCTACAGATTGTGATTATTTTTACAGATTCTATAAATTCGTATTTTATTTCAGAAATATTTCTACAATCAAGTTGATTATTTTGAAATATTATTGTGTAGTATCCACCAATCAATCTTGAAACATACTTTTCACATAGTCTTGCTGTTACATTGATAGTGATACTGTGACACCATTTCTAAAGGATGAATAACCCTCAGATTCACTTTAAACTTGGAATACCAGATCACCATCAAAATTGAAATGCATTTCAAAAGGGCAGGTAACCCATTATATGTTTTTGCACCATTGTACGCTTTTTTCGACTTAGAATTTCTTGGTTAATCTTTTTGTTAAGATCCATTTCTCGAAAAGTGTCAAAGGTAATCTCTTCAAACTTGTCATACTTGTTCACTATCAAAATTGAAATGCATTTCAAAAGGGCAGATTACTTCTGGGGGATTGTTTGACTTAGCTTATAATTTACTATCCAGGTCTGAGAAAAGTACAGTGTACTGTCCTTGAACAGGTCTTGTTTAAAGAAAATTTTGATGTTAAGTTTTTAATTTGAGTTATCTCTTAAATGTTAAAATAACTCCTTTTTTTCTAATATAATTTGATGTGTATCACAAAGGTCTACACCCTTGTATGCTGACTGCCTGCACAAGAAGAGAGAGTTACGAGAAAATATGGAGACCAAGATAGATACGGGGCTTGATCGTGCTGCGGGCTCCATCTGTGGTTGGGTGAAGTATATCCTGTCTTCTGAACAGAAGAAAAATGATTTTAAACCTGATGATGACTCAGTGCTAGCACAAATGGGAACTCCAGTTAGTTATTTCTGTATAGAATAATAAATCTGCATTGCACGACAAGTTCTTCTGTTAAAAAGTGAATGTCTGAAGACACAGATCTTTGAAAAACATGAAAGAGAGAAAAAAAGGCCATCAATTTGACATCTCTTATGTAACGACAAATGGTCGGGCTAAACAGGAAGTTAGAGACTGAAAAATACAAACTGAATCCTTGGCAGATCCTGTTCAGTTTGGTTTTGTTACAAGTAAACTTTGATAGTTTTTCAGTTGAAAATGCAGGCTGTGTATTTGTATTAACAGGCAGATCTGATCAGGTTTGATGTATATACTACATTATAAATTAGTGTTATTTTACAGGCTTCACGCAAGGTAGTCAAATTTGTGATGGAACAGCATCACTCTATAAGAGAGAATTTAGATGGAAAAAATGTGGAGGCCCTGTTGCTTGAGCTGGGAACAAGGCTGCATAGAATTTTGTATGACCACCTTTGTCAGTTTACATACAATTCTTTAGGTAAGTTTACAACAGATTCTGAATAAGTTTTCACCTGCATAGATTTTTGCATTATCTTAAATGCAAGCTGAAAATCAAATCATTTGACAAAGAATCAAAATGCAATTATTCAGATTGGCAATGGACCTGTTTATTTTTTGTTGAATTGCATTTTTTTTTGTACTGCATCTTTGTTCCTTCAAGATACAGACATGACCTAAGAATGTTTTCATAGTTCCCCGTAATTTTGTTGTTTCACAGTTTGTTTGATCTGATTTTGACTGTATCTGTTTAATACTTCCGAAGATCTTCCCTTTTATAGCATTTCTTGTTGGTATAGCATTGGTTTTAGCAATTTTTATCTGTTTAAGGTGCCATGTTGGTGATCTGTGATGTTAATGAATACAGGAAGTGTGTGAAGGAGTTTGGGTTGCCATTGGTTACCCAGCTGTTTGAAAAGTTACATGCACTGTGTAACCTTTTAGTTGTGGTTCCAGAAAATCTGAAACAAGTTTGCAGTGGTGATCAGCTGGTGAGAATTTATTTTTAAACTCTTTTCCATAGGCATATTCAATTATATATTTACACTAGTTTCTTTTCAAAGCTACATTTCAGGGGCATATGTCAATTTCCAGTGACAGCTCTTGTGTTCTTAGTAGAAAAGCACCGTTAGTGTCATTAAATTGTTAAAACATAGTCTTATCAAGTATTCTCTGGTCCAAGCACCTGCTTAATAACTCCCGCTTTTGAAATTAAACATGTGCATCACACTTTCCAAAGGTAAAGTCTTTGTATAAACATTTACAGAAATGAAACTGCTGATTGTCATAAGTCACCAAAGCGTCGAGGTTTCAGAACTGAGAGATTAATGTCAGTCTTATGATTTGTAACTTGATATTCCGAACTGCATTATAATTTATGACTTAGAAAAAAATTAATTATCTTCATATTCTTCAAACGTTTTTAAAACTAACACATTATCATTTTACAGGCTGGTTTAGACAAGTCAATTCTACTGTCATTTGTACAGCTAAGAGCAGACTATAAAACAGCAAAGCTGGCGACTCTTTTGAAGTGAATCAAGATCCGTGTGAAAAGGGGACTTGTTAAGTTTCTAGTCACATTATGTGAAGGCCGTTGGTGAGCACCATATCATTTCCAAGGGATTGGATAAAACAATTTGGAGAAAACTCACCTTTCAAGACAGTTGCTTTTGATTTCGGCTATTGTTTTTCAATTAGCTTCTGATTTAAGTAGAGCTTTTGATCTAACTTAAAAGTTTCCAGTATTTATAGTTAGGTAAGCTATCTACTTACATAACCAAATGCTGTTCAAAACATTTAAAGAGGCATGCCCTTAAATTTCAAGTATTCCTCAAAATAATGTAAATATCCATGAATTATTACCCGCTGTCAAAGGGTACAGCAGTTAAACTGATTAGACTACTATAAGTCTTCATGCAGAGAGTTGTTGTTGTTGTACATTTTTTGGGTGGATAGTTAATTGTTACAAAATGCACACTTATTTTGTTGCTATATGCCTTAAGTAAAAATTTTTATGCATATTTTCTTTTCTAAATTGTCACTTATTTTCCTGAATAAACCAGTAAAATACACATGTAGTATACCATCAGTAATTGTTAGGGTCTGTCCCTTTAAATAAAACAAAAGGAAGCAAAGTGGATATCTTGTGTAACCATTTGGTATCATATTGTGAAGAAGTGATTTTAAAGTTCAGTGCTTCTTTGTAGAGTAAAGGGCAGTATATGTTGTAAACATTCCATACATGCTTGCTTGCTTTCAGTAAGAATGAAAAATGGCTGTACAAATGTCAGACTGGGTGCTTTAGCATTGATGGCTGAATATATATAATAGAGTAATTTAATAGTTAGTAAGGGTCTCAGCCCAAAGGTTCAGAACTTCCTCAGTAATTTACTCAGATGAATTTGCTACTTTTCTCATTTAACTAATTTTTGAAAAAATTAATTTTGGTTATTCAGAATCATATTATTAGCCAAATCAATAAATTCTTGTAAAAATATATATATTTTTTTCAGAAAAAAAATTGTAATGGGATAAAGCACATTTAAATTATAATGTAAAAAATATACGAGTTATAATACAGAATATTTTTTCTGTTCAGAATGCTAAAATTTACTATTATGCACTCTTTGATTCATCAGATGTTTAAAATTGAAGGACTTAAGTACATGAATGGATTAAGTCTTGATTTCCTCTTTTTAAAGAAGATTAATTGCTCTTAAAAGCAAAAACTCAAATTTTGAATAGGTTAGCTGTTTTAGTTGAAATAAATCCTGTGTTATTGACTTACTTCATGCACTTAATCAGGTGTCTCAAATACTAGCCCAAAACAGAGCTTTAGAAAGGAGGCTCGCACATTATTACAGTAAAGCTGTTAGAAGTGACCTATGTTGCTACAGAACATTCAAGCCTTGTCAGAGGTTATGACCTGATCATTCTGCAGAGTTTTTGTGCATCTTCTGTTTCTGGATATAATATTCGAAGAGTAATTTTTGTTTTAAATTTGTTGGAGCAAAAGTTAAATTACCTAAGAATCATTGACCAAAACTATGTAAAATTAATTAGTCTTTTAAACTGATTTTGATTTTTTTGTTATTCTGCTGTTTTACATTAAACTTTTGACAGCAGTGACTGTTAATCTTGTTCAGAAGTATATCTTAGATGTGATGTAGCATTTTCTGACTTCTTTGTCAGGGGTGGTGAAAGATGGGGGTTGGGGGAGAGGATTTGATTTATCACTCTAAGTGAATGATAGAATTCTGTTCTTTCATTATTTATACTTAAGTGCTGTTATGGCAAATATGACAATCCAGGAGTTATTGCTAACATAAACTGATTTGGGTTTATCACAGGTACATGACATATGGTGTAAATCACAGGTATATAATATATAAGCTTTCAAGTCTTCCAGAACAGCTGTTGTTTTCTGTCAGTCTGATTTGATAATGTCTTTTCAAATGCAGAGCTATTTTCTGTATGAGGAATTTATATAAAAAAAGAATTATAAGTTATATAGTCCAAAAAAAACACCATTTGTACTGAATAGTGAAAGCCAAAATGGCAAGAAATTACCCAGCAAGTGTCAGAAAGCTGATATGGATAGACCTTATTTAGCTCAGTTGGAAGGGCAAAAAGTTTATGTGTCAAGAATCCATGGTGTTTGTAACCTTTGATAAAATGATCACTTGATTGATATGTTTGATTGTAAAAATTTACAGCGTATTTTATCTGCAGTTGATATTCTCTTCATTTATGATCTAATTTGATGTAACTTCTGGGTAAAGAAGTATAAATTATATATGTAAATGTAATAATGATTGTGCAATAATATTATTTATATTAAATGTATAAATTTATCATCATCACTTTTAGTACTATATTGATTATGTAAAAAAAATAAAGACAATTTGTATGTGGAATGTTTTGTTTGTCATTTTAAGATAACATCCAGAGATTATTTCCTCCATATTTATGCCAATATTTTTATGCAAATGAGGGTATACAGCAATTTCATCGTCTGTCCGTGCATATGTGTAGAGTTCATATTTACTGTGATAGATAGAAAGTTTATTTGAACAATAGATTTACATCCATGAGTTCATACAGATACAAGTAACATTCATGTAATAGTAACTGACAATAATCATTTATCAAAAAGAATTCACAGTAATACCTATAGGAGGTAAGGTATTGGCAGTACATATGAGAAATATTAAGGTGTTATAATGTAATTAAAACATATCTTAACAATTAGATAGAAGTACTATAAAATTATAATTCATTACACATTTCTGTTTTATAAACTTGCTGTATTATAAAAAAATTTAAGAAAGTTCACGTTTTTTATTTATTTTTTTGCGGAGAAAGTGTTGATTAATTATATAAAAGCTCATCTCGCAATTTAAAGCCTTTGTAAACAAATATTGACAGGTTCCTAACTGTTGTTTTGTAACTCTACCTTTTTATGCTTCCCGAAGGGCGAGCATATAGTTGCCGCTTTGTCCGTCTGTCCGTTCGTTCGTTCGTTCGTCCGTCCGTCCGTCATAATTTTGTCCAGAGCATAACACAAAAACTATGAGAGATATCAAGACCAAACTTCAAAGTTAGTTAGATCTCATTAAGGAGCAGTGCAGTGCACAAGAACCATAACTCTTGCTTTATTAATTTTTGAGTTATTGCCCTTTGAAATTTCTCATACTTATTTTTTGTCCGGGGCATATCTCACAAATTATAAGAGTTATCAACTTGAAACTTTATAAGTAGATAGATCTCATTGATGAGCAGTGCAGTGCACAAGAACCATAACTCTTGCTTTATTAATTTTTGAGTTATTGCCCTTTGAAATTTCTCATACTTGTTTTTTGTCCGGGGCTATCTCACAAAGTATAAGAGATATTAACATGAAACTTTATTGGTAGATCGATCTCTATGAGGAGAAGTGCAGCGTGCAAGAACCATAACTCTATTTTGCATAATTTAGGAGTTATTGCCCTTTGTTATTTTTCATACTTTAAAAAAAGTACATATTAAACAATAGCTCTTTAGGAATTGGCATTTATTCGGGGAGCATCCATCGGTTCTACCGATTTCTTGTTTTGAATAGCCACACAAATGTTCATTATATTGAGATGCTGCCAGCCTTTATGTTCTTGCCTGTTCTGTAACTCTGTGGTGCAGCAAAGGATTCAATATTCACCAGATATAGGCAATATATCACGAACTGTTCATCTGTCTGTCCTCTTGGGTATTTGTCTATTGCCAAATGACTGTAATTTTTGTATTACAATTGGAGCCTGCATTTTGGAAAAAAAGTTTTTTTTCCACTCAGTTGAACTCGGAACCCTCAAACTTTATTGCGTTGTTGAGCATAAGTACATAAACACTCTTGACTTTGGGCTCCCCTGGTAGAATAATAATAAAATCACTTAAATTAGTTGATAACTCAAAAACAAACCCGAACCTTCAACATTTACAGTATAGTGGGACATAAGTAGAGCCAATGTGAAGCTCACAGGGACCTGTACGTCTAAAAACGTTTTTGACCAATCAGCCAAGAACAACAATTCAGGAAAAGAAATGATACCCACTTGGTCAAATGGTAAGCCCATAGGGACCCATGTTAAAGTTAAAGAGGCGAGGGGTAGGGGTGCAGGTGCATGTTTCAGAAACAATTCTTGCTAGACGGTTTGTTCGAATACAGAAGTCTGAATAATAGGGCTTGTTTAACTAGCAAGAATAGAAAACTTACTTCACTTTTGCAATTGCCACTAACGATGATTTCTTTTTCAATGCTGAAATATTGGACAAGAGAGATGTGTAAGGAATAACGGAAAAAAGGTATTTTTGTTTGTCTTATGAATGTGAAAACCAAATTGTAACAAGAGACATCTTATAAAAAGATATACTCTGTTGATGGGGATTAAAATAACGTTTACTGTGTTTGTATTGTACAAATATTTATATACGTTCTGTGCGAAACGGGCTTCAATGTGCATCTAGAAAAGGTGTTTTGATAAAACATCAATGTTAAGAAACTGTAATTCAGTCAGGATACTTTATAAATATTTCACGAATATGAAGCATATGATTTAGCTATTCGTTATCTCAACAAACAATGCTGCCTAACTTTTTTTCACCCAGCATACTATTAGAAGTCGTGAAAATATTAAAATTCGACATTATCTTACGTCATTATCATATTAGCCACAGTCAAAAATGGGCGACAAAATAATTATGAGCAAATCAGTAATAGTTTAACATGTCAGATACATCGTGCATATAACACATGTATATTTCTCGAAAGGCGGGGTTAATAATTTGCGCACTTAAAGAAGCAACATGATAGCATCTATATCATATTTGAATTAGTCAGCCATCAAGTTCCGTGGATTGTATCAAATGTCGGATGTAGGTACTTGAAGATGAGCAATAATGAAACGACATCATCAATACTTTATAATAAGAAATTGACTTTTGTTGAAAATATTACTGGCGAAATGCACCTTTGATGTCACGTAGACATTTTACTTGGAATTGTTTTAAGGTTCAAAATAAGTCAGCACTTGCGAACATTTTTGTACGCATACTGGTTTTGTAAAATATGAAGTTTGTTAGATTATTTGTATCAGCATTTTTTTTCGCCTCTCACAAATCTATAAAAGAGCTTTTTAGTTCACAAACTTTGAGCTGAAACAGCTTTTTTTTTAATCGTAGCAGTTTTGATCATACAATAGTACTTACAGGAAAATGTTTCGGGCTATAAGTGACTTTGATGGCTCCGACTCGGAAAAGTGTATTTCACTTACCGTCGGCGATTGGCTTTCGTCGGTACAAGCCATTGATTCCAACTGGTGCATTGGATACAATGAGAGGTCAGGGGAAACCGGCGCGTTTCCAGCATCTTATATTATTAAAAGACGCCTTGAAGAAACGTCAACGCCAGGTATGAATTAAACATTTATATCTAAGTAATGTTTTACAAGCCATCTTCAGTCATTTGACTGTTAATATAGATAAAAGAACCTAATACGAAATATTGCGTTCAGGGTACTATCGTAGACAATAGCAGTACGCTTATAATCTCAGAAGCTTGGTTAAGACCATACCGTCAGCTCGTCTATCTTCTACATGACTGATAAATATGTTAAAAAAGATATATTCATTCAATACTTTACTTGCAGATGGAAAGACTGGCAATGCGGTTGCAATTTTCTCACTATCTCAGAATTCCTCTAATAATCCACAATTCTGTCAGCCAGAATTGTACCGCACCGTTAGTAATTCTGAGTCTTTTGTTTCCTGGCAAGAATCAACATTTGAAAGCTCTTTTGATCAAAGTGGAAGGCAAGATTCAGATGTTGACAAAAATGTGTCAAATAACGTTGATTTTGCCTCGAAAGATGATACCAAAAACGGTTTGCAAATTGGAATGAAAGACAAGCTTGGTGTTCTCATGGCAAGCACCGATATGCTGTTTCATAGTGGAAGAGAAGAAAACAAGCGGATGAAGGCTGTGTTTGGGGCTTTTGCAGGTTTGATTATAGGAGGTCTGTTGTTTATACTGCTCGTTTATAGTTTTGGATACGACAAACTTACAGCAGGAATCTGTACTATTGTCTGTACCATCTTAATTTGCGTAGGACTTGCATTCTTCCCGGCATGTAGATGCGTTATTGCGCTGGTTTTCCCCAATTTCTTCACCGGCAAAGGCAGAGCTATTCTCCTGTCTGTCATTTTTGCCGTCATGCTGAGCGGACCGATATTAAACATTACCCACAATGCTAAGGAAACCGGAAACAGCATGGCGTGTGTAATCGATCTAATAGTCAATCAAACAAAGGTTTTGCAGAATCAGCTTCATGATCCAGTCAAAGACATTACAAATTTCGTGGACCAGCAAAGGAAAACACTTAATGAAATCAAAGATAAGATTACTGTCGACTTTGATACCACTCAGAAAGCTTTGGCTGCACTAGGAAGAGATTTTAATAAATTGGATAATGATTTAAACACTCTCTATCAGGTACGGTTAAAACTTTAGCGTATTCTTTCTATTCAAAACATATACTAGTAGTTAAAATTGTACGAGTCTGTTAAAGTATTATGACATCAATTATTGTTATACTTACAAGATTTGTAAATTGTTATTTTCTGTGTGTAAGTCCTATACGTGTTTAACAGTTTTTAACAGATCCTACGGGCCCTATTTACTCTACCTGTTTAACTTTTCATTACAGAAATGTATACAACCAATAGCTGATATTAATGGAAAATGCAGATCCTTTTGCGAGCCGTTGTTTTTGCCGTACGTGCTTTCAATTTTAATTCCGAGATAACAACAAAGTATGTATATGATTAGCATATGCCATTTCAGTGGTTAATCTTATAATTATGCCCACGATATATATAAACAAAAACAATTTCTATACAGTATGCCGTTATTTTCAGGGATAGGACGACTACAGTCATAGAAAATCAAATCAAATCAATCATTTATAAATGACAACTGAATTGTAATTAAGTTTTCTACGTCTGAAGGGCTATTTAGGAAGACTTTCAAAAAATAGAAACATGTATTTTTTCTGCTCCTTTTTAAATTTCAGCGATGTGAAAGCCAAATGTTTGACTCAGTGCAGCAAAATAAACAGCCTTGCTGATATATGCACGCAGCTAAAGATTGGCAGCAGTTTCGCACAGCTTTCAAATCAACTTAAGTATGAACTATTTTTTTAAGTTATTTACTGATGTTAACATTAGTTGCCCATGTGGCCAAAGCACCGTCAAAAGTTTACAAATATAGTTAGTTTTAGTTTTTTTCTCAGTCTGTATTGGCACTCTGGCGTCATCCGTTATTCTCTACGAAAATTGCCTCAGAAGTAATATTGGGTCGTCTTGGAACTACTTTCATTTCGGGGCGAATCACACGTACTTCATTTTTGGTGCATTGGGACATTATTATGTAAGAGGTTACTCTTACGAATATTTCCGGAGATGACCGTGTTTGTGCGGCTGGATATATTGGCAAGCGAAACATCGAACCTCTGACCCTCTCAGATAAGCACGTTAACTGGAACATAGATTTATTACTAAGGTGTAATTAAAGTATTATAAGATTTGCTGTCTTAGTCCTCGGTTTCTAAATTCCATATCTACAAGGGACGGCCAGTCGATGATTTTAAACTTGGTAATTATGAAATTTAACATTATTGAAGATTAAATGAGCATCCCTTTTTATACACACAATGGAGATATTCCATGTACATTCACTTTTGGATTGAATTCAGGGCTACACTGGACAAGGCTGAAAGTTTCTTCAAAGTTGATGTCAACGTTGAGGTTGACCTTACTACAGATACAAACAGTTCTAAAGAAATAAAAACAGTACGAGAAGAAGTGAATGAAGATATTGGATCCAAAGTGGTCAGTGTTCAGACATTTATGACAGTTTTGAAGTATATGTTGTCCCTTTCATTACTCTTAATGTTTCTTCAAGCATTTTTGTATTTCAAAAACTTACATGTCTAGGGACGGTTATGACAACATGTACATCACCAAAGAATTCATTGAACTCGACAAAAAGAAAGCAGAAGAAGATTGCGATGGAGCAGTTTTGCCCCTAAAGAAGAACGAAAAATCTGAGTATGTCCACACAACATCTCTAAAACTAAACAAACAGGAGTTTGCAACCTGTAAAGTTGGCTTAGCACAGGTTTTTCTGCATTTTACATTTTGTATAGTGGTCATGATATTTGATTATTTTCTGTATTATCTTCTAAACCTTGTTCATAAATTTGGCAACATTGAGATCGATGTAAGCGGAAGAGGTCATATCACTGTCAGTGCTAAAGGAAACTTAGCCAGCCTTTACAGACAATTGTTTAAAGGCATTGAGTTCAATAAAAACTTTCTGGCTGAAGTTCACATTGGAAAGTGTTTACCTAATCCGACCGAGCCGACAGCAGAATACTTCTTTGGTTTCATCATGCTTTATCTGCTTGCCCTGTGTTTTGTACTACTTCGTGGTTATGGAATCCGTCTTCGCCGTAAGATTGCCGCCTACTACTACCCTGAACAGGAAATTGCTCGAATGGAATACCTGCGTAAGACGATAAGACACCGGCGAATCGCGCGCCAAAGATTTTTACGTCCAGGAAATAAAGTCCAGTCATAAAGAGAGTGCGATGAAAGAAAAGTTTCGTCTGTCTACATGGCTTGTAAACAATTGTCCATGTGTGGCAAAATTCATTCCATCGAGAAATCAACTCGAATGTAGCAGCTGCGAGGAAACAGAGGGAAAATTTAGCTCCGTAAAACTCACGAAGTGTCCCGGCAAGAGTGATGCGGTTTCCTGCACAGCAGTTTACTGCGAAGATTGCAAAGTTCTTCTGAATGGCATTTGTCCTCTATGTACACAAAATGAGATGGAGCTAAACGGACTAAGCCATACATTAGAAGGCTAAGTAATTTAATTATATTTACCTCAATGATTCCTTTAGATATTTGGATATCGCATTTCTCAGAAACTCAAACCTTTCGTGTATCTGAAGTGTCAGTTGCATATGATAAAATAAGAAATTTCTATGTATGCATCGAAGTTCTAGCTATTTTGGCAAACTATAACTACAGTTTATTTAAAATAATAAATGTACTCTTTAAACACGTTTTCCTTTTATGTGCGAATTTTAGTGCCATTCTATGCCCATCTACTTGCCAATAAAACAACCTATTTAAACCCTATGATGCATTCGAAAACATTCCAAAGATTCCTCGTTTTTATTCCTCGTGGCAGCACTTTTTAGACTTTGCTTGAAGTAATGTTGTTAAGAGCAGTTCCCTGTGAAAGGAAGGGCCTGGTAGGCAAGGTGACAAAATTACATGAAAGATTAAGTGCTTGTTTTGTTCCATAGTCTGATCAAATTTCCAGGAACGTTTGCCATAAACCAGTTTTGTTACCATGGCAACACAGACAAGAGTTTATAAGCAAAAACTGCCGAAATTTCTGACAAAACTTTTAACATTGCACAAGAAAAGGTATGTGACTTGCTTCTGAAACGACCAATCCTTTGTTCATTATTATGATTAATGGGTCTAAATAAAAACTCAAATTTTGACAAAAAATGGAATTATGGAATTTTTTCAAATCAAAAAAGTAAACAGATTAAGCTGTGATACGTATGGTCTTTCTGAAATTAAAAAAAAAAAAACAAGTTGAAAAATAATTTTGGCTTTCCAAAAAGGTTACGGGCCATAAAATCTATAACGATATTTTTGCTACACTTTTGCTACGTTTAATGACGAACTATATGTGATTTATGGACATGCTGATAAAGGAAATTTTACATACTTCTATGAATATACATTCAACCATTGCATCAAATAAAATTTCATGTAAATCGCTTAGTAGTATTGCTAAGTCAAAAGATAGAAATACCAAACCGTATGTTATGACAACATAAATAGTTAAGTTGTGGTTATTTGCTGAGAAAATAAGTATGCCTGATTTCAAGCATTTTTTAAAATAGATTTACTTGACATATTGCACACTCTACGATTACAACATACACTTGTTTTTTCAAATGTAAAATCCTTGTCTGTGACGTCGAATCTGACAAAACATAACACTTTTTGCTAGATTAAGGTATAGATTATTATAGATTTATACAATTTGCAACAATAAGGTTTTAATGAGATTTAATTTTATGATTCTTAGTTTCGTAAATCTTATATAGGAATATATTTGTATCCAGTTAGTAAACTTAACAACGTACAAGAATCCGTGCAGTACATTTTCAGTATCAATGTAGAGATAGAAACTCGTTAAACTGCCGTTTTTCGAGCTGGTAAGAAAGGAAAGCTAGTTATCAGAATGAACTACGTTTTGTTGTCTTGGCCCAGGAGCATCAGTAGCCTGCTGTGTATATTATTTCATTCAGCGTAGCTGAACATTTACGAATCACGGTAACAGCGAGCATACTGTTAGTCACTTACATTTCTCAAAAAGGTCATAGTAAAGCATGGAGAAGATATGCTTTCAGCGACAGTTTTAAGGGATTTAGTGACATTTCACAGTCTAGACACCATCAGATATTTAATCGAAACCATTATGTTGGATAGTAAATGGTCTAAGATAATGAGGAGTCGCATTTCTAGGTACCATTCAGAAATAAGAAAGATGTAAGTGTTTATCTATGTCAACTCCATGCTGTCTAAGTTTGCCTGGAAGCAGCAATTAAATTTGTTATAGGGCATGGCGTGCTTAACAAACCTCTAAACAAGACATGCTCTAATTTCTACAACAAGTTTCAAATTCATTCGAAAAACTGACTTTCGTGAAAGAGCTGCTCTGATCTGAGCCAAATTCATACGAGAACATCTCAAGAAATTGGAGTATTTTCATGACAAATATCAGTATAGTTTTTTCTGAAAACGTGGCTAAAAGAGGCTAGCGCACCCCATTGCCTTTTTTCCTCTTTGAACATTTTTTTTCAAAAAAATAATATTAACCTGAATTATTTCATTTTGTTCTTTCATTTCAGTATAACTAGTATTGTAGTAAAGTAAATTTATTATCTCTTGACACTGTAAAGACTCATGAACGTGATAGATTGTCAAACAGCTCAATAGCATCGATAGACAAGCAGATGTTTAGGTATGTGAAGAATCTTGTAAAAGAACTAGTAGACACAAAAGCAAATTTGCAAATGTAAACCGTACAAAATTTAATATATATTTTAAAATTTTTGTATAAGAGTTTGAAAGAGAGAATTTGGCTAGAAAGCAAAATTTCTTTGCGTACCGAAACATTCTGTAGTAAAGACTGTTCTATGATTTAGTTGCCTTTTAGTTATTTGTCCAAATCAGAGTAAAAGTGTACAGTAGTTTTGCTGATTAACATAGAACAACAGCAACAACAACAAAAACACGTAACAACAAACAAAAACCAACAAAAAAGCAGAAAAAAAAAAAAAAAAAAAAAAAAAAAAAACCCAACAAACAATAGGTTTGAAGGAGCTATTTCAGAGAAGTCTTCAGAAAATTATATCTTAGTCAGTTGTAAAAAATGTTTACATCCCTTATATTTACATAAAAGTTTGGCAAGCCATCAACCCAAATAAAAAACTTTCAACTTTATTGAACTTTTCAACTTTATTTACATATACTTAGGTTCACAACAATGAACAGCAAAAGCATATAACAGTTCAATATAACAAATATAAGCGTCAATGGTGTAAAAGGGAAACGACATGCAAATATCAAACGTTGCTTACTGTATCTACAGTGAAGCAGGTCACATCATATTTATAAATGCTAAATAAACATATACATTCCATGCATGTGATAATGCATTATAAAATGAAAAACACAGTTTAGATGGTAGACTCAGTCACTTGTTTTTCGGAAATGTTTACAGAGTATTTTCCAGTCTTCACTTAGGGCTTTTAAGTCAGTAAGACTTTTTGAAGTCAGTGTTTATTGTATGTATATATGTTATAATAATTTTTCAACTCATTCAAAATTTTTGATACACCAGTGTTCTGGATAAAACCAATGAAAATGAGACTTTTAGATTGGGTTTAGATTTTGGAAGCGCTTTTTTCAATTTCTCCCCAAGTACGCTGACCTTACTGGCACGGATGTTGATTGACTTGATGGACAGGCTTTGATTAATTAAGGTAAAAAACCTTGCACAAACTAGAATCAACAATATTTAGAATGGCTATTAATGAATTACATAAATGCACTGAATAAACAAACTGGACACGGTGTAACGTAAAACTTGGACAATTTGGGACGAGGCCAAGGCAAAGAAAATGTAGAAAAAATCAGAAACTATGGAAAATGAAGTTCAACTTATATTAAAAACGAACTAGGACTGAGAAGGCTTCTGTCCAGCAGATAATAATGTCGCTCAAAATGAATTTTGACTGAAGATATCTGAGACGAAGAAATACCACAAATGTCAAAGAGCATTGTCTTGACAATGGAGGGCATTTGATAAATATTGATTCGGACAAAAAGCACCAGGGTGTCAGAGCTATGTTGGAAGGATTTGCTATGTACGTTATTATAGATGGCGAACGGAAAGATTTAAAGTCTCATGGCAGTTCAGTTATGGATTGCAGAAAAGATACTTAGAGTAGACTTCCGGTCAGCCAGACAACCAGCCTGTTCGTGCTGCGTCGTTCTGGATAATAATGATTCGAGACTGCTACATGACAGAAGCTGTGAAATAAAGTATTTTTTCTTGTGTGAAATCCCTAAATTCTTTGAAGAAGAAGTGTCCTTAGTATTACGTCATCGAAAGGACACGAATTTCACTGGATAAACCAGGTTATCAGTTGTTTTGACGAGGAATAATAGTGTCATTAATACTTTAATGTTATATAGACTGTGAACATTTTTTTTTTAATTGCAGTGTGCTTTTATGAGGTAATCGTCTCTGTTATTGTTGTTTTGCGAGTTGTAGTTGTTGTTTTCATATAAATAAAAATATTGACGTATGACTCAAAACAAATAAAATAGTGAGTCATTCTTATTTAGGGCTATGTCTACGACTACAGCGTAAGAATTTGTTGCTTGGGAAGTATTTGTGATTAATTCCAATGGATGATCAACGAGAGATTTGCGTTTGATTTCCGGCATCAAATTTGAGAGGCATGTAAAATAAGCCGAAAATAATGAACTTCTACAATTCTGCAATACATAATCCTAGAATTACTACAACTGATAAAACAACTGGCTCTTCGGGCAATATGTATATTTTCTGGAAGATATCATATATTATTCAATGCCTCAAAAGTATATTATTATTTAACTTCGAAAACGACATTTCTTAGCTCCGTAGGCATTTCCGCTATAAATACGGTCTATTTCTAGGTTATAATAGTGTGATTATCTTTACAAAGTAATAACGACGTCAAGAGAAAGATTTTTTTCGGATACTAGTAGCCGAATCAGAAACAAATCTAGGTAAGCAATATTTGTCTTTGTACTGACGTCTGCTACAATTTAATTTAATACAACCTACAAATGAAGTACCCGCAGACGACATTATCACCAATATGTGTACTGGGTGTTGAAAAGTATGACTCCAAACATAAATAAATACTGCTGAAATTCTACACTGCCGGATCAATAAAAATATATAATTATAATAATAATAATAATAATATCTTTATTAACTGTGGCTTTATTTAACGACTGTGTAAGTTACAGTGAAAACTATCTCATTTAATGTATGGTTTCAGTTTTCTTGTATGTGTTTAGAATTATATATATATGTATATACTCTCATTGTTATAAAATAATTTTCTAGCTCTGAATAACAGTTTTAAGTTGTAAATCTTCTTTTATTTGCTTTTATTTTCTATTTCGATTTTGAAAGCGCGTCTTTCATTATTTCACTTTTATTTAAAAGGCTTGTTTTAAAACTCACTTATAATATCTATAACTTTTATTTGAGCAAATACACAGTGTTGAAATCTTGTTATTTTGCATTCATAGAAATGAAAATGACTTTAATGTTATTTCTATAGGAAGATAAATAGTTATTAAAAATTAGTTTATTATGGACACCTGAATTAATGGGCAAACTAATAATTAATAAAGCAATCGTAAATGTAAGAGGTACCAAAGCAATTTTAAGTGGACTTTTTGTACGGTAACGGTTTTATTAAGTGTATTTTGTATATTATGTATTTTTATTTGTTGTTAACGTTTCTTTCAAACAGGCCTTTCAGTCATTGATAGATTCTTTTAAAATATGTTTGTGTTATGAAATGTCTGGGAATCATGTTTTTGTTAATGATCACGAGAGGGGTAGAAACATTAGTCCCCAGATTAAAAAAGTTATAAGATTGTTTTTTAAACAGTTTGTTTCTTGTTTGTATATAAATCCTTCAATGAATCTACGCAAAAAGTGTTAAAAGTAAATAAATGAATATGAGGTAGTTCTTCCATGGCTATACGCAACAAAATATATTTTTGAATAATGAAAAGATATGTTAAGAAGAAATAAGTTAGTTTCAGAAAACAGAAACATCTTTCTGAAAGGTGACCATGATATAATGCGTATAGTATTTGTTTTTTGAAAACATCAGATTAGCATAAAAAATAACAAAGGTGAACGCAGTAAACACATTATTGGCGGCGCCGAGGACGGCGACGCCTATATTTGGATAGTGTTTCATTTTGTACCATGCGCTAACGTAATCAATTTGGGAGAATCTTGGATCATTATCAATGTAAAAAAAAATCCGATTATTCTGTGCATCACTTAAAATATGTCACTTCATAAATCGTATTTATTAATTTTAAAAATAAATTGATCCAAATCAGGTAAGATTGTATTTTTAATTAAAAGTTTTTGATGCAAAAATTACAGATTTAATGACTTGCCCCAAAACAAATCAAAGCGCTGCAAATACTTGTGTATTCACTGCATGGATCTAGCAGTGTGTTGCTACTTAATCTGAAATGCAAATCTTTGTTAATTCTTTCAACTATAGCTATATAAAGAAAGGTGAAGCCGAGTGGATAAAAGGTCGGACTTGTAATCTAAGGATCGCTAGTCAAGACACGAGTTCGAACCCCGTCAGCGGCCGTGTCGGCATCGGTTATTTTCTTCAGCAAGAAACTTTATTCTCATTACTTAGTACTGGTTGGTTCCAGGGACGGATTTGAGAATGATTCTATTAGCTAAAAGCTTTCGTCACAATCGAAATAAAATTGATTTGTATAAACTAACTTGAAAATAGAAATTGTACAAAATCTATCGTTTTAATGCAATAATAAAGATATGAGTCTGTCCTTGTGAATACAGACACAAGGATGAATTTGAAGAACATTCTTATTTGCTGGAGTCAATTCAGTCGTTATAGTTACAAAAAACACATCTGTTCACTACGCCACTAAACCGTTAAACCATGAATATTATAGAGTACCAGTTGTACTTTGGGTGTTATCTAGTGCAGACAAATTACAAAATATTTGAAATGATGTAATACCATACTGTGAAATGTGGAATTCAAACAAAGATATTACATGTAAGGTTTTATTTTTTATGTGTCGATAACATAGGAATTGTTTTTTCAAAATCGAGGACACCACCTTCAGAGACAAGTATCTTGGTATATTTTCACCAAATCTGGGAATATTATGTATACAACAAAATATTTAGTAGTAAAGCCCCTCATCTATTACAGGAGAATGTGTACTCCTTAGTTGATTACCTATCGGAAGCACTGTCAGGTCGGCAGCTCTCTTTGTTCCAATTTCAGAAATACACTCAAACTGTATTACTGCTACACAAAAATTCGTTTCCCGTTTCCTACCAGAGACGGCAATTCCTTAAATATAATTTTCTCTTAAATACAGACCGGGGAAAAAGCAAGATTACGAGATGATTTTAAATAATTTATAATGACCATTCTCTTCTACAGTTCTCTTCTACAGAAATAACCGTCCATGGATCTAAAATTCTCATTCTCTGTGGAAAAAAACATATTCTTGAAATTGTCATTCAAGGTTTAAATTTGAAATTTTGACATGTCTTTGGCTGCCTAGAAACTTTGGAAAGTAAACTTAGCAACCCTTTTCAAACTTTCCGATCACTGAAGTCATCCTTGTTTCAATTTACTTAATTTGCTATTGATGGTTCCAAAATGTTCCTTGGTCAGTCGCAGCAAATCTATATAAAGTATAGTATTTAATGTACGTTGAAGGCTTATGACCACTGCATGT
Source organism: Cyclina sinensis (assembly GCA_012932295.1). Taxonomy (NCBI): domain Eukaryota; kingdom Metazoa; phylum Mollusca; class Bivalvia; order Venerida; family Veneridae; genus Cyclina; species Cyclina sinensis. The sequence goes on along the minus strand of JAAONU010000011.1, from coordinate 38,444,988 downwards.
GCATGTGTGATGGTATTTTCTTCATGCATACAATATTAACAATGAAAACATAACATTTCTTCAAGAAATAGATAGAAAATCTGAGTTTGTAAAAATTGGATTATATCCTGTCTATATCATGGTTGCGAAACCAGGATAGAATAGAAAAAGACACAAAACAGTAGGATTTAAACGGACTAAAACCATTAAAAGGGTATAGATTGTTGAAATAAAGCAAAAGTAGACATTTGGAATATTCAAGTGCTGAATTGTGTCGCAGACGAAGAACACTTGATTCATTATCCCAATTTTGAATTTTAAAGGGAGACAAAATGCAATTTTCATAAAAAAGTGAAAGATCAAATGATTTTTTATGAGAATATAGTCATTCATATCTGGTCATTTTGTTAAAGAAAAGTGAATTCACATGATTTCACAATTTCAATAAAAGTGATTAAAACATGGATATAATTCAAATGTCCCCCTTTAAAATGTTTTTTCATCCCACCTGTAAATAACTTGATTATATCATCAAAATGTACAACATGTACTACACACGTGTACAGTTGTTTAGGTTAATTTATACACTTATTATTTATCTTATTTCAAAACCATGTGCGCCGCCTTTGATGCTTTGCATCAAAATTTATCTTGTAAGCAACTTGCTTGATGTTACACTTACATACATTGTGCATTTAATAGGCGCATAGTTTTTGCGGGAAAGTTCTGAAAACACAAGTGATCGTCCGGCGTTTTGTGTCTACCCGATTCTTTTTAATAATTGAAGCTTCTATATGATGAACCTCTAGATAAGTATTTACATGATAAATCATTCAAGGGTTTTCCTATTCGTGTTGGTATTATCTCTACTGTGTAAATGTCACAAAATAATTATCGCGCCTTAAAGCTTTTAACGGAAATGTCTTTGACTGGTATTTTCCGATTTGTCAAACAATTGCCATTGTCACTGGTCTCTTTACTGACCAGTATGTTCTGACGAATTTTTGTCTGAATGGTGAAGAATCTTTTATATTAACTTATTAAAACAGCATTAGTTTTTACGAAGTTTATTCAGAAAGTATGTTGCAAGTACCTCGACAACTTTTGCATATGTGAAATAAAATAAAATAATGAAATACACTCGTATAAAGGTACACTTAAACACAGGGGCGGAAACCTTAATACAAGGTTCAAATGTACATATTTAACCCTATTTGGAACCGAAACCAAAGAAAGTATTTACGGAAATTAACATGAGCTAGCATAGAAAATGCACTATTGCAAAGAAATTTAATACCCATTAGCAAATTGTCAAAAAATATCTGTACTATACTTATTGATATAAATGTGCGCTTTCGGATTCATTTGGAGTACACGAAAGAACGTGCGTTGGTGGGATTTAATTAACATAACAGACGACATGGGATTCATCCATAGAATATCGGAACGTGAAAGCAAATATTTGCAAAATACTAGCTACATCCATCATCTTCACTGGCAGACAGATTATTGTCAGGAGTAATATTTGACATAAAGTACTGATTTAACACCGCTATCTGGTATGCAAGTTTATTCTATTTTCCGTTCATTGAATACACTTGTTTGTGTATGAGTACTGACCCGTTTCTGATCCCTTTTTTATACACACATAGTTAATAACTAAATTGACTTCATATCTTCATATTCATATGTAGAAATGGAAAGTGGTGTGGGCGAGTACAATTGTATAAGTCATAACGAAATGTTCCAGATATCCAGAATTACCAATATACCGCTGCATTTGTTTTTTTCTTCCTCTGTTTGTCCTTGAATAAGTTATTTGCTATGACGATTGTTTGTAAACGAAATAAATTAGAAACAGAAGAAGCAAAAGACAAATATCAGCAATAATTATTATAACATTTTACATTAACTTTCCATGATTTCGATACACACGTAAAGCCAAACTTTTTTTTTCAAAATGGCGGCAAAAGGTAAAGTTGAAAAATGCCAAAAAAATGTAAATATATCTTACTGAATTACTACAGCTTGCTGAAATTTAGACATCAAATGATGTTTCGAAAATTAATTTGACCTACATATTTATCTTTAAATTCTTTTTGAATGTCCATGTGAGATCACAATAATGACATAAGATTTAAACTTCAGCATCATACGTATATCGGTAAAACAAATGCTATTCCTGATTAAAATATTTGTTAATATCATTAATGAAAATCTGAACTAGATGAAATGAAAAACAAATACTGAATTCATTTACGCGTAAAGTGTTATATTTTTGATGCCGATAAATGGACACTAATATCTAATCTACTTATTCATATATAAAGCATATCTATTGCAATGGCACCGTATGCGTAATTTTAAACGCTAAATTTAATTACTATTTAATTACTAACATTCAAGACAAAGTTATGTCTTTTGACGTGAATTCTCTTTCACAGAAATCAAAGCAGTATTGAGCATTACATCATTTTCTACATTCAAAGTAATACGTTCTAGTAATTGTTCTGGGCGTGGACAGTTTCGATCCAAACTAATGAAATAGGCATTATACTTAGCTTTGTATGATAGCAAAGAACGTTTTACGTAGTTTGTTACAAACACACGCTGATGCTACCTACACGTCTAGAGGATTATAAATATCGTCTTGTCTAGTTTCGAACTAGCAGTGGCAGAGTCATAAATCTCTGATTGTAGCCAAGAAATAAAGAAATGGACTCATATATCAAATTTAAGGCGTTTGTAAAACAAAACACACATTTTTGTCCGAAGCAGTGTGACGGAAATTCCAATACTCTTACTTAATTCATTTTAAGATGATCTTGAATAAAGATGTATCTGCTTATTCAACATTACAAGCAGTAAAAGAAACCTCGAAGTTGGAAGGGTTAAAATAATTGTCCTTTAAGCACACAATTGCTGTTAAATCTTATCTCTTTAGTCATTATTCCTAGTCAGAGGAGGTCATATCACCTTTCTCTTGTACACCATTCTCCCATTCACACATTTATTTGGCTCATAATCGCAGTGTGATTAACTATGGTATATAGAAATTACATAACTATTTTTTTTTCAACCTAAAAGATCAATATCGAAGTTATTCCGACCCGCTTCGGCGGGACGGTATTAGAATAGAAAGTTTCTATCAAAACAGCGAAAAACACCGAAGCTTTCGGTTGCAGTGTATTTTTCTGTGGTTACTTCCGGGAGAACTTGTTCCCAATTTTCACTGGTTGTATCTTATCCCAAGACACATTTACTTCCCCTGACGATAACTGCCTTCCATATCCATATGAGGTAAAACATGTATTAAAATTATATTTGTTTTAGTTATTTTATGTAAAAACAAAAGATTATGAAACAAAATGCAGAAAAATGTATAAATTGACAATTCAAAGAGGTGTTTTTGAAACTTCTATCATAAACAAAGATAGCCTTCAGATAGCCGACCCCCGGCCCTGAGGCTTCGTAAATGTAAAACTCATGAGATAAACATAGGATAAAATCACAGTGCAAAGACATTGTGCTGAAACATGCAAGAACTGAGCAAATAAGGTCTTTATTTTGGCATCAAAGTGTTGTCCCCAGGGGTTGTCTGTTACTGTCGTTGTGAAATATAGATGGGCAAAATCGTGAAAGAATGAATAAATAAAACTGCAGTTAAAAGATTGTTTTCCAAAAAAAAAAGACCTGAACTTTTTGGGAAGTATTTGACATGAAAGTGCCCGGTTTTTAAGCAATAGCGCCCTATTCCTTCCACACAGGAATAGAATTAAATAATTCTTCTAAGAAGTACAAACCTGTTATAATGCATGGAGCATTTGAGGAAAGACTTTCAAGTTTTTCTTTATAAACATTTTTATTTTCGAATCTAATCTTTGAAACAACATGCAGTATCATTATGGTAAAAGAGGTAAGTTAAGATCTTATTTCTTTCTATTCATTTATCAAGTGTTTGAATCAAACCTAGAACAATAACGAGCAGCACCACATGCCATACAGTACATAATAACGTTTTGACAGATGTGGACATAAACAAGTGGCGTTAATGAATACCTCAGAAAGTCAAAGCATGAAATATAATAACACAAGATGCCATCGAGAAATGTTTTTAACCTACAGATAAAGTGCACGCATACTGCCAAAATAATCCTGACGGTAAACACACATTTCGATATTAATTTATTACAAAGCTACTATTGTTGAATTCTAATAAGCAAATTTTCATTTAGTCGACAGGTAGAGTAATTTGAAAAATACTGGAGAAAAAACAACAACAACAACAAAAGTATTTTGCAAGCGTTTTGTAATTTGTATCAAATAACAACTTACACTTAAAAAAAGAATTTAAAAGACAAAGCTTTAAGTAAAACAATCCTGCAACAATATGTTATCAAAAACAATATGTATAAAATTTACAAGGCAGAATGCAAATTCTGTCAGTTTGAGATATTGTACCTTGATTGATAGTATTTTATTTTTTAAGAAAACAAACATCTCAGAGTAGGTATTTATTTTCCCGACAATATTTCCATGTTCTAGATTACCAGCAAGCCTAAAAGTATTATAGACTTCTCAATGATATTCTGTTATGACTGTCATATGTAACACAATTGTGGAAATTCTCTATTTTCCATTTTGTATGAACACGATTTGATGGAAGAATAACATTGAATTTCGAACGTATGGGAAATTAATATTTACTTTGACTATGAAATCATTTTCTGAAAAGCATCAAAACTCTAAACAGACTGTAATTATTTCAGTGTTTTTATACCAATGAAAACAGCCTAAATGTAGTCTTTGAAGTCTAATCAGTCACGCAACTAAAAAATGTTGCATAATGATTACAAGAAACATTCTCTTTTCGGATCGTTGTTGTGGAAATAAGAAGTTCTTGAATGCAATAGAATAATTAGAGTTGGTATAAGTTTTGTTGTCTTCCTGCGGTGTCATTTTGTTGAAATGCTTTATTTCTGTTCAAACCTGTTCAACTATGCTTTGCTTTCATATCGCCGTTTCTATGTTTAGACAAATGGCTTCAAAAATGTAATGCTTTATTAACTTCTTTCCGTTATTAGTGATCAATATTTTATCACAAACATTTCTACTAAAGTTTTCAAAATTCAATTCTGTTTCTTTTAATGAACAAATAGCAAATACATTGTAGCCGTGGCAGCATTTCAAGCTTTCGGCACGTGTACTTGTTTGAACCAAGGAAGCAGTTATCGAAAGGTATTAAAATATGAACTTGTTTTCAGTCAAGGACTAAGGTACATGTCTTATCACAGACGATATTCCTCGTGTAATTCTCGTGCCAAATGATGACGTTATCAAGTCAGATTTTTTTATTAATTAAAAACACATATTTTCCGACTAATCTAGAATTTGTATAAGCAGTAACATTTCTGATACCATTTTTTCAAGATTTCAGAATCACTTAAAATATTCTTAACTTGACTTAAGTCTTAACGTTACTGTTATGTTTTTAGCGATTGAAATTGTAATGATCAGCCTGATAAGAGCCAACACACCAACGAAGCTGCGAATATCATTTTATTTTCCTTAGTTACAAAATATTTTTAGAACATTTCAAGAGACCATATCATTTAGTTTTCGAAACTGGTAATCTTTATAGCTTCTGTTTAAGACTGACGTTACTTTAAGAGGAGTAATGGAATGGAACATGCATGCGTTGTAGCTTCAATAGAATTTCATACATCGCAGCTTCATCTACAGTCATCCAGGACACACATTATGTTGCCTAAGTATATCACAAACACCACTGACGTTAACTTAGGTCATAAAATGGAACTTCATCTAACATAAATTGTATGTTTCGTTTGCCCTGAAAAATTTATCATTTGGCTTATATCATTTACATAGACAATTAATTTGAAAATGAATTGTTATCTAATGTATTATCTATAAGACAATTACAGCGATCAGAGTAGCAGACAAAATTAAGATCGTATTTTTTTCGGCGTAGCTGTATTAAAGTCGATTTTGACCTACATTTAAAACGAATGAAATTGTTAGATACAAAATCTTCAGCTAAAGAAGGAAGTTTGCCATTGGTTGAAACTGTTTCTGTTATGACATTTCAAGGCAGAATTCGTAGTTGTGAGTTTTATTGCCTCTGAAAAAAAATGCAATAATAATAACATTAATACAGCCTTAAATTGAACATCAAAACGTTTTAACCATGAAGAATTGAATAACATACATAATAAATATGTCAAAATATTTTATTTATTTTACTGAAAATATTGACTCTTAAACATTAAACTCCACATTTTTCATAGCCTAAACAATAGGATATTCTTGAATATTTGCCAATGTTGGAGAACTGTACAGTTATAGTGCATTAATTTTGTACTGTCTTTTTTTAAAGATATTTCTTGCTTATTCATCGCTTGTCACAGTCTTTGGTACCAGGCAGATAAGAATGATATATATCCCCACATTGATATTACGAAAATATTGATCGTGCCAACTGGGCCATCTGTGAACAATTCCATCAGAGAAATCTCGAGATAAAACGGCTCAAGAACATATCAGTAATTAAATACATCTGATAACTTCCAACAAGTCTCTGATAACTTCAGAGGCTTTTTTAGACAATCGACGATGGCCTCAGGGTGTAGAAACATATTTTTCAATTGAATCACTTCTAAAAAATGATATTGACTAAGGCATAAATTTAAACTCGTATTAGAAAAGTGAAAAAAAAAACACGTATTAGGAAAAACCACAGCCAGAAAACACAATCTCCCTACACAGTAAGAGAGGAAAAGAGAGCATAAATTTATATATTGATCAGTTAAAAAAAGACACAACAATCAATTTACGAAAATGGCACGGTCAGTGGCAAAACATTTGCAACTTGGGGGTTTAAACCAGATTCAATGGTGCACCAACCTCACTTACCCCAACAGGTTTTCATAAGAACAAACAAGTACAAGTTGATATAAGAAGCTTAATGGCATTGCAGAGCAAAAAGGGTAGGTACTCAATGACCTTACAGAGACCTGAGCACTTGAAGTCAAATCAGCAAGAACAAGTTTCATTATAAAACTTGCAGGGTTGCCTTGACATTCTACGAACTACCAGTTTTGAAAATGTCAGATCTAAATGCAAAATTATATATAATTTTATATAAGAGGAAAATTTCGATGTTTTCCAGTATTTTTTCTGCACCGAACTTCATTCTTTCACATCGATTTTTTATTATATTGTCGAGTCCACCGTAGTAAGTTTCTTCTCGTATTTTATCTAAAACCTTTTTTTCATTGGCATAACATACATTTAAGTCACAGAATACAAGGGATTTTAATTATGATTCTGCATATAGAAATTCTTTTCTATTGAAAAACATATAGCTTGTGGAACAATAGATTAACATTGTTTCCCCGCTTCTCCCCCCCCCCCCACCCTTACCCCCCCCCCCCCCCCCCCAAAAAAAAAAAAAAAAAAAAAAGAAAAGAAAAGAAAGAAAAAAGAAACAGTAACAACAGCCCCTGAAAAAACAACAATAACAACAACAACAAAAACACAACAACAACTAAACCAAATTCAAACAAAAACAGCAGCAACAACAACAAAGAATTCATCATCATGATTAATAAATTAGAATTATTTTCATCTGATATCTTATAAAGTTCAGCGTTAACAAAACAAGTAATTTCAGGAAACACAGTAAGTTATTATTAAACCAAAGATCTCACATTTCGTTAGCAACAAAATAATTTATTTCTGATTTTATGTCATTATCTATTAGGTACAACCTGTTTCTTCCGAACAGATTAAAGACGTGCCAACATCAATGAATTCGTGAGAAATTCAAATCTTCTTTCTGCCAAATCAAACCACTAATTTAGCCGAAAGATTATTTATTTCTATGAGCTGCTCTTAAATTTTCAAAATAAATTTAATTAAAGCTTTATTTTGTTTTAAGGGAACTATCATGTTTGCATTATAAATGAGTACATTATTCATTTGTTAATGTATAAACAATGAAGGTGACAAGATGGAAAACAAGAAATATCGCCTAGAAAAAAATAGTAATAACCATCTTAATAGAAATCCTTTCGTAATAGTGTACTGACGGAACCAAAATAAGAAAGCTGCTCACGGCTGTTTACTTTAAACCTGTTTAAACTGTCCTACATCGTAACTATTATTCTGTGTTTTAAAATAAGATCACATCCAGAATTTCTACTTTTTTATTCATTTATTCTGTTGTGTGTAGAGCAGAAATTTTTTGCATAAATGATAAAGATATAATATCGATTCTATTACAATTATTTTCCGTTGTTAATGACGTACAATGTACTTATTGGTATTGGTTTAAAGCGTTAAACTTACCTTCACAAAAGAAATATTAACAGAAGCCAGGGCTTTCTGCATTTAAATAATCTTTCTTACCTCATGACTACAAAAAGCATCCAGCTCTAAACACTAGAGAATATATTTTACGCCTTTAACCAGCTCAAAACAAAACGTGACAATGTGAAAATTCCTCCGCGATTAAAAGCTGTATATTCCATACATGTCCGTGTCAAATACTCGTAAACTGTCTTTGATGTCAGTGCGTCTAGACCCTGGAGACTCGAGTGTGTTCGGACAAGAATAAATAAGAAAATTCTGGTCAGATATTTGTTAAGATTTATTATAATTTGCTCCAAATATGTCAGAGTACTATTACAGACTAAAAGTTTGGCACATTAGTATTGGATTTATGCAACTTAAGACACGCAAAGTATACTTTTGGAGACTTTTTCCATAGTATTAAAGAAAACTTTAAAAACGCCGTAGTATGTAAAGCAACTATGCCCATTTAGATTACGAATTAATAGGAAATAAATACATTCTTGTTACATAAAACACATCGTATGGAGCATAAGATCACCAACCACTGCTTATTTTTTTTAAATTCCATTAAGATAAACAATTTTAAAGAACATCGTTTTTTCTAAGACAGATTTTGCCGATCATATGTGCTCATTATAAAATCTCATTAGGAAAAAACGGGATTATGTATAATATGTTCGTCAAATAAAGCAGCTCTAGCCTGGTAAAACTACTCATACTGGCTGTGAGTTGCACTTCACCAAACACAATATCCCTTCTTATCTTTTCCACTTAAATGTTAAATACAACCTCAAAGAAATTTCCACCAAACCTAGACATTAACTCCAAACCTATCGCATTAATTTGTTGAAAGTTTACAAAATGATAGAATACAGTAAGAGAAATGCACTGTACAGGAACAGTAACTTTCTCTGTAACTTTTGGAATTATCTCTTTCAGTTAAATGTTACTGGTATGTTTCCTATGAAATCTTCGATAAATTCCACTCGCCGGTTGCTGAGAAATAGTCCAGACAAAAAATACAATTAAAAATGCATGAAACAGACATATCTATGGGAAAAATTAGTGAACCAGAACATGCTGCTAATATGCACAGTTCGTTTTGATGATTAAGCTTCCTACAAAGTTTCAATCAATTCCAGGCATTGGTTGCTGAGAAATAGTCCCGACAAACTTGAAAGCTTAAAAAGCTTGAAAGGAGCTTAACTCTGTAAAAAATCATTGAACCGATACATTCTGCTAATATGCATAGCTCCTTTTAGTAGTAAAGCTTCCTATGAAGTTTTCATAAACTCCAGCCTGTGGTTGTTGAGAAATAGTCTGGACAAAATTTTGGGACGGACAGACAGAAAGACGGACGGACGAAGCAGCGACTATATGCATCTCCACCAAAACTAGACTACAACTCAAAACCTATTGCACTTATTTGTTGACAGTTTACAAAACGATAGAATACAGTAAGAGAAATGCACTGTACAGGAACAATAACTCTTTTTTGTAACTTTAGGAATTATCTCTTTTCGTTAACCCTTACTCTGCTAAAACCAGTTGATACTGCCTTTGCGACTAGTGCAGACCAAGATCAGCCTGCACGTCCGTGCAGTCTGATCATGGTCTGCACTATTCGCCATTCAGTCAGCATCCCCATGAATAGTTAATGGACCTGTCCAAATTGAAAGACGGACAAGTTCATTTTAGATATTTAGCATGGTAAGGGTTAAATATTACTTGTACACTTCATACAAAACTTTCGATAAATTCAATCGGTGGTTGCTGAGAAATAGTCTGGAGAAAAAGTACAATAAAAATGCATGAAAGAGGCCTTACTTTGTGAAAAATCAGTGAACCAAAACATGTTGCTTATATGCACAGCTTCTCGTGGTAGCAAAGCTTTCTACCAAGTTTCAATGAATTCCAGACAGGGGTTGCTAAGAAATAGTCCCGACAAACTTGATAGCTGAAAAAGGTTGAAAGGGGGATAACTTTGTAAAAAATCATTCAACCGAAACACGTGGTTCATGTGATTTTCACAAGTTGAACATGTATTTCAATGAGGGTGGAAGCCTTGCTCTGATTGGCTGATGGATAGGTCACGAGAAGGTGATTTTCTATTGGTCGTCCTGAGATCCTAATAGCATAGCGATGTTTAGGATATGATTTTAACCAGATTAGGTCAGTGCGGGATGGCAACGGTGAAAAAATACTGTGTGTGAAGCAATACACGTTATCTCTGAATAATTTCGACATTTTCTTCGATGAATGTAGTCCGAATACAAAATGCATTGTCATTTCATAAATATATTTGTGATGTTCCTTGTTTGTTTGAAAATTAAATGTTTGACTTTTTTTGCTGTCGATTCTTTTGTGTGAGTACAACAAATAATGTTTTCCAATTAAAAGTATGGACAACTTTGAAAACCTCGTCAAAAACTGAAAGACCAGCTGTCAATGATATCGGATTATTTTATTAAGTAAAATGTACATAGAAAGGTTTTTATAAAACTATTATGAAAAGATAACAAACAAAACAACAACAACAAAATAAATAAAATAAAAAACCTAACGTGATTTTGTTTCTTGACTGTACACCGCAGCGCCTTTTATTAGAATTAGCTTAAAATGCCTTTGGAAAAAAACCTAAAAGCCTAATCTCCCTTGTATACTGCAACAGAGAGTTGTCATGGTTTCATATTTTTGAACAGATTTCACTCGAGAATTTGTTTTAAGAAGAATATTTATGTTCTCATACTAACTTTTGAAATTTCTTGGTACTTAAATAGAAGATTTCTACTTGTATACAATTATATATAATAATATAATACTTTGTTTATTTGCATATCGTTGAATCCTATAACTTTTGTTGGAAGTTGTTTTTCAATCATTGATTGATAAAAAAACACACACACACACAAAAAAAAAACAAAAACAAAAAACCAAAAAAAAAACAAAAAACAACACAACAACAATTTTTATAATCTGCAGATATCGTAACGGCCAATGAAAAGCAATCACATTTTTTTATGTATAAACATATCGAATTTCATTTTCTAAAAAAAAATGTTTTATTTGCCAAAGAGCTGTCTATACAATGAAAACAACTAAAGAAATTTCACTTCGGTACTCTTATTAAGTTTTTTTCCATAAATTCCTATTATCTACATTCTGTTCGTCGATTTATTGATTCTATTATAAAAGTTTTTACATTATGACTCATTTATTACCATTTGATATAGACTCAAATGAAATTTCGAAAAGAAAGATCATTATAAATGTCATCTTGTTATGTACTACAACTTTACAGGGTAAATACAAACATAAAAGGCTGGCAGAATTCTACAGAGTAAATACAAACATAAAAGGCTGGCAGAATTCTACAGGGTAAATACGAACATAAAAGGCTGGCAGAATTCTACAGGGTAAATCCCGGGGTAAATACGAACATAAAAGGCTGGCAGAATTCTACAGTGTAAATACGAACATAAAAGGCTGGCAGAATTCTACAGGGTAAATACGAACATAAAAGGCTGGCAGAATTCTACAGTGTAAATACGAACATAAAAGGCTGGCAGAATTCTATTCTAGACTATAATTTGTGACATTCGTCTACAAACCCCGGATCTTGTCATGTCGTAAAAACATAACGTGTCAACTAAGTATGTAAACAAGCAGTCCCCTCTATCTGGTTATATAAATTCCCTACCACTTGGAAAAATGTCTGACTTTAAAAAATATGTAAAAGTATAAGAAAAAGGCAATTTCATTATTCGTACCAACGAATGACCCATCCAAAGCAGGCGTAATTTCAGACAATTTGCATGAAACGTTTTTTTTTTTATTTTTCCACAGAAAATGGGTTTAAACCAAATGTCGCTGAAATATTTCTAAATGATTTTGTAACATACTTAATGTAGGAAACAGTAAACTCATGTCATCTTTTGTAACGATCTACAAAGTGATTTATACATAGAAATTATATTCCTGTTGGATTGTAAATTCTTATTAACACGGTGATATTTACTTTTGAACAATCAACATTAAATTGTAGATTGACAGGTAGCATATACTCAATTTCTATGAAAAGTATATAACTTTATCACCTTTTAAAACAGAAACTTCCCGTACGGTAGATGACTCTGATTTTTACGATATAGGACTATAAATCTGATTATTTGTTATTTCATACTGTATAATATAACTTATTTTTCTACAAAAAGAAAAAAAATACTAGTGAATTCATTAAATGTCTCTAGCAGACTCCAGCAATATTTGGTCTTTTCCCAAGCAATACTAGTATTTACGAACACAGATATGCATGTCAGTATTTCGTTAACGATATGCCTGTCAGTATTTACACACAAAGATATGCTTGTCAGTATTTCGTTAACGATATGCCTGTCAGTATTTACAAACACAGATATGCATGTCAGTTTTTCGTTAACGATATGCCTGTCAGTATTTACAAACACAGATATGCATGTCAGTATTTACAGACACAGATATGCATGTCAGTATTTACAAACACAGATATGCATGTCAGTATTTATAAACACAGGTATGCATGTCAGTATTTCGTTAACGATATGCCTGTCAGTATTTATAAACACAGATATGCATGTCAGTATTTATAAACACAGGTATGCATGTCAGTATTTCGTTAACGATAGGCCTGTCAGTATTTACAAACACAGATATGCATGTCAGTATTTCGTTAACGATATGCCTGTCACTTCTACATTTTAGGAAATCTCGTTTTTCAATTTCGGGTTTGCTGTTTTCAGATAAGTGAGGAAGAAACAAAAGCGCATTGTATGATTACTGTAGCTTCAATTTAAAAGCGGAATACTTTCCCCTACTTTTAGCTAAATAACATGCGTCTCGTTAGTGCTTTAGAATTATCCCTAAAAGCAGATATATCTGCTTAGACACTTTTAATGAGTGAAAATCCTATTAAATGAATTTCCTGACGGTATTAGCAAACGATTTTATAATGTGGCAATTTCAAAATTAATTGAAAATGTTATCATGAATATAACAGTTTGTAATTAAATGTTACTCATTAAGACGGAAATATTTCAATTGTTTACGCCTGTAGACATGTTGAATTTACGATAACATCTTAGCAAGTTATATGTGGTGGTTCTGGCATGCACATTCAGTCTGGAGGGATAAATAAAATATGCAATTTGTATTATCTGGAAAGTCATACGGTCAAAGTTATGTTAAGTGAATTACTTTCCTTAGGATTTACAATCTCGTTCAATATTATTTTGCAATTTGTGCAAGAAAAACAAAAAAAAGATGCCGAAAAAAAAATTAAACAGGCAACACTTAGTTTCTTAATAATTGAACAAAAAACAAGGAAATGATATATCACAATCAGTTGTAACTGAGCTATTTTTAGATATTCTTTACCCTTTACTTAAATCTTCCAATACACTGACCTCTATTATATGAAGGATGCATTACAGCATTTAAACGCAGCGGGTAACAGTTGAAGAATACAGTTGTTATGAGAAACAAAGATTTCATAAAATGAAAACTAGATTGAAATAAAATAATTTTGTTTCTTAGTTTTGTTTATGTTGGTGTAAGAAAGCAGCCAATTTCAAGAAAGGGATTTTTGGAGGTATGCTTCAAACTATGTAGAAAATGTAAACATAATCCTCTTTCAGCGTTCTAAAAAATAATAAAATGTTTTCACTGTACTGAATTTGTGAAATCAAATAACATTATAGACATCACTTAAACGGTTTGTCTAAAACCAATGTCTGGAGTAATAATTCTTTTCATATTTTAGGGAATTAAGTCTCAAAACTCTCGCCGTGATGAATATGATATATTGCTTTGACACGATCGGAGATACACATATTCAGTCAGAAAATACAGGCTCTACTTATTTACCCTACACATGTTATTTTGTGATTAAATGTGCATTTTATGTTTAACAAGAGGTTTAGAGAGTTTTGTCTCTGATTACGCAAGACGCATTAAACCGTCTTGTTAACTGGCAGCATACCGTCCATATGTTTAGAAAATAAGTGAAACAGATAAAAATATTTTTCATGTCCTGTTACATCCAGCCGCATGTTTACACTTCGCAAAATAAATTAAACTATTCTAACAGGGTAAATACATCCTGATAATAAAAAAACCGATTTTGCTAGAACGTCGTGAATAACCTCTGTAAGATCTTTTCGAATCGTGACATTTTGGGTAAGGCGTTCCCATTCGGAACGGGAGTTCGAAAGTTCGATTTATATCAGGGATTTGTTCTGGCAAGTTAGTGAAGGATTTGCGCACATAATTAAAACCAGGAACAAAAGTGTGCAATAGTAGACGAGTCAAATAAGGCTGACCCTTTCAGTAAAGGTGACGTTACAATAAACGAGCACTTTTCAGCCAATATTCATTGAAATGATAATGTTATAAAGCAATATGATTCTATATCGGTAACGTTTTTTTTCACATATAACGACGTCGACGATAAGGAAGTCGATGACACGGAAACGACTCGAGCCGTTAGATAATTAAGGCTTATTATATATGAGGTACATGAAGAATAATCATTTTCGACGTGTCATGAAGTGAAAACAGGAGCTACAGATAGAGCGATTTTTATTATAATTGTAATACCACAGAAAATGCATGACACCGAATAGGTGATAGAAATACTAAAAGGGTTACCCTGACCATATAAAATTGAAAAAAAAAAATTGTCCATACAATTAAAATAATTATACAGAAACTGATTGCATAAAATGTTCCTTTACAGATTTTTTTAAAATTGTTAAAACTTGTTATGGACCTAATATGTGATAGTAACCTGTTCTACTCTCGACAGCCATTATATGCAAACGATTTCTTCCCGAAACCTTTAACCCTAGGAATGGAATTGCTATCACTGTCTCTAAAACGAGTTGAATAAGAATGTACCGCATTTGCCAGTATAAAATGTTCACTTAAATAACTAGGCGCACTATTACTATTTATTTTATGGACATGACCAAGGATAAGGGAATTAACTCTAAAATGTACCGGTTACCAGCCAACTTCCTCAAAATGGGCCCTCCCAACATGAGTACGGGGACTGAGATTAAGTATATATCTCACCATCTTATACTGAGTGGCCTGAAGCCTATTTTTCAATCGCTGACTTAAACCCAAATACCAGGAGGCACAAGCATAATAAAAATGACATTGTATTAAAGATGAAACCAGAAGCTGTTTAGTATACCTATTTATATTAGAAATGAACTTTTCCTATATAAAAACTTTAATTTTGCATTGGCCTTCTTAATAACCTGGTTGGCAATGGACTCACCAGTTAAACTTTGATCAAGATCAGTGCCTAAGTATTTGACTGATTTGGTAGATGATATTGTAGTATCATTACATGCAATATCTAGTTTATCAGAGGATTTAAGTCTTGGCTTAGACGCAAATAAGATGGACTCCGTCTTTCCAAGATGTAACGAACGCTTATTATCTACGAGCCACTTACTCACATTGGTAAGGTCATCAGTAAGCTGAGACGAAATATACTGGATGTTTTTACCCGACACCAGAATACCCGAGTCATCAGCATAAAGAAGTAATTTATTACGGACCACAGCCTCCATATCATTAACATATATCAGAAATAGGAGGGGGCCGAGGATTGAACCCTGGGGTACCCCACAGGTGACATTGGCGCTAGAGGCAAGTACACCGGAGACATTAACTGTTTGTGTCCGGCTAGATAAATAAGACCTAAACCAGTGAATAACATCACTAGAAAACCACATAGCCTCAAGTTTCATGAGTAAAATACCATGGTCGACAGTGTCGAACGCCTTTTGTAAATCTAAAATGACCATACCAATATAATTTCCTTTATCCATTTCAAACTTTATGAAATCAGTAAGATGTAAAAGACAAGTGTCTGTAGAATACTTATGTCTAAAACCAGACTGATGGGAATATAGTAGGTTATTCTCTGATAAATAACGTTCTACCTGGTCATATATTATTCTCTCTAGGACTTTGGACACAACACTTAAAATGGACACTGGGCGGTAATTACCTGGTTCGGTCTTATTGTTCTTTTTATACAAAGGTACAACACGGGCCGATTTAAGATCATCTGGGACAATACCGGTAATAAAGGACAAGTTAAGTATATGGGTAAGGGGTTCAGCAATATTATACACACTATCCTTTATAAAACGAGCAGGAATACCATCTAAACCTGTAGCTTTATTGGCACCTAACTTATTTAAATACTTAATGACAGTTCCCTTGTTAACAACTGATAAGGAAAAATTGTTATGTAAGACACCCTTTTTATTATAAAAAAATTGAATAAAATTTCTTCCAAATTTATTCACACTAGTAGGAAGTTTATCAACTAACTTCTGTGCCACAGTAATAAAAAACTCATTAAACTTTTCCGCAACACAAAATTTATCAAAATATATATTGTCATTAATATTTAATCCAATATTTGAAGATGAAGAGCCCTTTTTGGATGGTACAGCTTAACCCTTCAAAGTTTTCCTTAATTTTTTAGAGTCTGACCTATGCTCTTCAATATTGTTTTTGAAAAACTCAGTCTTACATTTTTTAATGTGATACTGTACTTGGTTTCTAATCTGTTTATAAAGTATAAAATCATCTTCACTTAAAGATTTTTTAAAAAGTAAAGTCACAAAGTTTATCTCTCTTTTGAATCAAGTCAAGTAATTCCCTACTGATCCATGGTTCTGTTCGAGTTTTCATACGTGTTTGCTTCAGTGGAGCAATTTCATCAATAACACTCATGAAAGATGTTTTGAAAATAAACCACGCTTCAGTAACATTATCAGACCACGCTTCAGTAACATTAACATTAGCGTCATCCGCTCTTCTAAACGAAATTCGCCTCTGAAGTAATATGGGCACATCCTGGAACTACTTTCATGCTATTTTATTTCCGGGACAAATCACATGTATCCAATTTGTGCTGTATTTTTGGACATATTTACCAAAGAGATTACTTTCGCGGATATTTCTAGAGATGACCGAATCAGTACGGTTGGTATAGTGGCAGATACAAAAGGTACAGATACATTCCTTGTTCTTTTCAACATAGTAGCTAATTCGAGGGACAATTGATATTGAGTCTAAGAGAAATGTTTGAATATCAAACCTGTGACCCCTGGCCTCCTAGCTTAGTGCATTATAACTAGAAAAAGAAAAATCTTCCAAGAAATTATTCATTTAGTACATTTTATTTTATATAAAGTTTTCTGTCCTCGGTTTCAACATTGCATGTCTACAAGAAACGATCAGTCGATATTTTTAAACCTGAATATCGAGTATTTCGGTGTGGCAATACCATGTGATCTTGACGTCACGATTTTTATACGATAAGTTTCAGTCTAAGGAGAAAAAAATATAAGCTTTCCTCGCAAATAAACAAATTCCAAAGTTTCACGTAGTGCTTGAAAAAAACGGCTCTTGTTGACGGAGGTCCTATATTCCGTAGAAAGCTTATATTTGTCTCCTTAGACTGACATATGTCCTATTGCAATCGATGAAAAAATGAAATACTTACTGGTAATTTTCTGTTTTCAAGCGGAACCAATGTTGACAGTTTTTTCTTGGTTTTGATGCCTTTAATGACGTC
Organism: Cyclina sinensis; assembly: GCA_012932295.1. Classification (NCBI taxonomy): domain Eukaryota; kingdom Metazoa; phylum Mollusca; class Bivalvia; order Venerida; family Veneridae; genus Cyclina; species Cyclina sinensis. The sequence continues at coordinate 38,426,987 of JAAONU010000011.1, read as the reverse complement.
ACGGTCACGTGGTATTGCTACATTGGATTTAAAGAGTATCCTAAAATACGCGTAAAATTACTGTTTGACTGATTTCATGGCTTCTTAAAAACAATGTCGAAAGTTTCTTCAAAGCTGACGTCAATGTTGCGGGCTACCAATCAAAATATACTAACAGTTCTTATAGAAGAGGTGAATGAGAATATTGGTGCCAAAATGATCAGTAATTCTGAATGGCATTAGTTCTGTATGTTCATAAGACAGGATGGAGGTAAGAGACTAAGCCGTGAATTAAGACACCAAAATGTTTTACGTCAGTTTACTATGATATTTGGACAACGGACTTTTTAGAAACTCAAACCTTTCGTGCGTATGGTGTATCAGCTGCATATGATAAAATTCTCCTGTATGCATCGAAGTTCTAGTCTTTTGGCAAAATGAAATAAAATTTGTACTTCAAATAAAGAATGTTTTCTTTAAACGCTTTTCCTTTTTTATTTGAATTTTTGTGTCTTCTGAATTTGCCAATGAAAAACTTACTTTCAACCTGTGATGCATTCAAAAACATTGCGAAGATTCTTCGTTTTAACATGACAACAACTTTTAGCCTTGGCTTTTATTCATGTTGTTACACTTTAAGAGTTGTTCTGAGGAAGCACCAATATATTTAGGAAGGGTGCTTGCAAACATGAAACAAAAATAACTTGTTAGTTCCATGCACGGACAATGTTTCTGGGGACGTTTTAAACTAAACAAGCTTTGTTAATTTTATACAGGTTAGCAAAGTTCCCATTCAAATAATGAAAAGCAAGAAATGACTGACGTCTTTTAACATTGCAGTACAGAGACATGTGACGTGTTTCTAAAATGGCTAAATTTGACAAAAATGGATTTTTATACTTCTTTAAAACTGAAATAATAAAAAATAAAGATGTGGAAGGTATAGTCTTCTATATTACCTAAAAGAAATTTCATGAGGAAAAAAACACTTTATATTGTACATTCATTTACGTTTACTTCAACATATATGTGACTTAAGGACATAATGATTTAAGAATGAATTAAAATTTGAACCGATACATGTTCATCATCTGTTGATCTCTAAATTAAAAGTTTAAAATAGCAACTGATATATAGCTATAGCTATGAATACAAAATTTCAACTTGTCAAGAAAATAAGCATTGTCTGCTTTCAAATATTGTTATAGATTTATTTGACAACTTGTACGCTTTTCATTTACAACACTTTGTTCTTAAATAATAAGACTTTTATTTGACATAACATGGCACTTTTTGTTGGATTTAGGTTTCAAGGTTCTAATGTACCCAGTTTAATAAAAGCTGGTAAAAAAGCTGTTTATTAGTACTACATTTTTTGTCTTAGCCAAGACAAGGAGGGGCTTATTTTCTTAAGCATAGCTGAACATTTACGAATCAAAGTAACATCGATCATTAGAAAATGAGGTGTCATACCTCAACTTCCATTAAAAAAAAATGGAAGTTATTGTTATCTTTCCCAGTCAAGTCCATGCTGTATACGTTTGCCTGGAAATATCAGTGGCAATACGTGCTGAACAAGTTATAAATTTTTTCGTTAAACTGACTTTTATAAAAGATCTATAGTCAAATACAATGGAGATCAACCCAAGAAATCAAACTTTTCTTGTTTTTTTTTTCATGAAAAAAATTCAATACCGTTTTGTCTAACAAGCTAACACACCTAATGAATAATATTTCTCTGCCCTTTTTCCTCTCTCAACAAAAAAATTCTCGATGCTGTCCGTTTTTTTCAGCATCATTGTAAGTATGAATTTAAGTATCACAATTCATTATTTCTTGACACTGTATGAACGTAACAGATTGCCAAACAGCTAAATAAGATCTGTCGACTAGCAGCTGTACAGGTATGTCAAATATCAGGTAAGAACCTATACGCCAAAAACAAGCTAGTCCTGGTTTTACCAATGTTCAGAACATAGAGGGCCGTATAATTTTCATGGACATTTGACACTTCTATAGAAATGTTTGAAAGAACTGTCACTGTAAAATGACGATGCCTCCGAAGTGGTGCTTTGACTTTGAGCTGAGTACCAATCGTTTAAGGGTCGATGTCAAATAAATATATGTCAGTGGGAAGGTCTTGTTCAAAGGGGTTTTGTGTCAGCCAGTGTCCAACTATGAAGTAAATCCACTTTCTAATCAGGAAGTTATGACCAAATTTTAGACAATTTGATCCTCAAGATGAAGGTCATTCACGGGTGAAGGTCAAATAAAAATATAAGTCAGTAGGAAGATCTTGTCAAAAGGGTTATTGTGTACAAGTATGAAGTAAATCCACTTACCTATAAGGAAGTTATGGCCAATGATAAAGTTTTTGGACAATTGGATCTTCAAGGTGAAGGTCATTCACAGGTGATGGTCAAATGAATATAGGTCAGTGGGAAGGTCTTGTCCAAAGGAAAGGGGTGTTGTGTCCACGTACGAAATAAATCCAGTCACTAAAAAGGAAGTTATGGCCAATATTAAAGCTTTCGGACGGACTGACAGACAGACAGACAGTTCAAAAACAATATGCTTTCCTTCGGGGGCATAAAAAGTATGTTTCGATCAGCTATATCAGGAAATTCGTCAAATAATCATATATAGGTAAGTTTTAAGAGATTTTTGAAGGACCCTCACATTTATGCAAAAGTTTGGCAAGCCATCTACCTAAATATCAAAAAAAGCAGTTAAGACGATAGGCACTACTGCAGTCAATTGTTTTTCGTGAAATTTTACAGAACATTTTGGAGTCATCACTTAGTCAGTATGACTTTTTGAGTTTGTGTTTATTGTTCGCCTATACATTTACAACACACTAAATTAAACTTTTTGATACATATGTTCTGGACCAGAACTATGAAAATGAGATTTTTAGATTGGATTAAAAAGCTTTTACTTTTATTAGCGATTTTTTCAATTTCTGTTAGCTGTACACCGATCCCCAAGTCGGACGCCGACCTTACGGACACGGGTGTTGACGGACTTAATGGACAAGCTTTGATTAATTTAGGTAAAAAATTGAACAACCCGGAATTAACGATAATTGGAATGGCTATCAATGAATTTCATAAATGCACGGAATGGACTCACTGGACACGATGTAACGCAAAACCTGGAAATTTTGGGACGAGGTCAAGGCAAAGAAAATGTAGAGAAAATTCTGAAACTATGGAAAATGAAGTTGAACTTACATTAGAAAACGATCTAGGACTGTGTGAAGGCTTCTGTCCATCAGACTACAATATCACTCAAAACGAATTTTGCTTGAAGATGTCCGAGGTGATGATGAATCACAAATACGCCAAGGAGCAATGTGCTCAAGATGGGGGGCATTTGATAAATATTGATTCGGACAAAAAGCATCAGGATGTCAAAGCTATGTTGAAAGGATTTCCACAGTACGTTATTATAGATGGCGAACGGACAGATTTAAAATCTCCCTGGAAGTTCAGTTATGGATTGCAGAAAAGATACTTAGAGTGGGCCCCCGGTCAGCCAGACAATCAAACTATTTCGCTCTGCGTCATTTTGGATAATACTGATTCGAGACTTTTACATGACAGAAGCTGTGAAATAAAGTATTTTTTCTTGTGTGAAATTCCAAAATCGTAAAATAAGAAATGTTAATGACGTCTGTTACAATAACATTACGTCATCAACATGATCAACTCGACTAACCTATGATTTCCATACTTTTAATTTTTATTCAAATGTTGCATAGATTTCCATAAGAAAAAGAATCAAATAATTACGGATATTCTTGATGTCACTGGATAAACAAGGATAGAAATTGTTTCAACTAGTTATGGTATTATCAAGCAAATCTATTTATCGGTTTCATAATGATTCGTTTGTTTTGATCTTTTTAATCTCAATAAACATTCACATTTACATATGCCTCAAAACGTTGTGCGTAGAAGAAAAAATTGTATTGCTGTTGGTGTAGAGAAGTTTCACAAGCACGAAGTATTCGTGCAGCTGGGGTATGGTTCATGTTAACTATGTGAGAAATGTATGTATCATAAATCTATATTGTAAAAAGTTTTAAGGAATGTGGTTGATTTTAACATAATGTTTGTTATAGATATTTTCCTCTTCAGTAAGACTGTGATTTTTTTGTGTGTCAAATATTCTATTGTAATATTATCATCTTTGTTGTTGCTGTGCGAGTTGTTATTTCTCTTCTAAAAATGATGTTATCGTGGTGAGAGTTTATTATACACCAAATCATACTAAGATACATTTGCTCACCTGATGACTTTCCAAATCCAGGTTCACTTCCAAAGTTAGACAAACTCGTAGGAGTATGTTCGTTTCAACATCAAGTTCCGAAACTATGTGACTTGTCCTAAACACAATTCAAACATCCAGTTCCGAAACCATGTGGCTTGTCCTAAACACAATTCAATCATCCAGTTCCAAAACCATGTGACTTGTCCTAAACACAATTCAAACATCCAGTTCCGAAACCATGTGACTTGTCCTCAACGCATTTCAAACATCCAGTTCAGAAACCATGTGACTTGTCCTAAACACAATTAAAACATCCAGTTCCGAAACCATGTGACTTGTCCTAAACGCATTTCAAACATCCCGTTCCGAAACCATGTGACTTGTCCTAAACACAATTCAAACATCAAGCTCCAAAACCATGTGGCTTGTCCTAAACGCATTTCAAACATCCAGTTCCGAAACAATGTGGCTTGTCCTAATTGTAATCAAACATCCAGTTCCGAAACCATGTGACTTGTCCTAAACGCATTTCAAACATCCAGTTCCGAAACCATGTGACTTGTCCTAAACGCATTTCAAACATCCAGTTCCGAAACAATGCGACTTGTCCTAAACACAATTCATACATCCAGTTCCGAAACCATGTGACTTGCCCTAAACGCATTTCAAACATCCAGTTCCTAAACCATGTGACTTGTCCTAATTGTTATTCAAACTTCCAGTTCCGGAACCATGTGACTTGTCCTAAACGCAATTCAAGCATCCAGTTCCGAAACCATGTGACTTGTCCTAATTGTTATTCAAACTTCCAGTTCCGGAACCATGTGACTTGTCCTAAACGCAATTCAAACATCCAGTTCCGAAACCATGTTACTTGTCCTAAACGCAATTCAAACATCCAGTTCCGGAACCATGTGACTTGTCCTAAATGCAATTCAAACATCCAGTTCCAGAATGTAGTGACTTGTCCTAAACGCAATTCAAACATCCAGTTCCAAATACCATGTGACTTGTCCTAAACGCTATTCAAACATCCATTTCCAAAACCATGTGACTCGTCCTTAACACAATTCAAACATTCAGTTCCAAAAGGATGTGACTTGTCCTAACGGAATTCAAACCGTTATAAACATTACGGAAAGAGAGTCTGTATACATTTAAATTAATAAATCATCTGGAATCATTCACATTAAGTCTAAGACTACAGTTTAAACAATATGTTGCAAAGGAAGAATTAGTGATTATCAGCGTGTTGACTGGGTTTGATACCACTGGAGAGACATTTTGGTATGAAAAACATCAGATAAAAAAGGGAATATTCTAGGATTAGTATTCTAAAGATGTTACATACTATTCAAAAACTAATTAGTAAATTATATTTTAATCTCTTAGGCTCAGAGGGGCATGTTCGGAGTTATAAAAATCTATTTCTAGCTTGTATGATAATCTTTACACAATGATAAAGTCAAGGCAAGGCTTATCTTTTAGTGTCTAATTAAAATCAGATGCATTACCATATATATGATCACTAATTAACAGGTCTGATGGTAGACACAGTAACAATCAAGTAATAAATCTTAGCTCTGACGTCAGTTGTGAGATAATTCAATACATTCAACGTGATTAGAAATCTCCTTAGACGACAGAATCACCGGTATGTGTATATGGTGTTGAAAGTATGTCTTCAAATATATGTAAAAAAAATTGCTGGAATTCTGTCGGATCTTCTGAAAATTACAACGTTAAATATTCAGTTCATGCACAATTTTAGTGTTAGTTTGTGTGTTCAAAATGATCAATTTGTTCTTATTGTTATCAAATAATTTCTCTAGATCCTATCATTTTTATTATATGCCCGTAAGGGGCATATTATGTTATGGTCCAGGGCGTCCGTCTGTCTGTCCCTTCGTCCGCCCGCAATTTGGTTTCTGGAGATTAACTTGAGTCCTCTTTGGCCTACAGTCTTTTACCTTCACGTGATTTTTGCCCACATTAAGTGGATGACCCCTATTGATTTTGGAGTAAGTAGCTCAATGGTCAAGGTCACATAGACTTTAATATTGAAAACCATTTCCGCAATGTAACATGACAATCATTTGTTATAGAGACTTCAAACTTTACATCGTGATTGCAATCATTGAGCAGATGACTCCTATACATTTTGGGGTCAGTTTGTTAAAGGTCAAGGTCACAGTGACCTAAATATTTAGAATCATTTACACTCGACAATCATTTGTCTTAGACACTTCAAAATTCATATAATGATTGCACACACTGAATGAATGACCCCTATTGATTTTGGTGTCAGTAGGTAAAAGGTCAAGGTCACATAGACCTTAAAAATGAAAACCATTTCCGCCATGTAACTTGACAATAATTTGTTATTGAGACTTCAAACTTTACATCATGATTGCACACATTGAATGGATAACCCATATACATTTTGGGATCAGTATGTCAAAGGCCAGTGTCACAGTGACCTAAATGTTTAGAATCATTTACACTCTGTAACTCGACAACCATTTTTATAGAGACTTCAATATTTATGTGATGATTGCACACATTAAGTGAATGACCCCTGTTGATTTTGGGGTCAGTAGGTCGAAGGTAGAAAATTTCAAAATTTAAAGCAAATCAATTAATTTTAAAGCGTAAGGTTTCCTCCCTTATATCACAAATACATCATACTTAGAAAAAAAACACCCTTTGAATTTACGATAACATCTTAGCAAGTGATATGTGGTGGTTCTGACATGCACATTCAGTCCGGAGGGATAAATAAAATATGCAATCTGTATTATCTGGAAAGTCATACAGTCAAAGCTATGTTAAGTAAATTACTTTCCTTCTGATTTACAATCTCGTTCAATATTATTTTGCAATTTGTGCAAGAAAAACAAAACAAGCTACCGAAAAAAATTAAACAGGCAACACTTAATTTCTTAATACATAATTGAACCAAAAAAAAAAGGAAATGATATATCACAATCAGTTGTAACTGAGCTATTTTTAGATATTCTTTACCCTTTACTTAAATCTTCCAATATTGATCTATCTATCAGTATACACTGACCTCTATTATGAGGGATGCATTGCAGCATTTAAACGCGGCGTTTAACAGTTGAAGAATAAAGTTGTTATGAGAAACAAAGATTTCATGAAATGAAAACTAGGTTGAAATAAAATAATTTTGTTTCGTAGTTTTTGTTTATGTTGGTGTAAGAAAGCAACCAATTTCAAGAAAGGGATTTTTGGAGGTATGCTTCAAATTGTGTATAAAATGTAAACGTTATCCTCTTTCAGCGTTCTAAGAAAATAATAAAATGTTTTCACTGTACTGAATTTGTGAAATCAAATAACATTATATACATCACTTAAACGGTTTGTCTAAAACCAATGTCTGGAGTAATAATTCTTTTCATATTTTAGGGAATTAAGTCTCAAAACTCTCGCCGTGATGAATATGATATATTGCTTTGACACGACCGGAGATACAAATATTCAGTCAGAAAATACAGGCTCTACTTATTTACCCTACACATGTTATTTTGTGATTAAATGTGCATTTTATGTTTAACAAGAGGTTTAGAGAGTTTTGTCTCTGATTACGCAAGACGCATTAAACCGTCTTGTTAACTGGCAGCATACCGTCCATATGTTTAGAAAATAAGTGAAACAGATAAAAATATTTTTCATGTCCTGTTACATCCAGCCGCATGTTTACACTTCGCAAAATAAATTAAACTATTCTAACAGGGTAAATACATCCTGATAATAAAAAAACCGATTTTGCTAGAACGTCGTGAATAACCTCTGTAAGATCTTTTCGAATCGTGACATTTTGGGTAAGGCGTTCCCATTCGGAACGGGAGTTCGAAAGTTCGATTTATATCAGGGATTTGTTCTGGCAAGTTAGTGAAGGATTTGCGCACATAATTAAAACCAGGAACAAAAGTGTGCAATAGTAGACGAGTCAAATAAGGCTGACCCTTTCAGTAAAGGTGACGTTACAATAAACGAGCACTTTTCAGCCAATATTCATTGAAATGATAATGTTATAAAGCAATATGATTCTATATCGGTAACGTTTTTTTTCACATATAACGACGTCGACGATAAGGAAGTCGATGACACGGAAACGACTCGAGCCGTTAGATAATTAAGGCTTATTATATATGAGGTACATGAAGAATAATCATTTTCGACGTGTCATGAAGTGAAAACAGGAGCTACAGATAGAGCGATTTTTATTATAATTGTAATACCACAGAAAATGCATGACACCGAATAGGTGATAGAAATACTAAAAGGGTTACCCTGACCATATAAAATTGAAAAAAAAAAATTGTCCATACAATTAAAATAATTATACAGAAACTGATTGCATAAAATGTTCCTTTACAGATTTTTTTAAAATTGTTAAAACTTGTTATGGACCTAATATGTGATAGTAACCTGTTCTACTCTCGACAGCCATTATATGCAAACGATTTCTTCCCGAAACCTTTAACCCTAGGAATGGAATTGCTATCACTGTCTCTAAAACGAGTTGAATAAGAATGTACCGCATTTGCCAGTATAAAATGTTCACTTAAATAACTAGGCGCACTATTACTATTTATTTTATGGACATGACCAAGGATAAGGGAATTAACTCTAAAATGTACCGGTTACCAGCCAACTTCCTCAAAATGGGCCCTCCCAACATGAGTACGGGGACTGAGATTAAGTATATATCTCACCATCTTATACTGAGTGGCCTGAAGCCTATTTTTCAATCGCTGACTTAAACCCAAATACCAGGAGGCACAAGCATAATAAAAATGACATTGTATTAAAGATGAAACCAGAAGCTGTTTAGTATACCTATTTATATTAGAAATGAACTTTTCCTATATAAAAACTTTAATTTTGCATTGGCCTTCTTAATAACCTGGTTGGCAATGGACTCACCAGTTAAACTTTGATCAAGATCAGTGCCTAAGTATTTGACTGATTTGGTAGATGATATTGTAGTATCATTACATGCAATATCTAGTTTATCAGAGGATTTAAGTCTTGGCTTAGACGCAAATAAGATGGACTCCGTCTTTCCAAGATGTAACGAACGCTTATTATCTACGAGCCACTTACTCACATTGGTAAGGTCATCAGTAAGCTGAGACGAAATATACTGGATGTTTTTACCCGACACCAGAATACCCGAGTCATCAGCATAAAGAAGTAATTTATTACGGACCACAGCCTCCATATCATTAACATATATCAGAAATAGGAGGGGGCCGAGGATTGAACCCTGGGGTACCCCACAGGTGACATTGGCGCTAGAGGCAAGTACACCGGAGACATTAACTGTTTGTGTCCGGCTAGATAAATAAGACCTAAACCAGTGAATAACATCACTAGAAAACCACATAGCCTCAAGTTTCATGAGTAAAATACCATGGTCGACAGTGTCGAACGCCTTTTGTAAATCTAAAATGACCATACCAATATAATTTCCTTTATCCATTTCAAACTTTATGAAATCAGTAAGATGTAAAAGACAAGTGTCTGTAGAATACTTATGTCTAAAACCAGACTGATGGGAATATAGTAGGTTATTCTCTGATAAATAACGTTCTACCTGGTCATATATTATTCTCTCTAGGACTTTGGACACAACACTTAAAATGGACACTGGGCGGTAATTACCTGGTTCGGTCTTATTGTTCTTTTTATACAAAGGTACAACACGGGCCGATTTAAGATCATCTGGGACAATACCGGTAATAAAGGACAAGTTAAGTATATGGGTAAGGGGTTCAGCAATATTATACACACTATCCTTTATAAAACGAGCAGGAATACCATCTAAACCTGTAGCTTTATTGGCACCTAACTTATTTAAATACTTAATGACAGTTCCCTTGTTAACAACTGATAAGGAAAAATTGTTATGTAAGACACCCTTTTTATTATAAAAAAATTGAATAAAATTTCTTCCAAATTTATTCACACTAGTAGGAAGTTTATCAACTAACTTCTGTGCCACAGTAATAAAAAACTCATTAAACTTTTCCGCAACACAAAATTTATCAAAATATATATTGTCATTAATATTTAATCCAATATTTGAAGATGAAGAGCCCTTTTTGGATGGTACAGCTTAACCCTTCAAAGTTTTCCTTAATTTTTTAGAGTCTGACCTATGCTCTTCAATATTGTTTTTGAAAAACTCAGTCTTACATTTTTTAATGTGATACTGTACTTGGTTTCTAATCTGTTTATAAAGTATAAAATCATCTTCACTTAAAGATTTTTTAAAAAGTAAAGTCACAAAGTTTATCTCTCTTTTGAATCAAGTCAAGTAATTCCCTACTGATCCATGGTTCTGTTCGAGTTTTCATACGTGTTTGCTTCAGTGGAGCAATTTCATCAATAACACTCATGAAAGATGTTTTGAAAATAAACCACGCTTCAGTAACATTATCAGACCACGCTTCAGTAACATTAACATTAGCGTCATCCGCTCTTCTAAACGAAATTCGCCTCTGAAGTAATATGGGCACATCCTGGAACTACTTTCATGCTATTTTATTTCCGGGACAAATCACATGTATCCAATTTGTGCTGTATTTTTGGACATATTTACCAAAGAGATTACTTTCGCGGATATTTCTAGAGATGACCGAATCAGTACGGTTGGTATAGTGGCAGATACAAAAGGTACAGATACATTCCTTGTTCTTTTCAACATAGTAGCTAATTCGAGGGACAATTGATATTGAGTCTAAGAGAAATGTTTGAATATCAAACCTGTGACCCCTGGCCTCCTAGCTTAGTGCATTATAACTAGAAAAAGAAAAATCTTCCAAGAAATTATTCATTTAGTACATTTTATTTTATATAAAGTTTTCTGTCCTCGGTTTCAACATTGCATGTCTACAAGAAACGATCAGTCGATATTTTTAAACCTGAATATCGAGTATTTCGGTGTGGCAATACCATGTGATCTTGACGTCACGATTTTTATACGATAAGTTTCAGTCTAAGGAGAAAAAAATATAAGCTTTCCTCGCAAATAAACAAATTCCAAAGTTTCACGTAGTGCTTGAAAAAAACGGCTCTTGTTGACGGAGGTCCTATATTCCGTAGAAAGCTTATATTTGTCTCCTTAGACTGACATATGTCCTATTGCAATCGATGAAAAAATGAAATACTTACTGGTAATTTTCTGTTTTCAAGCGGAACCAATGTTGACAGTTTTTTCTTGGTTTTGATGCCTTTAATGACGTCACGGTCACGTGGTATTGCTACATTGGATTTAAAGAGTATCCTAAAATACGCGTAAAATTACTGTTTGACTGATTTCATGGCTTCTTAAAAACAATGTCGAAAGTTTCTTCAAAGCTGACGTCAATGTTGCGGGCTACCAATCAAAATATACTAACAGTTCTTATAGAAGAGGTGAATGAGAATATTGGTGCCAAAATGATCAGTAATTCTGAATGGCATTAGTTCTGTATGTTCATAAGACAGGATGGAGGTAAGAGACTAAGCCGTGAATTAAGACACCAAAATGTTTTACGTCAGTTTACTATGATATTTGGACAACGGACTTTTTAGAAACTCAAACCTTTCGTGCGTATGGTGTATCAGCTGCATATGATAAAATTCTCCTGTATGCATCGAAGTTCTAGTCTTTTGGCAAAATGAAATAAAATTTGTACTTCAAATAAAGAATGTTTTCTTTAAACGCTTTTCCTTTTTTATTTGAATTTTTGTGTCTTCTGAATTTGCCAATGAAAAACTTACTTTCAACCTGTGATGCATTCAAAAACATTGCGAAGATTCTTCGTTTTAACATGACAACAACTTTTAGCCTTGGCTTTTATTCATGTTGTTACACTTTAAGAGTTGTTCTGAGGAAGCACCAATATATTTAGGAAGGGTGCTTGCAAACATGAAACAAAAATAACTTGTTAGTTCCATGCACGGACAATGTTTCTGGGGACGTTTTAAACTAAACAAGCTTTGTTAATTTTATACAGGTTAGCAAAGTTCCCATTCAAATAATGAAAAGCAAGAAATGACTGACGTCTTTTAACATTGCAGTACAGAGACATGTGACGTGTTTCTAAAATGGCTAAATTTGACAAAAATGGATTTTTATACTTCTTTAAAACTGAAATAATAAAAAATAAAGATGTGGAAGGTATAGTCTTCTATATTACCTAAAAGAAATTTCATGAGGAAAAAAACACTTTATATTGTACATTCATTTACGTTTACTTCAACATATATGTGACTTAAGGACATAATGATTTAAGAATGAATTAAAATTTGAACCGATACATGTTCATCATCTGTTGATCTCTAAATTAAAAGTTTAAAATAGCAACTGATATATAGCTATAGCTATGAATACAAAATTTCAACTTGTCAAGAAAATAAGCATTGTCTGCTTTCAAATATTGTTATAGATTTATTTGACAACTTGTACGCTTTTCATTTACAACACTTTGTTCTTAAATAATAAGACTTTTATTTGACATAACATGGCACTTTTTGTTGGATTTAGGTTTCAAGGTTCTAATGTACCCAGTTTAATAAAAGCTGGTAAAAAAGCTGTTTATTAGTACTACATTTTTTGTCTTAGCCAAGACAAGGAGGGGCTTATTTTCTTAAGCATAGCTGAACATTTACGAATCAAAGTAACATCGATCATTAGAAAATGAGGTGTCATACCTCAACTTCCATTAAAAAAAAATGGAAGTTATTGTTATCTTTCCCAGTCAAGTCCATGCTGTATACGTTTGCCTGGAAATATCAGTGGCAATACGTGCTGAACAAGTTATAAATTTTTTCGTTAAACTGACTTTTATAAAAGATCTATAGTCAAATACAATGGAGATCAACCCAAGAAATCAAACTTTTCTTGTTTTTTTTTTCATGAAAAAAATTCAATACCGTTTTGTCTAACAAGCTAACACACCTAATGAATAATATTTCTCTGCCCTTTTTCCTCTCTCAACAAAAAAATTCTCGATGCTGTCCGTTTTTTTCAGCATCATTGTAAGTATGAATTTAAGTATCACAATTCATTATTTCTTGACACTGTATGAACGTAACAGATTGCCAAACAGCTAAATAAGATCTGTCGACTAGCAGCTGTACAGGTATGTCAAATATCAGGTAAGAACCTATACGCCAAAAACAAGCTAGTCCTGGTTTTACCAATGTTCAGAACATAGAGGGCCGTATAATTTTCATGGACATTTGACACTTCTATAGAAATGTTTGAAAGAACTGTCACTGTAAAATGACGATGCCTCCGAAGTGGTGCTTTGACTTTGAGCTGAGTACCAATCGTTTAAGGGTCGATGTCAAATAAATATATGTCAGTGGGAAGGTCTTGTTCAAAGGGGTTTTGTGTCAGCCAGTGTCCAACTATGAAGTAAATCCACTTTCTAATCAGGAAGTTATGACCAAATTTTAGACAATTTGATCCTCAAGATGAAGGTCATTCACGGGTGAAGGTCAAATAAAAATATAAGTCAGTAGGAAGATCTTGTCAAAAGGGTTATTGTGTACAAGTATGAAGTAAATCCACTTACCTATAAGGAAGTTATGGCCAATGATAAAGTTTTTGGACAATTGGATCTTCAAGGTGAAGGTCATTCACAGGTGATGGTCAAATGAATATAGGTCAGTGGGAAGGTCTTGTCCAAAGGAAAGGGGTGTTGTGTCCACGTACGAAATAAATCCAGTCACTAAAAAGGAAGTTATGGCCAATATTAAAGCTTTCGGACGGACTGACAGACAGACAGACAGTTCAAAAACAATATGCTTTCCTTCGGGGGCATAAAAAGTATGTTTCGATCAGCTATATCAGGAAATTCGTCAAATAATCATATATAGGTAAGTTTTAAGAGATTTTTGAAGGACCCTCACATTTATGCAAAAGTTTGGCAAGCCATCTACCTAAATATCAAAAAAAGCAGTTAAGACGATAGGCACTACTGCAGTCAATTGTTTTTCGTGAAATTTTACAGAACATTTTGGAGTCATCACTTAGTCAGTATGACTTTTTGAGTTTGTGTTTATTGTTCGCCTATACATTTACAACACACTAAATTAAACTTTTTGATACATATGTTCTGGACCAGAACTATGAAAATGAGATTTTTAGATTGGATTAAAAAGCTTTTACTTTTATTAGCGATTTTTTCAATTTCTGTTAGCTGTACACCGATCCCCAAGTCGGACGCCGACCTTACGGACACGGGTGTTGACGGACTTAATGGACAAGCTTTGATTAATTTAGGTAAAAAATTGAACAACCCGGAATTAACGATAATTGGAATGGCTATCAATGAATTTCATAAATGCACGGAATGGACTCACTGGACACGATGTAACGCAAAACCTGGAAATTTTGGGACGAGGTCAAGGCAAAGAAAATGTAGAGAAAATTCTGAAACTATGGAAAATGAAGTTGAACTTACATTAGAAAACGATCTAGGACTGTGTGAAGGCTTCTGTCCATCAGACTACAATATCACTCAAAACGAATTTTGCTTGAAGATGTCCGAGGTGATGATGAATCACAAATACGCCAAGGAGCAATGTGCTCAAGATGGGGGGCATTTGATAAATATTGATTCGGACAAAAAGCATCAGGATGTCAAAGCTATGTTGAAAGGATTTCCACAGTACGTTATTATAGATGGCGAACGGACAGATTTAAAATCTCCCTGGAAGTTCAGTTATGGATTGCAGAAAAGATACTTAGAGTGGGCCCCCGGTCAGCCAGACAATCAAACTATTTCGCTCTGCGTCATTTTGGATAATACTGATTCGAGACTTTTACATGACAGAAGCTGTGAAATAAAGTATTTTTTCTTGTGTGAAATTCCAAAATCGTAAAATAAGAAATGTTAATGACGTCTGTTACAATAACATTACGTCATCAACATGATCAACTCGACTAACCTATGATTTCCATACTTTTAATTTTTATTCAAATGTTGCATAGATTTCCATAAGAAAAAGAATCAAATAATTACGGATATTCTTGATGTCACTGGATAAACAAGGATAGAAATTGTTTCAACTAGTTATGGTATTATCAAGCAAATCTATTTATCGGTTTCATAATGATTCGTTTGTTTTGATCTTTTTAATCTCAATAAACATTCACATTTACATATGCCTCAAAACGTTGTGCGTAGAAGAAAAAATTGTATTGCTGTTGGTGTAGAGAAGTTTCACAAGCACGAAGTATTCGTGCAGCTGGGGTATGGTTCATGTTAAGCAACTATGTGAGAAATGTATGTATCATAAATCTATATTGTAAAAAGTTTTAAGGAATGTGGTTGATTTTAACATAATGTTTGTTATAGATATTTTCCTCTTCAGTAAGACTGTGATTTTTTTGTGTGTCAAATATTCTATTGTAATATTATCATCTTTGTTGTTGCTGTGCGAGTTGTTATTTCTCTTCTAAAAATGATGTTATCGTGGTGAGAGTTTATTATACACCAAATCATACTAAGATACATTTGCTCACCTGATGACTTTCCAAATCCAGGTTCACTTCCAAAGTTAGACAAACTCGTAGGAGTATGTTCGTTTCAACATCAAGTTCCGAAACTATGTGACTTGTCCTAAACACAATTCAAACATCCAGTTCCGAAACCATGTGGCTTGTCCTAAACACAATTCAATCATCCAGTTCCAAAACCATGTGACTTGTCCTAAACACAATTCAAACATCCAGTTCCGAAACCATGTGACTTGTCCTCAACGCATTTCAAACATCCAGTTCAGAAACCATGTGACTTGTCCTAAACACAATTAAAACATCCAGTTCCGAAACCATGTGACTTGTCCTAAACGCATTTCAAACATCCCGTTCCGAAACCATGTGACTTGTCCTAAACACAATTCAAACATCAAGCTCCAAAACCATGTGGCTTGTCCTAAACGCATTTCAAACATCCAGTTCCGAAACAATGTGGCTTGTCCTAATTGTAATCAAACATCCAGTTCCGAAACCATGTGACTTGTCCTAAACGCATTTCAAACATCCAGTTCCGAAACAATGCGACTTGTCCTAAACACAATTCATACATCCAGTTCCGAAACCATGTGACTTGCCCTAAACGCATTTCAAACATCCAGTTCCTAAACCATGTGACTTGTCCTAATTGTTATTCAAACTTCCAGTTCCGGAACCATGTGACTTGTCCTAAACGCAATTCAAGCATCCAGTTCCGAAACCATGTGACTTGTCCTAATTGTTATTCAAACTTCCAGTTCCGGAACCATGTGACTTGTCCTAAACGCAATTCAAACATCCAGTTCCGAAACCATGTTACTTGTCCTAAACGCAATTCAAACATCCAGTTCCGGAACCATGTGACTTGTCCTAAATGCAATTCAAACATCCAGTTCCAGAATGTAGTGACTTGTCCTAAACGCAATTCAAACATCCAGTTCCAAATACCATGTGACTTGTCCTAAACGCTATTCAAACATCCATTTCCAAAACCATGTGACTCGTCCTTAACACAATTCAAACATTCAGTTCCAAAAGGATGTGACTTGTCCTAACGGAATTCAAACCGTTATAAACATTACGGAAAGAGAGTCTGTATACATTTAAATTAATAAATCATCTGGAATCATTCACATTAAGTCTAAGACTACAGTTTAAACAATATGTTGCAAAGGAAGAATTAGTGATTATCAGCGTGTTGACTGGGTTTGATACCACTGGAGAGACATTTTGGTATGAAAAACATCAGATAAAAAAGGGAATATTCTAGGATTAGTATTCTAAAGATGTTACATACTATTCAAAAACTAATTAGTAAATTATATTTTAATCTCTTAGGCTCAGAGGGGCATGTTCGGAGTTATAAAAATCTATTTCTAGCTTGTATGATAATCTTTACACAATGATAAAGTCAAGGCAAGGCTTATCTTTTAGTGTCTAATTAAAATCAGATGCATTACCATATATATGATCACTAATTAACAGGTCTGATGGTAGACACAGTAACAATCAAGTAATAAATCTTAGCTCTGACGTCAGTTGTGAGATAATTCAATACATTCAACGTGATTAGAAATCTCCTTAGACGACAGAATCACCGGTATGTGTATATGGTGTTGAAAGTATGTCTTCAAATATATGTAAAAAAAATTGCTGGAATTCTGTCGGATCTTCTGAAAATTACAACGTTAAATATTCAGTTCATGCACAATTTTAGTGTTAGTTTGTGTGTTCAAAATGATCAATTTGTTCTTATTGTTATCAAATAATTTCTCTAGATCCTATCATTTTTATTATATGCCCGTAAGGGGCATATTATGTTATGGTCCAGGGCGTCCGTCTGTCTGTCCCTTCGTCCGCCCGCAATTTGGTTTCTGGAGATTAACTTGAGTCCTCTTTGGCCTACAGTCTTTTACCTTCACGTGATTTTTGCCCACATTAAGTGGATGACCCCTATTGATTTTGGAGTAAGTAGCTCAATGGTCAAGGTCACATAGACTTTAATATTGAAAACCATTTCCGCAATGTAACATGACAATCATTTGTTATAGAGACTTCAAACTTTACATCGTGATTGCAATCATTGAGCAGATGACTCCTATACATTTTGGGGTCAGTTTGTTAAAGGTCAAGGTCACAGTGACCTAAATATTTAGAATCATTTACACTCGACAATCATTTGTCTTAGACACTTCAAAATTCATATAATGATTGCACACACTGAATGAATGACCCCTATTGATTTTGGTGTCAGTAGGTAAAAGGTCAAGGTCACATAGACCTTAAAAATGAAAACCATTTCCGCCATGTAACTTGACAATAATTTGTTATTGAGACTTCAAACTTTACATCATGATTGCACACATTGAATGGATAACCCATATACATTTTGGGATCAGTATGTCAAAGGCCAGTGTCACAGTGACCTAAATGTTTAGAATCATTTACACTCTGTAACTCGACAACCATTTTTATAGAGACTTCAATATTTATGTGATGATTGCACACATTAAGTGAATGACCCCTGTTGATTTTGGGGTCAGTAGGTCGAAGGTAGAAAATTTCAAAATTTAAAGCAAATCAATTAATTTTAAAGCGTAAGGTTTCCTCCCTTATATCACAAATACATCATACTTAGAAAAAAAACA
Source organism: Cyclina sinensis (assembly GCA_012932295.1). Taxonomy (NCBI): domain Eukaryota; kingdom Metazoa; phylum Mollusca; class Bivalvia; order Venerida; family Veneridae; genus Cyclina; species Cyclina sinensis. The sequence continues at coordinate 38,408,540 of JAAONU010000011.1, read as the reverse complement.
CCCTTTGAATTTACGATAACATCTTAGCAAGTGATATGTGGTGGTTCTGACATGCACATTCAGTCCGGAGGGATAAATAAAATATGCAATCTGTATTATCTGGAAAGTCATACAGTCAAAGCTATGTTAAGTAAATTACTTTCCTTCTGATTTACAATCTCGTTCAATATTATTTTGCAATTTGTGCAAGAAAAACAAAACAAGCTACCGAAAAAAATTAAACAGGCAACACTTAATTTCTTAATACATAATTGAACCAAAAAAAAAAGGAAATGATATATCACAATCAGTTGTAACTGAGCTATTTTTAGATATTCTTTACCCTTTACTTAAATCTTCCAATATTGATCTATCTATCAGTATACACTGACCTCTATTATGAGGGATGCATTGCAGCATTTAAACGCGGCGTTTAACAGTTGAAGAATAAAGTTGTTATGAGAAACAAAGATTTCATGAAATGAAAACTAGGTTGAAATAAAATAATTTTGTTTCGTAGTTTTTGTTTATGTTGGTGTAAGAAAGCAACCAATTTCAAGAAAGGGATTTTTGGAGGTATGCTTCAAATTGTGTATAAAATGTAAACGTTATCCTCTTTCAGCGTTCTAAGAAAATAATAAAATGTTTTCACTGTACTGAATTTGTGAAATCAAATAACATTATATACATCACTTAAACGGTTTGTCTAAAACCAATGTCTGGAGTAATAATTCTTTTCATATTTTAGGGAATTAAGTCTCAAAACTCTCGCCGTGATGAATATGATATATTGCTTTGACACAATCGGAGACACACATATTCAGTCATAAAATACAGGCTCTACTTATTTACCCTACACATGTTATTTTGTGATTAAATGTGCATTTTATGTTTAACAAGAGGTTTAGAGAGATTTGTCTCTGATTATGCAAGATGCATTAAACCGTCTTGTTAACTGGCAGCATACCGCCCATATGTTTAGAAAATAAGTGAAACAGATAAAAATATTTTCCATGTCCTGTCACATCCAGCCGCATGTTTACATTTCGCAAAATAAATTAAACTATTCTACCAAGGTAAATACATCCTAATAATAAAAAAGCCGATTTTGCTAGAACGTCGTGAATAACCTCTGTAAGATCTTTTCGAATCGTGACATTTTGGGTAAGGCGTTCCCATTCGGAACGGGAGTTCGAAAGTTCGATTTATGTCAGGGACTTGTTCTGGCAAGTTAGTTAAGGGTTTGCGCACATAATTAAAACCAGGAACAAAAGTGTGCAATAGTAGACGAGTCTAAAAAGGCTGACCCTTTCAGTAAAGGTGACGTTACAATAAACGAGCACTTTTCAGCCAATATTCATTGAAATGATAATGTTATAAAGCAATATGATTCTATATCGGTAACGTTTTTTTTTTCACATATAACGACGTCGACGATAAGGAAGTCGATGACACGGAAACGACTCGAGCCGTTAGATAATTAAGGGTTATTATATATGAGATACATGAAGAATAATCATTTTCGACGTGTCATGAAGTGAAAACAGGAGCTACAGATAGAGCGATTTTTAGTTTGTTATTTTTCTGACTATATAACATCTCTGGCGTCATCCGCTCTTCTAAACGAAATTCGCCTCTGAAGTAAGTAGTGCTTGAAAAAAACGGCTCTTGTTGACGGAGGTCCTATATTCCGTAGAAAGCTTATATTTGTCTCCTTAGACTGACATATGTCCTATTGCAATCGATGAAAAAATGAAATACTTACTGGGACAATTGATATTGAGTCTAAAAGAAATGTTTGAATATCGAACCTGTGACCCCTGGCCTCCTAGCTTAGTGCATTATAACAAGAAAAAGAAACATCTTCCAAGCAATTATTCATTTAGTACATTTTATTTTAAAGTTTTCTGTCCTCGGTTTCAACATTACATGTCTACAAGAAACGATCAGTCGATATTTTTAAACCTGAATATCGAGTTTTACGATTAAGAGATTTCAGTGTGGCAATACCATGTGATCTTGACGTCACTAAAGGCATCAAAACCAAGACATAACTGTCAACATTGGATCCGCTTTAAAATAGAAAATTACCCGTAAGTATTTCATTTTTTTCATCCATTTTTCTGGACGAATTAGGGTCATAAATTATAAGTCCTATTAACTATTACTAGATGACCTTTACAACGTACATCTATTCCGACCCAAGAGAGACATGAGGGTTACTACAAAAGTACCGTGTATGTGGGTTTGTTTTAGGAAAATAGGTTTCTTGTGTTTGTGTCACAAAAAGATGTTGAAAATTCTGTAGTTTCCAAGAGAATGTTAATTTTATTAATGAAATCTATTAATTTTGGAAATTTACGTAAATAGAAACATTAGTTTATAATGGGAAAATGTCCGGGTTAACGTGAGAGGACAGATAAACATTTTGAACATCTCTTTCAATAATGTATCCGGCTTTAGATATTCATTTACAGCGATAGTGAAGTACCAGCTATTGTCTGGCGTTGTTGAACGTGGGTACCAATTATTATCCAAATAAGGGAAGATTTCAACGTAATTTCTTATATATGGTTGATTATGTGGAGTTTTATTGTTAAATTATGTAGGATCTATGGGTCTTCTTTGATAAAATTTTATGTTTAAGTATGTAGAAAATATTATTAAGATGCGAATCAATGTACCCTCGAAACCGTATGTGTAGTGATAAATCGGTGTATTAATTGATTTCTTGTGATAATGTTGAACTGACCCCGCTGTATTTCCAAGATGGTGTTTAACTAATAAACACATGTACATTAAATCAAAGCACTGAAAGTACTGCAAAACTGTCGCGTAGTGCTGGGTTTATGTTTTCAAGTAAAATGGATACATGCATGTAATGCAATACCTTTATCTCTGTGCAATAGAGGTCCATTGGAGCTAGTCTCATTAAGCTGAATATGATAAAAAATTTTTTTTACCTGCCTTGCCATAAATTATAGTCCAACTTCACTGGAAATTTTTTGTACATAATTACTGAACACTCTAATCAATACTGACCATCACTGATCTTGATCATTTTCAACACTTATTTATCAAATTTAGTATTGAAAATTCCACTTATTTTTCTAAAACCCTGTGGTACTCAAATAATAATGTTCTAGAAAAGTACAAGGGTACTATTATACCAACCATGATTTATGCATACCGACCAATATTGTAGGTTCTGTTGGTAGTATACTGGTAACATTTGTAGTCTAGTACATGTTCTTTCCAGTAATTTTAGGAAGGTAAACTGACTCTGATATGAATACAACTGTAAAGAGGGGGTAAAACTTTAGTTGACAAAAAGTTTACCACAAACGCAAGAAAGCAATACTTGTTAACATTATCTTTATTTTAAACTACAACTGTGTCCAAAGGACACGGATGCCCCCACTGTGCAGATGTGCTCGTAAACAAGAGCAGCTTCATTTAATGTCTACAAAATTCTGTTCTTATCATAGCATTTCAGTTGAAATTTCATCAATTCATGTATTAATGATAAAAATGTCACCTAACTCTTGAGGCGTCATATTTGGTCTCTTTACAGATGGAATTCAATATTAGTGTCTGAATAAAACTGAATTTTGAAACACATGTATGGTCTCCTTTACTTCCATCTACACATTAAGGTTGTTCATCCCTGGAAGTTTAAGCAAAATCGGCCATCCGGTTTAAGAGGAGTTGTGTTCACAAAATTTCTATATGGTATATAGTGAAAAATCAACAAAGGGCCATAATTCTGTTAAATTTGGTCGCAGCAAAAATTCCTTCCTTTACTACCATCTACACATTAAGATTGTTCATCCCTGGTTTAAGCAAAATCTGCCATCCGGTTTAAGAGGAGTTGCGTTCACAAGATTTCGGGACGTACGGACAGACGTACGGATGGACGGACGGACGGACAAGTGCAACGCTATATGCTGCCCACTTTGTGGGGGCATAAAAATAAAACTATCGAAAACAACAATTCACTAGAAATGTGTCCATGGGACACATTTGCCCCAGCCATGTATCATAAGCAGATAATAAAAATTAAAGAGGCAGGTGGAGTGTCAAAAGCAGTAGAATTGTTACATTTATTTAATGAACAGCGTGCTACAAAACACAACCCTATAAATGTGAAGACATTTTGGTTGTTATCAGAAATTTAGTCTATAAAGGTCAAAACTCTGACAAATTTGGAGATGTACTGCCCAATTTTGCCAGTAACCTGTATTTTCATAAGATACATACACATGCAAAATATGAAAAAATCTAAGCATTTTTCTTTAAATTAACAGAAATTTCATTTTAGTAAAAAATAAGTCAACAAGATCACCGCTAGGCGGAGCATTATATGCCCGAAGTGTGTTTTTAGCTCATTGAGCAAATGCTCAGGGTGAGCTATTGTGATCACCCTGTGTCCGATGTCATGTTCTAACTTGGGCAGGTCAAGGTCACCAGTGGTGTCTAAAGATATGAGCCATGTGTTTCATGTCCGCTTCATATCTTTTTCACCCCTGGAATGAATTTCATGAAACTGATCAAATGTTCAGCCCATTAAGATGATATGCAGAACCCATGTTCTAACCTGGCCAGTTCAATCTCAAGGTTCAATAAATATCCTGTATACAAATTTTAACATCAACACAAGGCCATGAAAATACCCCAATGGTCAATAAAGAACAGAAAGAACTTCCACTTCAATATTTGTTTATTTACAGTAATATCATAGCCTGCTGGCTACCTTTTCACCCAATATTCCACATCACTTAAAAGTCGTCCACATATAACACGTGAGTGTCATACTTTTCTTGTATATGATATGTTTCAGTCTAAGGAGAAAAAATATACGCTTTCCAGCTAAGCTTAGCCGTTTTTTCAAGCACTACGTGAAACCTCGCATATAAACAAATTCCAAGGTTTCACGGAGTGCTTGAAAAAAACGGCTCTTGTTGATGGAGATCCCATATTCCGTAGAAAGCTTTTTTTCTCCTTAGACTGACATATGTCCTTTTGACAACAAGTTTTAGCCTTGTCTTTTATTCATGTTGTTACACTTTAAGAGCTGTTCTGTGGAAGCATCAATATATTCAAGAAGGGTGCTTGCACGTAATGTCTCAGAATAACATGAAACATAAAGATCTTGTTAGGTTCCATGCAATGTTTCTGGGGACGTTTTAACCTAAGCTAGCTTTGTTAATTTCATACAGGTTGCCAAAGTTCCCATTCAAATAATGAAAAACAAGAAATGAATGACCTCTTTTTAAATATTGCAGGACAGAGACATGTGACCTGTTTCTAAAATAGCTAGATTTTGACAATAATGGAATTTTATACTTCTTTATATTGTACATTCATTTACGTTTACTTCAACATATATGTGACTTAAGGACATGATTTAGGTTCCAAGGTTCTAGTGTACCGAGTATAATAAAAGCTGGTAAAAAAGCTGTATATCAGTACTACATTTTCTTGTCTCGGCCAAGGTGCAGCAGTAGCCAGCCTGGTAAATTATTTAATTAAGCATAGCTGAACATTTACGAATTACAGTAACATCGATCATATTGTTTATTATCATTTTCATTTCACACTAATGATTTAAACATGTAGAAGTTATGATGTTTTTTTCCAGATATTTAATCGGAACCATGTACTTGGACAGTAGAAGATCTAAGAAAATGAGGTGTCACACTTCAAGTTCCATTCAAAAATAAGGAAGTTATTGTTGTCTTTCCCAGTCAAGTCCATGCTGTATACCTTTGCCTGGAAATATTAATGGCAATGCGTGCTGAACAAGTTATAAATTTATTCGTAAAACTGACTTTTATAAAAGATCTGCTATAGTCGAATACAATGGAGATCAACCCAAGAAATCAAACTTTTCTTGTGTTTTTTTTTCATGAAAAAAAATCAGTACCGTTTTGTCTAACAAGCTAACACATCTGATGAATAATATTTCTCTGCCCTTTTTCCTCTCTGAACAAATTTTTTTTTCCAGCAAAAATTCTCGATGTTGTCCGTTTTTTTTTCAGCATCATTGTAAGTATGAGCTTAAGTATTATAATTCATTATTTCTTGACACTGTATGAACGTAACAGATAGCCAAACAGCTTAATTAGATCTGTCGACTAGCAGCTGTACAGATATGTCAAGAATCAGGTAAGAACCTGTACGCCAAAAAAGCTAGTCCTGGTTTTACCAATGTTCAGAACATAGAGGGCCGTATAATTTTCATGGACATTTAACACTTCTATAGAAATGTTTGAAGGAGAGAATTAGGCCGTGCTTAAACATTCTGTAGTGAGAGTTCTCAATTATTTAGTTGACATTTTTTAAAATTTGTAAGTCGGAGTAACATATAGTGTACATTAATTCTGCTAATAAAAATATGAACAACGCCTGTCACTGTAAGATGACAATGGCCCGAAGTGGTGCTTTGACTTTGAGCTGAGTACCAGTCGTTCAAGGGTCAAGGTCAAATAAATATAGGTCAACGGGAAGTCTTGTTCAAAGGGGTTTTGTGTCTAAGTATGAAGTAAATCCACTTTCTAATAAGGAAGTTGTGGCCAAATTTTAGACAATTGGATCTTCAAGGTGAAGGTCATTCACGTGTGAAGATCAAATAAATGTAGGTCAGTAGGAAGGTCTTGTACAAAGGGTTATTGTGTACAAGTATGAAGTAAATCCACTTACTTATAAGGATGTTATGGTCAATGTTAAAGTTTCTGGACAACTGGATCTTCAAGGTGAAGGTCATTCACGGATGATGTTCAGATGAATATAGTTCATTGGGAAGGTCTTGTCCAAAGGAAAGGGGTGATGTGTCCAAGTACAAAGTAAATCCAGTCACTAAAAAGGAAGTTATGGCCAATGTTAAAGCTTTCGGACGGACTGACGGACAGACAGTTCAAAAACTATATGCCTTCCTTCGGGGGCATAAAAAGTATGTTTCGAAGCAGTTATATCAGGAAATTCCTCAAATAATTATATGTAGGTAAGTTTTAAGAGATTTTTGAAGGACCCTCACATTTATCCAAAAGTTTGGCAAGCCCACAAACACATTTAATACGATAGGCACTACTGCAGTCAAATGTTTTTCCTGAAATTTACAGAACATTTTGGAGTCTTCACTTAGGTATTTTTAGTCAGTAAGACTTTTTGAAGTTAGTGTTTATTGTGCGCCTATAAATTTACAACACACTAAATTAAACTTTTTGATACATATGTTCTCGATCAGAACTATGAAAATGAGATTTTTAGATTGGTTTAAAAAGGTTTTACTTTTGTTAGCGCTTTTTTCAATTCCTGTTAGCAATTCAATTTTTTCAATTCCCAAGACGGACGCCGACCTTACGGACACGGGTTTTGACGGACTTAATGGACAAGCTTTGATTAATTTAGGTAAAAAACTAAACAACCCGGAATTAACGATAATTGGAATGGCTATCAATGAATTTCATAAATGCACGGAATGGACTCACTGGACACGATGTAACGCAAAACCTGGAAATTTTGGGACGAGGTCAAGGCAAAGAAAATGTAGAGAAAATTCTGAAACTATGGAAAATGAAGTTGAACTTACATTAGAAAACGATCTAGGACTGTGTGAAGGTTTCTGTCCATCAGACTACAATATCACTCAAAACGAATTTTGCTTGAAGATATCCGAGATGAAGAAGAATCACAAAAATGCCAAAGAGCAATGTGTTCAAGATGGGGGGCATTTGATTAATATTGGTTCTGACAAAAAGCATCAGGATGTCAAAGCTATGTTGGGAGGATTTCCACAGTACGTTATCATAAATGGCGAACGGAAAGATTTAAAGTCTCCCTGGAAGTTCAGATATGGATTGCAGAAAAGATACTTAGAGTGGGCTTCCGGTCAGCCAGACAATAAAACTATTTCGCTCTGCCTCGCTTTGGATAATAATGATTCGAGACTTTTACATGACATTAGCTGTGAAACAAAATACTTCTTCTTGTGTGAAATTCCAAAATCGTAAAATAAGAATTGTTTATGCCGTCTGTTAAAATAACATTACGTCATCAACATGATCAACTCGACTTACCTATGATTTCCATACTTTTAACTTATATTTAAATGTTGCATAGATTTCCATAAGAAAAAGAATCAAATAGTTAGGATATTCTTAATGTCATTGGATAAACAAGGATAGAAATTGTTTCAACTAGGTATGGTATTATCAAGCAAATACATTTATCGGTTTCATAATGATTCGTTTGTTTTGTTCTTTTGAATCTCAGTAAACATTCACATTTACATATGCCTCAAAACGTTGTGCGTGAAGAAATAATATATTGCTGTTGATGTAGATAAGTTGCTCACGCACGAAATATTCGTGCAGCTGTTGTATGGTTCGTGTAAAGCAACTATGTGAGAAATGTATGTATCATAACTTTATATTGTAAAAGTTTATAAGGAATGTGGTTCGTTATAACATAATGTTTGTTTAAGCTATTTTCCTCTTCAGTAAGACTGTGATTTTTTTGTGTTTCAAATATTCTTTTATTATATTATCATCTTTGTTGTTGCTGTGCGAGTTGTTATTTCTTTTCTAGAAATGATGTCATTGTGTTGAGAGTTTAGAATACACAAAGTCATACTAAGATACATTTGCTCACCTGATGACTTTCCAAATCCAGTTCCAAAATTAGTCAAACTCGTAGGAGTATGTTCGTTTCGACATCCAGTTCCAAAACTATGTGACTTGTCCTTAATGCAATTCAATCATCCAGTTCCGGAACCATGTGGCTTGTCCTAAACGCAATTCAAACATCCAGTTCCGAAACCATATGGCTTGTCCTAAACGCAATTCAAACATCCAGTTCCGAAACCATATAGCTTATCCTAAACGCAATTCAAACATCCAGTCCCGAAACCAAATGACTTTTCCTAAACGTTATTCAAACTTCCAGTTCCGGAAACATGTGACTTGTTCTAAACGCGTTTCAAACATCCAGTTCCGAAACCATGTGACTTGTCCTAAACGCAATTCAAACATCCAGTACCGAAACCATGTGACTTGTCCTAAACGCAATGCAAACATCCAGTTCCAGAACCATGTGACTTGTCCTAAACGCTATTCAAACATCCAGTTCCAAATACCATGTGACTTGTCCTTAACGCAATTCAAACATCCAGTTCCAGAACCATGTGACTTGCCCTAAACGCAATTCAAACTGTTACGAACATTTCGGAAAACCGTATATGAGTGTGTATACATAAAAATCAATAAATCATCTGGAATCATTCTCATTTAGGGCTGTGCCTATGATTACAGCAAAACATTATGTTGCATAGGAAGAATTAGTGATTATCATCGTGTTGTATGGGTATGATAGCATTGGAGAGGCATGTTGATATGAAAATGTAAGATGAAAAAAGGGAATATTCTAGGATTAGTACTTTTGTAGATGAAACATACTATTCAATGAGTAATTAGTAAATATTTTAATCTCTTAGGCTCAGAGGGGCATGTTCGGAGTAATAAAAATCTATTTCTAGGTTGTATGATAATTTACACAATGGTAAAGTAAAGGCAAGACTTATCTTTTAGAGTCTAATTAAAGTCAGATGCATTACCACATATATGATCACTAATTTACAGGTCTGTTGGTAGAGACAGTAACAATCAAGTAATAAATCTTAGCTCTGACGTCAGTTGTGAGATAATTCAATACATTCAACGTGATTAGAGATCCCCGTAGACGACATAATCACCGGTATGTGTATAAGGTGTTGAAAGTATGTCTTCAAATATATATATAAAAAAATTGCTGAAATTCTGCAGTGTCGGATCTGAATATTACAACCTTACATATTCAGTTCATGCACAATTTTATTGTTAGTTTGTGTGTTCAAAATGATCGATTTGTTCTTATTGTTATCAAATAATTTCTCTAGATCCTATCATTTTTATTATATGCCCGTAGGTGGCATATTATGTTATGGTCCGGGGCGTCCGTCTGTCTGTCCGTCCGTCCGGTCGCAGTTTGGTTTCTAGATGACTCCTATACATTTTGGGGTCAGTATGTTAAAGGTCAAGGTCACAGTGACCTAAATGTTTAGAATCATTTACACTCTGTAACTCGAAAACCATTTGTCTTAGAGATTTCAAAATTTATATAATGATTGCTCACACTAAATGAATGACCCCTATAGACCTATTTCACTACGAGGTGAATTTTACCGTAACACCGTCTGTCCGCCATCTTGGAGGTATAGAGAAACAAAGAATATCGTGAAAACGTCAGAAAATCAGTATTACTTAAGTTTAACCGACATAATTGAACTTACGCCATGTCTAAAGCTGTAGAAAAGAAAGAAAAAATTCAAAAGGAAAGTTACATAGAAGGTTTGGGGGCAGTTGAAAAAGCAAGATACTTTGAAAAACTGAAATTGTTCGGAGGTACAGATCCGTATGACATTTCTGTGAAATCGTTTTCTGATGACAAGAAACTTCTGCCAGCGGTAACATACCCAGACATTGTGAACTATCTATTATTTTCACCAAGCCCTTACACCAAGGACGATTTAAAGGCACTCAAGAGTCTTGATGCCTACAATCAAGCCCTGAATGGATGGGTCTCAGATGTCAAAGCCTCAGTGATAGGGGGCCTTCATGTTATTCGGTCCAAGGTAAATTTTATGGTAACCGAACAAATCGGTAACACGACACATCGGTAACATGATTTTATCTAGTAAAAAAACGGAGAAATCGGTAACAATAGAAATATTGTTGGTAATTGTTTACAGTTGAGATAGTGATAGAGTAGGTATGAACAGATGTTAGTTATTGAAATATTGAGTATTGAAACCTTATGTGTTGCGGTATATTGTAAAAGTTTTATATAGATTTATTTTAACACATTGCCCTTATTAGATTAGAAACTGATTTAAATCAAAGATCTAGCCATAATTATTGAATACATTACTACCTTCGACGTAGTTATTAGTTACTATGATTATGATATTATAGAATCAATTTTAATAATTTTAATAATGATAATTACATGACAAACACAAATTATATAAATTATAATTACCTAAGACAAACCAGAGACATAATTATCTATGTCTCTGGACAAACTAATAACTTCTTTAACGTATTGTGAACACCTCTCTAAGACGAGCAGAGTACACCGGCATGCCTTTTCACACTTACTTTATCACCTTTCTGGGTACATACAATATTTATTGTTACCGATTTCTCCTTTTTTTACTATATAAGATCATGTTACTGATTTGTCGTGTTACCGATTTGTCGGTAAATCAATTTTATTTTATTTTACTCAAAAGTTTTGGTAGTGCATGCTAGTATCATTAATTGATAAATTATACTTGGGGATGTAGCCAGTAATTCAAAATAGTAAACACTGTTAAGATATAATAAAAACGTACATATCAAGAATAAGAATTAAGATTTCCATTGGTTAAGTTCGGCTATATACAGTCAATAAGATTAAGAATTGAACTGAATGACCAAAATCTCTATACAGAAGTTCATTCATGTGTAAATTTTGAAATTTGTATGTACTAAGAGTAGTATGGTAACGTTACTGACACGTGTATTTTGTCTATAATTTCAGGTCCTACATTCAATGAAGCTTAGAGAAAAACCTCTGCAGCCATGGTCTATAGTCGAGCCAGACGGTGTTATCAGAGCATCCCATTGTACGTGCATGGCAGGCCTAGGTGAGGTTTGCACACATATAGCTGCAATGTTTTTTACTGTCATGGAGATAGTTAGAACCAGAGACACTCAGACTGTAACTCAGGATCCAGCTTACTGGAAATTCCCAGCATCTGTTAAAAGCGTTGAATACAAGGCGGTGAAGGATATTGACTTTACAAGTGCGAAGTCTCTTAAGAGGAAGTTTGATGCAGTGCTTTCTTGTGATTCCCCTAAGCCATCCAGCCCCTCTCAAACACCAGTTGTGAAAAAGGTGTCACCTCCTACAAATGATGACATTTCAGAATTCTTTAAAAATCTTCATGCAACTGGTAAAAAGGCTGCAATATTGTCAGTTGTAGAGACATATTGTGAAGACTACAAGCCAGCCATTGAAAAGCTAAAAATGCCAACTATATTGACTGATCTGAAACATAAAGATGCCCTCAACATGAATTATTCACAGTTGTTGAAACAAATTGAAGGATTTGATTTACATGTTTCTGATGAGGAAGTGGATAATGTTGAAACGGTCACTCGAGAACAATCAAACAATAAGTTATGGTATACTTTCAGAGCTGGCCGAATTACAGCTTTCAATATGAAAAGGGTGTGTTCTACTGACCCAGCCCACCCTTCTCACAGTTTAATTATGTCAGTGTGGTACCCTGACTGCAAAAAATTCACCAATGAGGCTATACAGTGGGGTAAACGCAATGAAAAAGTAACAGTTAAAAAACTTGAGAAAGCTCTTGTCCAAAGAGGACATAAAAATGTTCTGATTCAAGACTGTGGTCTTTTTATATGCAAGGATAAACCTTACATTGCAGCCAGTCCAGACGGCATTGTTTCATGTGACTGTTGTGGGCAACAGCTATTAGAAATTAAATGCAATATGAGGAAGAGCAAAAATAGATAAACCAATCACTAACTTTTATTTGATACAACAGGAAGATGGCACTGTAGGTTTAGAAAGAACGCAACAATATTATTATCAGGTGCAAACTCAACTTGGAGTCACTGGGTTTAAGTCTGCGTACTTTGTCGTCATGACTGAAATTGACCTTCATGTTGAGCAAATTAAATTTGATGAAATGATGTGGGAGAAAATGTCAAAATTGTCTGAAAAAATCTTCAGTGTAGCCATCTTACCAGAGCTTGTTGGAAAGTTTTATTCACGTCTACCGGGAAGCGGTCTCCCAATGCCTGTCAGTACCAACCTTCAGGATTTCACAAAACCAACAAATAACGATTCACTTACAGACACTGATCAGGAAGAAAGATTTGGCTTTTGCAGAGAGGGAGAACATGGAGAAATGATTGGATGCGATAATCAAAACTGTGCCTATAAATGGTTCCATTTTTCATGTCTTAAACTAGATGCACCCCCGAAGTGTAAAATATGGTTCTGTCCAGACTGTCAAAAGTTACCAGAATTCAATAAAAAAAAATGTTAACCAAGTTTAAGATTTTCTGTGAATACAGATAGGGCAATTTCTTGATTGTTATTATATTTGGCACATTGTTGTTGTTCTTTGGATTAAATGTCAAAATTCACAAACATTTTTTTGTATACTTTATTATGAACTGTCAAAAATAATAGATCATTTTAAGTAAAACATGCTGATTTCATTTGGCATTCTTGTATAATTGTATTATAATCTTTTACCTGTAAAATACAATCTGCAACTAACAGGCGAGCAGTAACAGAAGAGACTGTGTATACTGTAATTATTAACTATAAATAGTATAAAAAACTGACCCATCATCTAAATAATTACATTACCTTGTAATGACTATTGTAAATACATGCATGCACTTTGCTTAACATTATAAAATCTGTAGAACTTTCTTTACAGTCATATATAGTGTTTGTTTACATAGCATATGAATTGTTGTCAATAAAAAGTCATTTACTCTGCATTTGTTTGTTTGCACTGTAGATTACAAAGTATGACCTGGTTTAATCGAAGCTAACAATTGGTTCGCACATATTAACAAGTGCACAACAGATCAGCACTATCTTGTCAATTTGAGGAATGTCGCCATCTGATTTTGTTTCTAGAAATTCGATTGGTAGTGTACTATTAAGTAGGGTATACTTCTGTCTAGTAAGGCCAATTACACGTTCCACATGGATACGTACATTAGCAAGCTTTCTTGATGTTTCTAGGTCAATCGGCGACATTTGACTTTTGCCCTTGGTAAATGCAGGAATCTTAACTTGGGCACAGAGTGTTCCAACACTGGCCTCTATGTCAAATCCCCTATCAGCAAGAATAAGATCGCCTGGCAAAATATTCTTTAAGAAGCTAGAGTGCTCTGTTACATGTTTATCACTAGTGCGTCCACCCCAAGAATTCGAAATAAAAGAAATTACACCCTGTGGAGTAATGTCAATTAGAAATTTAACTGTGTTATGGTGTTTGTAAGAAGAAAATGTCTCGCATCTCGCATTTCGCTTTCACGGAAGATGGAGTTTCAATAAAAATCTCAAAAGAGTCAATAATAACAGCACATTTCTTGCCAAAGTGCTTTCTAAACTGCATAGGCATTGTTTTTCTCAGTGTTGCCCTGTCTGGCCAATGAACAAATGGCTTAAGTCTTACATACGTGGCATCAACATAGTCAGAAAATATTCTAGAAACGGTTGCTGTCGATACACTGAACTGGTAAGACAGGAAGACGTTGGATAAACTTAATCTCAACTTCATCAACACAAGTATGAAACACTGAAATTTTGAAACTGAAATCTTAGGTGGAAGGAAACTTTCAAGGTAGTTAAATAATGTCATTAACACAGCATAGCTACTGAGTCCTGTAAAGTATTTCACTTTCTCATCATCACCAACAAAAGACTCAGCACAGAATGGTGTTTGTGATATTAGAACTTTCTGCAGGTCATCATTCTGTTTCTGTAGATGTGACAGCTCATGACACATTGCACTTAATGCAACCGCATCTATGTCCGTTTGTGATGCTGTACCTGTTTCCGGTTCATGAACTTCATCACTAGGTTCCTGCTCTGTGTTCATTAAAGACAGAAGAGTCCTTGCAGCTTCTGACTTTCATTTCGTGCTTTTCGTCGCTGGAACCTGTCACTAGCATACTGTGGTGAGGGTGTATCTGGCACTGGTTCTGGGCACATCTTCAAAGATGGAACCCAGTCTGGGCTGTCTTTGTCATAAAGTTCAGCTCTTTTCCCTAAAAAAAGAAGTATTCTTTATGACAGCAAATCTTTACATGTCTAAGCATTGGTTAATTATGTGATACATTAACATCTGCTGTTACTGTTCTGACCATTAACAAGTGCTTGTGACTTGAGTACCATTCAAGAAATAGCATGATATTCAGCATATCATTCATTATTTTTCTCTGTAAATATAACACTGAAATTTATCAAACAGCAGCATTATTTTTAACTTCCACAAAAACAGAAGAACAGAAATGTTACATCCCTGAATTTCATTTTTAATCAAGTACGATTTATTTAAGGTACGAATTAACTCCCAAAAAAGTTGCTTAGAATTATTTAACATGAAAAAGAACAGAATAAAAATGATTTTCATATACACCGAAAATTATCCGTTTTAATTACCTGAGATAAAGTGATCCGAACAAACTCTGATGTTTTTCAGGTTTTTGCCTGTAAAATCCTGATTTAATTTAGCCAGCCACAATCGCCGTCTTTCTGTTGACAATTCCAATGTTTTCTGGCATCCTCTAGTTACAATTTCTGGCAAGCGATAAAAATGTTTATCTTTCTCTCGATCTGAACGATTGTGACAGCCAAATACTCTGCAATAGTTCACCATTTTTGTTTATTTCAACAATTTTTTCGGGAACAAGTACAGCGCTTATCGTATGCCTCCAATATGGCGGACAGTTTATCTATTACGTCACGTGCAACGCGTCTATTGATTTTGGGGTCAGTAAGTAAAAGGTCAAGGTAACATAGACCTTAAAATTGAAAACCATTTCCGCCATGTAACTTGACATTCATTTGTTATTTAGACTTCAAACTTTACATCATGATTGCACACATTGAGTGGATGACCCATATACATTTTAGGATCAGTATGTCAAAGGCCAGTGTCACAGTGACCTAAATGTTTAGAATCATTTACACTCTATAACTCGACAACCATTTTTTATAGCTTGTTTTTAAAGCTATTTTGACAGATACATCATCATGTGTCAAGCTAAATGGCATGTTAACGGACTGGTTCCCGACTCTGTCTGGGGTAAAACAAGGGGAAAGCGGATCGCCGACAATTTTCGCTTTCTTTATAAATGATCTTGTTGAAGGTATGAAGTCTCTAAACAAGGGTGTACAATTTAATAATGATACAATTTGCTGTTTGTTTTACGTTGATGATATTTTACTGTTGTCTGAAAATGAACTAGACATGCAAGATATGCTAAATTATGTTCATGATTGGTGTCGTAAGTGGCGACTTATTATTAATTATGAAAAGTCAAAGGTTGTTCATTTAAGAAACAAGGGTAAAAGTAGAAGTGACTTTCAGTTTAGAATAGGAAGTTCTTATTTAATGTTTACGGATATTTATAAATATTTAGGGGTGAACTTAGATTTAGCATTTAGATTTCTCTCATATTGCCGATATGTTATCAAAATCAGGTGGCGGAGCACTAGGTGCAATTATTTCTAAAATGCAAAATTATAAAGATGTTGGATTTTAAAACATATTCTAAAATGTATTATTCTTGTGTAGTACCCGTAACTGTTTATTGTTCCTCCATATGGGGTTTTAAACGTTATAACAAAATTGATATGACACAAAACAAAGCAATTAAATATTTATGGGTGTGCATAAATTTGCTCCATTATTAGCAATAAATGGTGATATGGGTTGGATTTCGACTCAACACAGACGTTGGGTAAACATGTTACGATTTTGGAATCGACTTGTAAATATGCCAGATTATCGACTTACTAAAAAAATATTTTTGTATGATTACGATTGTATTGGTAAAACATGGTGCTCTGATATAAAAAGTATTTTGCAACAAGTCCAAATGACAAATTACTATGATAGCAAATTGCCGGTAAACCTAAAAGATGTTGAAGACGCATTATTTGTTAAATATAAAACAGATTGGTGTAATAAGGTTAGAAATGTTGCCAAACTTAGAATATATATTCAATGTAAGCAATACTATAAGACGGAAAATTATTTGCTTGCATTATTAACAAAGGCAAAGAGGTCTCATTTAGCGCAATTCCGGTGTGGCATACTTCCAATTAAGATAGAAACCGGAAGATATGTTGTTCTAAATGTAAACGAACGACTTTGTAATTTCTGTCGAGATAATGTCGTAGAAGATGAGACACATTTTCTTTTAAATTGTTCTAAATATAATGATCTACGAGAAAATCTTTTATTAAAATGCAATGTTAAAACCCAGAATTTGAACTTATGTCTGAGGTAAATAAGATTGTATATGCTGTCAATTATCGTTATGTACATGTTTCTAAATTTTTAGTTGAAGCTATGAAAAGAAGAATGTCTCTATATAGAAGTTAAAATATAAAATTTATTTATAAGTATTTAATAGAAATCAACGGAATCGCAAACAAAATCTGCCAATCGTAATTTATATAAGTTCAAAAATTTCATGGACTAACTTGTTTCACTTACGCATAACATTATGTGTAATGCTCTAATTTTATTTGTAAATGTCTATTTTCCTTGTGCATGTATTCAATATTTAGTTGTTTGTAATATGTAGTTAAATTTATAAGTCTTTGTAAATATTTAAGCATAAAGTGACTTGTAGGCCTAACGTGGCCGGGTGTTGTAAATAGAAATTATATTTTATTCTATATAATGTATAACACAATGTCACTACAATAAAATTTCCTATCTTATCTTATCTTATCTTATAGAGACTTCAAAATTCATGTGATGATTGCACACATTAAGTGAATGGCCTCTGTTGATTTTGGGGTCAGTAGGTCGAAGGTAGAAAATTTCCAAACTTTAAAGCAAATCAATTAATTTTACAGCCTAAGGTTTCCTCCTTAATATCACAAAAACATCATACTTTAAAAAAACACCCTTTGGACATAAAAAGCTTCGCCCAGCGGTGCTCTTGTTTTGCTTTTGAAATGACGTTTTTCATTATTTCACTTTTACTGAGAAGGCTTGTTTTAAGACTCACTTGTAAAATTCCAAACACTTTTATTTGTGCAAAAGCACAGAGTTAAAAGAACGAAAGGCTATATCGTTATTTTGAGAGAAAAATATATACCGCTTCAAAGTAGTTTATTATGGACATCTGAGGAAAGCGATCAGAAACGGATGAGCATGCAAGTGCTGTAGAAACGATTTGTTTTACGCAAGTAAAACCATATGGAGCATAAATCAGACTTTAAATTACGCCTGAAGTTGTGAGAGAGTTAAAAATGATATGAGCTGTTATAATTAACATTCAGGTTGTTCCCCGTAACTAAAAACAAGTAATGTAAAAAACTTTATTTGGCGTTGGTACGAATGGCACCTGTGAACTAGGCACGCAGTTAACTCGTATTCTGTAATTCTAACTTTTGTTAAAGAACGTAATTACTATTCGATGATAAGTCGTTATCATTTATAGCAAATAGTAACAGGACGCTACTTTTGATAGTTGTCTTGAACTTATGTTGACAACTTTGCCATTGCTTATACTTTTATTTATGCATCATTCATATTCATCAGGAAAACTAACCGTTATTATAAAAACGCCTTTTATAAGTGCCTTGAAATTTTTAAAACTTTTTCTGGTTCAATTTACAATTTTTTTTTACTGATGAAATAATTATTAATATTCGTTTGCAGTTATTTTCACCCTTAACCACACATTTAATAGGTGTAATAAGTCAGTCAAAGTTTATGTTAGATAGCTTTTACGAAAAGTGACTTGTGCATACTTTAACTAGTAAAATTAGTCTTCAGATCAACAAAATAATATGACAGTTTTTTTAAAAGATCTTTATTTCTTGTTTGTACATAAAACATTCAGGGAATGTATACAATTAATAGGTAAAATAAGTGTATATATGAAAACTACACTAATTAACGACAACAGTACATGTATTTCTTAATAGTATACTGTGTAGTTACTTCATTTTACTTTTTTCATATTGAATTATTTGTCAAAATAAAATATCAATCATATACATGTAAATTTCCACAGGCAAAATTGCTCTCTAAACGACTTCAAAAATAAAATGTTATTGAAATACTTAAAAGTCTTAAATACAACCTACATTTGTATGGTTACATAAATACCAATTAAAGAAAATATATAAGAATTCCTTTGATTTTAACGTGTACTATTATTCTAACGTTTCTAGAAGCTCTTTGATTTATCTTTTTATTTTCTAGTTTTTAAAAAAAATACCTCTGTAGTATATCTGAAGTATCGGTAATTGTCAGAGACTAACATATGACCTATATACATGGCAGATAATTGTCTGGGATCCCACAAGTTGAACATGTATTTCCATGAAGGTGGAAGCCTTGCTCTGATTGGCTGATGGATAGGTCACGAGAAGGTGACCTTCTATTGGTCGTCCTCAGATCCTAATAGCATATATGATTTTAATCAGATTGGATCAGTGCACGATGGCAACGGGGAATCTCTGAATAATTTCGACATTTTCTTGGATGAATGTAGTCCAAATACAAATGCATTGTCATTTCATAAATATATTTGTGATGTTCCTTGTTTGTTTGAAAATTAAATGTTTGACTTTTTTGCAGTCGATTCTTTTGTGTGAGTACAAAAAATATTTTTTTTCAAATTAAAAGTATGGACAACTTTGAAAACCTCGTCAAAAACTGAAAGACCAGCTGCCAATGATATCGGATTATTTAATTAAAGGTCATGTGACACGAATTTTTTACCTCGAAATTTTCATATGAGCAAAAAATATATATCTAACTATGACTGTTTTACAAAATTCTGCAGGTAATTTTCATCTAAGAGATGTTTTTATAGCAAATTAAAATCCATATTTTACGCACTTGGTCGCGCGCACCTGTCACGAGTGAAACCGGAAGTGACGCACATTTATCTCTTGCCACTTTACACAGCTGTCTGGATTGTTAACAAAAACTTTAACATTATGATGGAAAGTGAAAATGTAGACTGAATATAGTAAAAACAAAATTGAACAAGTTAAGCTAACATCATGAATATACATTGAAGATTTTTTAAATATTAAATTTTAAATTTGATTGAATTACGAAGCCAATGAGCAATATTATATAGAGGCTAGTTTAATCGGGGTTATAGAATTAAAAGATACTTCAGTGAAAATATCTAGACTAAGAGATATTTTTCAAGTAACTGATCAAAAAAGATTTTCAACATGCTTTTTTATCCAATGCAGTTTGAAGGAAGACTTGATTAACTAACTCAAATCGGCAGATTTTTTCCATAAAAACATTCTCCTTACAGTGATGTGTTGCTTATTTGTCTGTGGTATATTTTGCCTGAGATACGTGTAAGTAATCTTTG
The DNA here is from genome assembly GCA_012932295.1 of Cyclina sinensis. Taxonomy (NCBI): domain Eukaryota; kingdom Metazoa; phylum Mollusca; class Bivalvia; order Venerida; family Veneridae; genus Cyclina; species Cyclina sinensis. The sequence goes on along the minus strand of JAAONU010000011.1, from coordinate 38,388,330 downwards.
ACTAGATCTATGACTTTTTTCATTATAAATGCATATCTTTTTTTTTTGGCTTATTCATTCTACATTTTTTTAAACAAAAAATAATGATCAAAGAACAAATAATAAGTAGAAGCCCTAAAAACTATGTCAAAATCATAACACAAAGACATTGTTTATTTGTTTTTGTTTTTTTAATAATTTGTTCACATTTAGAAGTCGAATGATTTTTATTTCCATCATAAATAGATCCATTACATTTAATTATCTAATTAAAATATGTATCTGCATGGAAGCTTCTTAACTAAAAAACATTCAGACATGTTAATTGGAACAAGCTATTACATAATGTTTTCACAAGTGTGACTGATCAAAAGTAATACAATCAATTTGTAAGATCACTTGCCATAAAATTTTGCTAATTGTCTCAACTTTATCATTGATTGGGTCATAAAAAGTTAATTGGTTTGTTTTGACAGCTATGCAGAATATACAAGGGTCCCGTTTGGGCAGGTTAATTTGCATAAATCCCATAGAATAAGGCGCGATTTATGGATCTTTGACATTTCATTGGATATTAATTTATAAGCAGACACAAATTTCTACTTGATGGACATGCCATATTATTATTTTTCAAACAATATCCCAACGTGAAAATACACTGTAGTGTGAATTTCCATTCCAGTGAAACAAATGTTAACACATTAGATCACCTAAATTCACTTCAATTTTACTACACTTAAATGAAAAAGAATTGTTTATGACGTAAACATCAAGTGATACGCAGCATGTAAAAACGTGGAGGAGATAGTTTTATATAGAACCACAAGATGGAAGAAATTGGATTATCTAATAATATTTATTAAGGTAAAATTACAACCCGTTCTCCGGGCACAAAGTTTGAATTTACTAAAAAAAAAATCGAGAAGTAATCACATTACCTTATTTAATTTACAATTTATAGCATGTTATTTTTATAACTGTGCCTTTATCGTGTTTCTTGTACTTGTGGTTTAGTGTTATTTTTTCATTTAAAAACAGATGTGTTATGAGCAGTGTAATTCTGCACTACTGCCTGGTACAGTAGGGATAAATCTACGTCACAGCCAAAAATTGCGGCGGAAACTACCGATGTCGAAACGGAAACAGCCGATCATCAAAAACACGTTTTTTCTTATCAAAAGCAATATTTTCATAATTTCGCAGTTAAACCATTTTAATCAGTACATTATGATTATTTTGAAAAGACAAAGTTGCTATGGTCGTGTCACATGACCTTTAAGGAAAACGTACATAGAAAGGTTTTTATAAACCTATTATGAAAAGAAAACAAACAAAACAACAACAACAACAAAATAAATAAAATAAAAAACCTAACGTGATTTTGTTTCTTGACTGTACACCGCAGCGCCATTTATTAGAATTAGCTTAAAATGCCTTTGGAAAAAAACCTAAAAGCCTAATCTCCCTTGTATACTGCAACAGAGGTCATGGTTTCATATTTTTGAACAGAATTCACTCGAGAATTTGTTTTAAGAAGAATATTTATGTTCTCATACTAACTCTTGAAATTTCTTAGTACTTAAATAGAAGATTTCTACTTGTATACAATTATATAGGTTAATATAATACTTTGTTTATTTGCATATCGTTTAATCCTATAACTTTTGTTGGAAGTTGTTTTTCAATCATTGATTGATAAAAAAAACAAAAAAAACAAAAAAAAAAAAAAAAAAAAAAAAAAAAAAAAAAAACACAACAACAATTTTTATAATCTGCAGATATCGTAACGGCCAATGAAAAGCAATCACTTTGTTTTATGTATAAACATATCGAATTTCATTTTCTAAAAAGATTTTTGTTTTATTTGCCAAAGAGCTGTCTATATAATGAAAACAACTAAAGAAATTTCACTTCGGTACTCTTATTAAGTTTTTTCCATAAATTCCTATTATCTACGTTCTGTTCGTCGATTTATCGATTCTATTATAAAAGTTTTTACATTATGACTTATTTATTACCATTTGATACAGACTCAAATGAAATTTCGAAAAGAAAGGTCATTATAAATATCATCTTGTTATGTACTACAACTTTACAGGGTAAATACGAAACATAAAAGGCTGGCAGAATTCTATTCTAGACCATAATTTGTGACATTCGTCTACGAATCCCAGATCTTGTCATGTCGTAAAAACATAACGTGTCAACCAAGTATGTAAACAATCAGTCCCCTCTATCTGATTATATAAATTTCTTACCACTTGGAAAATGTCTGACCCTTAAAATATGTAAAAGTATAAGAAAAAGGCAATTTCATCATTTGTAACCAACGAATGACCCGTCCAAAGCAGGCGCAATTTCAGACGATTTGCATGAAACGTTTTTTTTTATTTTCCCACAGAAAATGGGTTTAAACCAAATGTCGCTGAAATATTTCTAAATGATTTTGTAACAGACTTAATGTAGGAAACAGTAAACTCATCTTTTGTAACGATCTACAAAGTGATTTATACATAGAAATCTAATTCCTGTTGGATTGTAAATTCTTATTAACATGGTGATATTAACTTTTGAACAATCAACATTAAATTGTAGATTGACATGTAGCATATACTCAATTTCTATAAAAGTATATAACTTTATCACCTTTTAAAACAGAAACTTCCCGTACGGTAGATGACTCTGATTTTTACGATATAGGACTATAAATCTGATTATTTGTTATTTCATACTGTATATTATAACTTATTTTTCTACGAAAAGAAAAAAATACTAGTGAATTCATTAAATGTCTCTAGCAGACTCCAGCAATATTTTGTCTTTTCCCAAGCAATACTAGTATTTACAAACACAGATATGCATGTCAGTATTTCGTTCACGATATGCCTGTCAGTATTTACAAACACAGATATGCATGTCAGTATTTCGTTAACGATATGCCTGTCAGTATTTACAAACACAGATATGCATGTCAGTATTTCGTTAACGATATGCCTGTCAGTATTTACAAACACAGATATGCATGTCAGTATTTCGTTAACGATATGCCTGTCAGTATTTATAAACACAGATATGCATGTCAGTATTTACAAACACAGATATGCATGTCAGTATTTACAAACACAGATATGCATGTCAGTATTTACAAACACAGATATGCATGTCAGTATTTACAAACACAGATATGCATGTCAGTATTTACAAACACAGATATGCATGTCAGTATTTACAAACACAGATATGCATGTCAGTATTTATAACACAAATATGCATGTCAGTATTTACAAACACAGATATGCATGTCAGTATTTACAAACACAGATATGCATGTCAGTATTTACAAACACAGATATGCATGTCAGTATTTATGAACACAGATATGCATGTCAGTATTTACAAACATCGATATGCATGTCAGTATTTACAAACACAAGTATGCATATCAGTATTTACAAACACAGATATGCATGTCAGTATTTACAAACACAGATATGCATGTCAGTATTTACAAACACAGATATGCATGTCAGTATTTACAAACACAGATATGCATGTCAGTATTTACAAACACAGATATGCATGTCAGTATTTACAAACACAGATATGCATGTCAGTATTTACAAACACAGATATGCATGTCAGTATTTACAAACACAGATATGCATGTCAGTATTTACAAACACAGATATGCATGTCAGTATTTACAAACACAGATATGCATGTCAGTATTTACAAACACAGATATGCATGTCAGTATTTACAAACACAGAAATGCATGTCAGTATTTACAAACACAGATATGCATGTCAGTATTTACAAACACAGATATGCATGTCAGTATTTATAAACACAGATATGCATGTCAGTATTTACAAACACAGATATGCATGTCAGTATTTTGTTAACGATATGCCTGTCAGTATTTTTAAACACAGATATGCATGTCAGTATTTACAAACAAAGATATGCATGTCAGTATTTACAAACACAGATATGCATGTCAGTATTTACAAACACAGATATGCATGTCAGTATTTACAAACATCGATATGCATATCAGTATTTACAAACACAGATATGCATGTCAGTATTTACAAACACAGATATGCATGTCAGTATTTACAAACACAGATATGCATGTCAGTATTTATAAACACAGATATGCATGTCAGTATTTACAAACACAGATATGCATGTCAGTATTTACAAACACAAATATGCATGTCAGTATTTACAAACACAGATATGCATGTCAGTATTTATGAACACAGATATGCATGTCAGTATTTACAAACACAGATATGCATGTCAGTATTTACAAACACAGATATGCATGTCAGTATTTACAAACACAGATATGCATGTCAGTATTTCGATAACGATATGCCTGTCAGTATTTATAAACACAGATATGCATGTCAGTATTTACAAACACAGATATGCCTGTCAGTATTTCGTTTACGATATGCCTGTCAGTATTTATAAACACAGATATGCATGTCAGTATTTATAAACACAGATATGCATGTCAGTATGCATGTCAGTATTCACAAACACAGATATGCCTGTCAGTATTTCGTTAACGATATGCCTGTCAGTATTTATAAACACAGATATGCATGTCAGTATTTACAAACACAGATACGCCTGTCAGTATTTCGTTTACGATATGCCTGTCAGTATTTATAAACACAGATATGCATGTCAGTATTTACAAACACAGATATGCCTGTCAGTATTTCGTTTACGATATGCCTGTCAGTATTTATAAACATAGATATGCATGTCAGTATTTATAAACACAGATATGCATGTCAGTATTTACAAACACAGATATGCATGTCAGTATTTATAAACACAGATATGCATGTCAGTATTTACAAACACAGATATGCATGTCAGTATTTCGTTAACGATATGCCTGTCAGTATTTATAAACACAGATATGCATGTAAGTATTTACAAACACAGATATGCATGTCAGTATTTACAAACACAGATATGCATGTCAGTATTTCGTTAACGATATGCCTGTCAGTATTTATAAACACAGATATGCATGTCAGTATTTACAAACACAGATATGCATGTCAGTATTTACAAACACAGATATTCATGTCAGTATTTATAAACACAGATATGCATGTCAGTATTTACAAACACAGATATGCCTGTCAGTATTTCGTTAACGATATGCCTGTCAGTATTCACAAAGACAGATATGCCTGTCAGTATTTCGTTAACGATATGCCTGTCACTTCTACATTTTAGGAAATCTCGTTATTTCGGTTTTACTGTTTCAGATAAGTGAGGAAGAAACAAAAGCACATTGTATGATTACTGTAGCTTCAATTTAAAAGCGGAATACTTTTCCCTACTTTTAGCTAAATAACATGCGTCTCGTTAGTGCTTTAGAACTATCCCTAAAAGCAGATAAATCTGCTTAGACACTTTTAATGAGTGAAAATCCTATTAAATGAATTTCCTGACGGTATTAGCAAACGATTTTATAATGTGGCAATTTCAAAATTAATTGAAAATGTTATCATGAATATAACAGTTTGTAATTAAATGTTACTCATTAAGACGGAAATATTTCATTTGTTTACGCCCGTAGACATGTTGAATTTACGATAACATCTTAGCAAGTTATATGTGGTGGTTCTGGCATGCACATTCAGTCTGGAGGGATAAATAAAATATGCAATTTGTATTATCTGGAAAGTCATACGGTCAAAGCTATGTTAAGTAAATTTCTTTCCTAAGGATTTACAATCTCGTTCAATATTATTTTGCAAATTGTGCAAGAAAAACTAAAAACGATACCGAAAAAAAATTAAACAGGCAACACTAAATTTCTTAATAATTGAACCAAAAACAAGGAAATGATATATCATAATCAGTTGTAACTGAGCTATTTTTAGATATTCTTTACCCAATTACTTAAATCTTCCAATACACTGACCTCTATTATACGAAGGATGCATTACAGCATTTAAACGCAGCGGTTAACAGTTGAAGAATACAGTTGTTATGGGAAACAAAGATTTCATGAAATGAAAACTAGATTGAAATAAAATAATTTTGTTTCGTAGTTTTTATTAATGTTGGTATATGAAAGCAGCCATTTTCAAGAAAGGGATTTTTGGAAATATGCTTCAAACTATGTAGAAAATGTAAACATAATCCTCTTTCAGCGTTCTAAGAAAAATAATAAAATGTTTTCACTGTACTGAATTTGTGAAATCAAATAACATTATATACATCACTTAAACGGTTTGTCTAAAACCAATGTTTGGAGTAATAATTCTTTTTATGTTTTAGGGAATTAACTCTCAAAACTCGCCGTGATGAATATGATATATTGCTTTGACACGATCGGAGACACACATATTCAGTCATAAATTTCAGGCTCTACTTATTTACGCTACACATGTTATTTTGTGATTAAATGTGCATTTTATGTTTTACAAGAGGTTTAGAGAGTTTTGTCTCTGATTACGCAAGACGCATTAAACCGTCTTGTTAACTGGCAGCATACCGCCCATATGTTTAGAAAATAAGTGAAACAGATAAAAATATTTTTCATGTCCTGTTACATCCAGTCGCATGTTTACACTTCGCAAAATGAATTAAACTATTCTACCAAGGTAAATACATCCTGATAATAAAAAAGCCGATTTTGCTAGAACGTTGTGAATAACCTCTGTAAGATCTTTTCGAATCGTGACATTTTGGGTAAGGCGTTCCCATTCGGAACGGGAGTTCGAAAGTTCGATTTATGTCAGGGATTTGTTCTGGCAAGTTAGTTAAGGATTTGCGCACATAATTAAAACCAGGAACAAAAGTGTGCAACAGTAGACGAGTCTAATAAGGCTGACCCTTTCAGTAAGGGTGACGCTACAATAGACGAGCACTTTTCAGCCAATACTCATTGAAATGATAATGTTATAAAGCAATATGATTCTATATTGGTAACGTTTTTTTTCACATATAACGACGTCGACGGTAAGGTAGGATTCCATCCGAAGTCGATGACACGGAAACGACTCGAGCCGTTAGATAATTAAGGTTATTATATATGAGGTACATGAAGAATAATCATTTTCGACGTGTCATGAAATGAAAACAGGAGCTACAGATAGAGCGATTTTTAGTGTGTTATTTTCTGACTATATAACATCTCTGGCGTCATCTGCTCTTCTAAACGAAATTCGCCTCTGAAGTAATATGGGCACATCCTGGAACTACTTTCATGCTATTTTATTTCCGGGACAAATCACATGTATCCAATTTGTGCTGTATTTTTGAACATATTTACTAAAGAGATTACTTCCGCGGATATTTCTGGAGATGACCGAATCAGTACGGTTGGTATAGTGGCAGATACAGAAGGTACAGATATATTCCTTGTTCTTTTCAACATAGAAGCTAATTCGAGGGACAACTGATATTGAGTCTAAGAGAAATGTTTGAATATCTAACCTGTGGTCCCTGGCCTCCTAGCTTAGTGCATTATAACTAGTAAAACAAACATCTTCCAAGAAATTATTCATTTAGTACATTTTATTTCATATAAAGTTTTCCGTCCTCGGTTTCCACATTACATGTCTACAAGAAACGATCAGTCGATATTTTTAAACCTGAATATCGAGTTTTAAGATTTAGAGATTTCAGTGTGGCAATACCATGTGATCTTGACGTCACTAAAGGCATCAAAACCAAGACATAACTGTCAACATTGGATCCGCTTTAAAATAGAAAATTACCCGTAAGTATTTCATTTTTTCATCCATTTTTCTGGACGAATTATGGGTCATAAATTATAAGTACTATTAACTATTACTAGATGACCTTTACAACGTACATCTATTCCGACCCAAGAGAGACATGAGGGTTACTACAAAAGTACCGTGTAATGTGGGTTTGTTTTAGGAAAATATGTTTCTTGTGTTTGTGTCACAAAAAGATGTTGAAAATTCTGTAGTTTCCAAGAGAATGTTAATTTTATTAATGAAATCTATTAATTTTGGAAATTTACGTAAATAGAAACATTAGTTTATAATGGGAAAATGTCTGGGTTAACGTGAGAGGACAGATAAACATTTTTATATACATTTACAGCGATAGTGAAGTACCAGCGATTGTCTGGCGTTGTTGAACGTGGGTACCAATTATTATCCAAATAAGGGAAGATTTCAACGTAATTTCTTATATATGGTTGATAATGTGGAGTTTTATTGTTAAATTATGTTAGATCTATGGGTCTTCTTTGATAAAATTTTATGTTTAAGTATGTAGAAAATATTATTAAGATGCGAATCAATGTACCTTCGAAATTGTATGTGTAGTGATAAATCGGCGTATTAATTGATTTCTTGTGATAATGTTGAACTGACCCCGCTGTATTTCCAAGATGGCGTTTAACTGATAAACACATGTACATTAAATCAAAGCACTGAAAGTACTGCAAAACTGTCGCGTAGTGCTGGGTTTATGTTTTCAAGTAATGGATACATGCATGTAATGCAATACCTTTATCTCTGTGCAATAGAGGTCCATTGGAGCTAGTCTCATTAAGCTGAATATGATAAAAAAAATTTTTTTACCTGCCTTGCCATAAATTATAGTCCAACTTCACTGGAACTTTTTTTGTACTTAATTACTGAACACTCTAATCAATACTGACCATCACTGATCTTGATCATTTTCAACACTTATTTATCAAATTTAGTATTGACAATTCCACTTATTTTTCTAAAACCCTGTGGTACTCCAATAATAATGTTCTAGAAAAGTACAAGGGTACTATTATACCAACCATGATTTATGCATACCGACCAATATTGTAGGTTCTGTTGGTAGTATACTAGTAACATTTGCAGTCTTGTACATGTTCTTTCCAGTAATTTTAGGAAGGTAAACTGACTCTAATATGAATACAACTGTAAAGAGGGGGTAAAACTTTAGCTGACAATAAGTTTACCACAAACGCAAGAAAGCAATACTTGTTAACATTATCTTTATTTAAAAAAAAATAAAACTATCAAAAACAACAATTCACTAGAAAAGTGTCCATGGGACACATTTGACCCAGCCATGTATCATAAGCAGATGATAAAAATTAAAGAGGCAGGTGGAGTGTCAAAAGCAGTATAATTGTTACATTTATTTAATTAACAGCGTGCTACAAAACACAACCCTATAAATGTGAAGACATTTTGGTTGTTATCAGAAATTTAGTCTATAAAGGTCAAAACTCTGACAAATTTGGAGATGTACTGCCCAATTTTGCCAGCAACCTGTATTTTCATAAGATACATACACATGCAAAATATGAAAAAATCTAAGCATTTTTCTTTAAATGAACAGAAATTTCATTTTAGTAGAAAATAAGTCAACAAGATCACCGCTAGGCGGAGCATTATATGCCCGAAGGGTGTTTTTAGCTCATTGAGCAAATGCTCAGGGTGAGCTATTGTGATCACCCTGTGTCCGATGTCATGTCCCAACCTGGGCAGGTCAAGGTCACCAGTGGTGTCTAAAGATATGAGCCATGTGTTTCATGTCCGCTTCATATCTTTTTCACCCCTGGAATGAATTCCATGAAACTGATCAAATGTTCAGCACATCAAGATGATATGCATGTTCTAACCTGGCCAGTTCAATCTCAAGGTTCAATAAATATCCTGTATACAAATTTTAACATCAACACAAGGCCATGAAAATACCCCAATAGTCAATAAAGAACAGAAAAAACTTCCACTCCAATATTTGTTTATTTACAGTAATATCATAGCCTGCTGGCTACCTTTTCACCCAATATTCCACATCACTTAAATGTCGTCCACATATAACACGTCAGTGTCATACTTTTCTTGTATATGATATGTTTCAGTCTAAGGAGAAAAAAATATACGCTTTCCAGCTAAGCTTAGCCGCTTTTTCAAGCACTACGTGAAACCTCGCATATAAACAAATTCCAAGGTTTCACGTAGTGCTTGAAAAAAACGGCTCTTGTTGATGGAGATCCTTTATTCTGTAGAAAGCTTTTTTTCTCTCCTTAGACTGACATATGTCCTATTGACAACAAGTTTTAGCCCTGGCTTTGATTCATGTTGTTACACTTTAAGAGCTGTTCTGTGGAAGCATAAATATATTCAGGAAGGGTGCTTGCACGTAATGTCTCAGAATAACATGAAACATAAAGATCTTGTTAGGTTCCATGCACGGACAATGTTTCTGGGGACGTTTTCAACCTAAGCTAGCTTTGTTAATTTTATACAGGTTGCCAAAGTTCCCATTCAAATAATGAAAAACAAGAAATGACTGACCTCTTTTTAAACATTGCAGGACAGAGACATGTGACCTGTTTCTAAAATAGCTAGATTTTGACAATAATGGAATTTTATACTTCTTTATATTGTACATTCATTTACGTTTACTTCAACATATATGTGACTGAAGGATATGATGATTTAAGAATGAATTAACATTTGAACCGATAAATGTTCATCGTCTGTTCATCTCTAGATTAAAAGTTTAAAATAGCAACTGATTGCTATGAATACAAAATTTCAACTTGTCAAGAAATAAGCATTGTCTGCTTTCAAATATTGTTATAGATTATTTGACAACTTGTACGTTTTTCATTAACAACAGTTTGTTCTTAAATAATAAGACTTTTATTTGACATAACATGGCAATTTTGCTGGATTTAGGTTTCAAGGTTCTAATGTACCGAGTTTAATAAAAGCTGGTAAAAAAGCTGTATATCAGTACTACATTTTCTTGTCTCGGCCAAGGTGCAGCAGTAGCCAGCCTGGTAAATTATTTATTAAGCATAGCTGAACATTTACGAATTACAGTAACATCGATCATATTGTTTATTATCATTTTCATTTCACACTAATGATTTAAACATGTAGAAGTTATTATGTTTTTTTCCAGATATTTAATCGGAATCATGTACTTGGACAGTAGAAGATCTAAGAAAATGAGGTGTCACACTTCAAGTTCTATTCAAAAATAAGGAAGTTATTGTTGTCTTTCCCAGTCAAGTCCATGCTGTATACGTTTGCCTGGAAATATTAATGGCAATGCGTGCTGAACAAGTTATAAATTTATTCGTAAAACTGACTTTTATAAAAGATCTGCTATAGTCGAATACAATGGAGATCAACCCAAGAAATCAAACTTTTCTTGTGGTTTTTTTTTCATGAAAAAAAAAATCAGTACCGTTTTGTCTAACAAGCTAACACACCTGATGAATAATATTTCTCTGCCCTTTTTCCTCTCTGAACAATTTTTTTTCCAGCAAAAATTCTCGATGTTGTCCGTTTTTTTTCAGCATCATTGTAAGTATGAACTTAAGTATCATAATTCATTATTTCTTGACACTGTATGAACGTAACAGATTGCCAAACAGCTTAAATAGATCTGTCAACTAGCAGCTGTACAGGTATGTCAAGAATCAGGTAAGAACCTGTACGCCAAAAAAGCTAGTCCTGGTTTTTCTAATGTTCACAACATAGAGGGCCGTATAATTTTCATGGACATTTGACACTTCTATAGAAATGTTTGAAAGAAAGAATTTGGTCGTGCTTAAACATTCTGTAGTAAGAGTTTTTAATTATTAAGTTGACATTTTTTTCAATTTGTTCAAGTCGGAGTAACATATAGTGTACAGTAATTCTGCTAATAAAAATATCAACAAGAACTGTCACTGTAAGATGAGAATGCCCTCGAAGTGGTGCTTTGACTTTGAGCTGAGTACCAGTCGTTCAAGGGTCAAGGTCAAATAAATATAGGTCAATGGGAAGGTCTTTTCAAAGGGGTTTTGTGTCAGCCAGTGTCCAAGTATGAAGTAAATCCACTTTCTAATCAGGAAGTTATGGCCAAGTTTTAAACAATTTGATCTTCAAGATGAAGGTCATTCACAGGTGAAGGTCAAATAAAATATAAGTCAATAGGAAGATCTTGTCCAAAGGGTTATTGTGTACAAGTATGAAGTAAATCCACTTACTTATAAGGAAGTTATGGTCAATGATAAAGTTTTTGGACAATTGGATCTTCAAGGTGAAGGTCATTCACGGGTGATGGTCAAATGGGAAGGTTTTGTCCAAAGGAAAGGGTGTTGTGTCCACGTACGAAGTAAATCCAGTCACTAAAAAGGAAGTTATGGCCAATATTAAAGCTTTCGGACGGACTGACAGACAGACAGTTCAAAAACTATATGCTTCCCTTCGGGGGCATAAAAGTATGTTTCGAAGCAGCTATATCAGGAAATTCGTCAAATAATCATATGTAGGTAAGTTTTAAGAGATTTTTGAAGGACCCTCACATTTATGCAAAAGTTTGGCAAGTCATCTACCTAAATATCACAAACACAGTTAATACGATAGGCACTACTGCAATCAACTGTTTTTCCTGAATTTTACAGAACATTTTGGAGTCTTCGCTTAGGTATTTTTAGTCAGTAAGACTTTTTGAAGTTAGTGTTTATTGTGCTCCTATACATTTACAACACACTAAATCAAACTTTTTGATACATATGTTCTCGATCAGAACTATGAAAATGAGATTTTTAGATTGGATTAAAAAGCTTTTACTTTTGTTAGCGCTTTTTTCAATTTCTGTTAGCTGTACACCGATACCCAAGTCGGACGCCGACCTTACGGACACGGATGTTGACGGACTTAATGGACAAGCTTTGATTAATTTAGGTAAAAAACTGAACAACCCGGAATTAACGATAATTGGAATGGCTATCAATGAATTTCATAAATGCACGGAATGGACTCACTGGACAGGATGTAACGCAAAACGTGGACATTTTGGGACGAGGTCAAGGCAAAGAAAATGTAGAGAAAATTCTGAAACTATGGAAAATGAAGTTGAACTTACATTAGAAAACGATCTAGGACTGTGTGAAGGTTTCTGTCCATCAGACTACAATATCACTCAAAACGAATTTTGCTTGAAGATATCGGAGGTGAAGAAGAATCACAAAAATGCCAAAGAGCAATGTGCTCAAGATGGGGGGCATTTGATTAATATTGATTCGGACAAAAAGCATCAGGATGTCAAAGCTATGTTGGAAGGATTTTTACAGTACGTTATTATAGATGGCGAACGGAAAGATTTAAAGTCTCCCTGGAAGTTCAGTTATGGATTGCAGAAAAGATACTTAGAGTGGGCTTCCGGTCAGCCAGACAATGGAACTGTTTCGCTTTGCCTCGATTTGGATAATAATGATTCGAGACTTTTACATGACTTTAACTGTGAAGCAAAACACTTCTTCTTGTGTGAAATTCCAAAATCGTAAAATAAGAAATGTTTATTCCGTCTGTTACAATAACATTACGTCATCAACATGATGAACTCGACTAACCTTTGATTTCCATACTTTAAATTTATATTTAAATGTTGCATACATTTCCATAAGAAAAAGAATCAAATAATTACAGATATTTTTAGTGTCATTAGATAAACAAGGATAGCAATTGTTTCAACTAGGTATGGTATTATCAAGCAAATACATTTATCGGTTTCATTTGTTTTGTTCTTTTGAATCTCAGTAAACATTCACATTTACATATGCCACAAAGCGTTGTTCGTAGAGAAAAAAATGTATTGCTGTTGATGTAGATAAGTTTCACACGCACGAAATATTCGTGTAGCTGTTTTTTGGTTCATGTTTAGCAACTATGTGAGAAATGTATGTATCATAAATCTATATTGTAAAAGTTTATAAGGAATGTTGTTAGTTATAACATAATGTTTGTTTAAGCTATTTTCCTCTTCAGTAAGACTGTGATTTTTTTTGTGTCAAATAATCTATTGTTATATTATCATCTTTGTTGTTGCTGTGCGAGTTGTTATTTCTCTTCTAGAAATGATGTTATCGTGGTGAGAGTTGAGAATACTCCAAGTCATACTAAGATACATTTGCTCACCTGATGACTTTCCAAATCCAGGTTCAGTTCCAAAATTAGTCAAACTCGTAGGAGTATGTTTGTTTCGACATCCAGTTCCAAAACTATGTGACTTGTCCTAAACGCAATTCAATCATCCAGTTCTGGAACCTTGTGGCTTGTCCCAAACGCAATAAAACATCCAGTTCCGAAACCATATGGCTTGTCCTAAACGCAATCCAAATATCCAGTTCCGAAACCATATAGCTTGTCCTAAACGCAATTCAAACATCCAGTCCCGAAACCAAGTGACTTGTCCTAAACGTTAGTCAAACTTCCAGTTCCGGAAACATGTGACTTGTCCTAAACGCATTTCAAACATCCAGTTCCGAAACCATGTGACTTGTTCTAAACGCAATTCAAACATCCAGTACCGAAACCATGTGGCTTGTCCTAAACGCAATCCAAACATCCAGTTCCAGAACCATGTGACTTGTCCTAAACGCAATTCATACATCCAGTTCCAAATACCATGTGACTTGTCCTAAACGCAATTCAAACATCCAGTTCCAGAACCATGTGACTTGTCCTAAACGCAATTCAAACATCCAGTTCCAGAACCATGTGGCTTGTCCTAAACGCAATTCAAACTGTTACAAACATTTCGGAAAACCGTATATGAGTGTGTATACATAAAAATCAATAAATCATCTGGAATCATTCTCATTAAGGGCTGTGTCTATGATTACAGCAAAACATTATGTTGCATAGGAAAAATTAGTGATTATCAGCGTGTTGATTCGGTTTGATACCATTGGAGAGGCATGTTGGTATGAAAAATGTAAGATGAAGAAAGGGAATATTCTAGGATTAGTACTTTTGTAGATGTTACATACTATTCCATGACTAATTAGTAAATTGTCTTTAAATCTCATAGGCTCAGAGGGCATGTCCGGAGTAATAACAATCTATTTCTAGGTTGTATGATAATTTACACAATGGTAAAATAAAGGCAAGGCTTATCTTTTCGAGTCTAATTATAGTCAGATGCATTACCACATATATGATCACTAATTTACAGGTCTGATGGTAGAAACGGTAACAATCAAGTAATAAATCTTAGCTCTGACGTCAGTCGTGAGATAATTCAATACATTTAACGTGATAAGAAATCCCCGTAGACGACATAATCACCGGTATGTGTATAGGGTGTTGAAAGTATGTCTTCAAATATATATAAAAAAAATTGCTGAAATTCTGCAGTGTCGGATCTGAATATTACAACGTTAAATATTCAGTTCATGCACAATTTTATTGTTAGTTTGTGTGTTCAAAATGATCGATTTGTTCTTATTGTTATCAAATAATTTCTCTAGATCCTATCCTATCCTATTTTTATTATATGCCCGTAGGTGGCATATTATGTTATGGTCCGGGGCGTCCGTCTGTCTGTCTGTCCGTCCGCCCGCAATTTGGTTTCAAGATGACTCCTATACATTTTGGGGTCATTATGTTAAAGGTCAAGGTCACAGTGACCTTAATGTTTAGAATCATTTACACTCTGTAACTCGACAACCATTTTTCTTAGAGATTTCAAAATGCATATAATGATTGCTCACACTAAGTAAATGACCCTTATTGATTTTGGGGTCAGTAGGTAAAAGGTCAAGGTCACATAGACCTTAAAATTGAAAACCATTTCCGCCATGTAACTTGACAATTATTGTTATTGAGACTTCAAACTCATGATTGCACACATTGAGTGGATGACCCATATACATTTTGGGATCAGTATGTCAAAGGCCAGTGTCACAGTGACCTAAATGTTTAGAATCATTTACTCCTGTAACTCGACAACCAGTTTCTACAGAGACTTCAAAATTCATGTGATGATTGCACACATTAAGTGAATGACCTCTGTTGATTTTGGGGTCAGTAGGTCGAAGGTAAAAAAATTCAAAATTTAAAGCAAATCAATTAATTTTACAGCCTAAGGTTTCCCCCTTTATATCACAAATACATCATACTTAAAAAAACACCATTCGGACATGTAACGCTTCGCCCAGCAGTGCTACTGTTTTGCTTTTGAAATGACATTTTTCATTATTTCACTTTTACTAAAAAGGCTTGTTTTAAGACTCACTTGTAAAATTCCAATCACTTTTATTTGTGCAAAAGCACAGAGTTAAAATCCCGTAACTTTGTATAAGAACGAAAGGCTATATCGTTATTTTGAAAGTAAAATATATACCGCTTCAAAGTAGTTTATTATGGACATCTGAGGAAAGCGTTCAGAAACGGACGAACATGCAAGTGCTGTAGAAACGATTTGTTTTACGTGAATATAAACCATATGGAGCATCAATCAGACTTTTAATTGCGCCTGAAGTTGTGAGAGAGTTAAAAATGATATGAGCTGTTATAATTAGCATTCAAGTTGTTCCCCGTAACTAAAAACAGGTATGTATAAAACTTTATTTGGTGTTGGTTGGAATGGCACTTGTGAACTAGGCATGCAGTTAACTCGTATTCTGTAAATCTAACTTTTGTTAAAGAACGTAATTACTATTTGATGATAAGTCGTTATCATTTATAGCAAATAGAAACAGGACGTTACTTTTGATAGTAATCTTGACTTTATATTGACAACTTTGCCATTGCTTATACTTTCATTTTTGCATCATTCATATTCATCTTGAAAACTAACCGTTATTATAAAACCGCGTTTTATAAGTGCCTAGAAATTTTTAAAACTTTTTCTGGTTCAATTTACGATGAAATGATAATGAATATTTGTTTGCAGTTATTTTCACCTTTAACCACACATTTAATAGGTGTAATAAGTCAGCCAAAGTTTATGTTAGATAACGTTTACTAAAAGTGACTGGCGCATATTTTAACAAGTGAAATTAGTCTTCAGATCAACATAATAATAAGACAGTTTTTAAAAGATCTTTATTTCTTGTTTGTACATAAAACATTCAGGGAATGTAAACAATTAATAGGTAAAATAAGTGTATATATGAACACTACACTAATTAACGGCAACAGTACATGTATTTCTTAAAAGTATACTGTGTAGTTACTTCATTTCACTTTTTTCGTATTAAATTATTTGTCAAAATAAAATATCAATCATATACATGTAAATTTCCACAGGCAAAATAGCTTTTTAAACGACTTCAAAAATAAAATGTTATTGAAATACTTAAAAGTCTTAAATACAACCTAGATTTGTATGGTTACATAAGTACCAATTAAAGAAAATATATAAGAATTCCTTTGATTTTAACGTGTACTATTATTCTAACGTTTCTAGAAGCTCTTTGATTTATCTTTTTATTTTCTAGTTTTTAATAAAAATACCTCTGTAGTATATCTGAAGAATCGGTAATTGTCAGAGACTAACATATGACCTATATACATGGCAGATAATTGTCTGGGATCCCAGCTATATAAATAGATTTTCACAAGTTGAACATGTATTTCCATGAAGGTGGAAGCCTTGCTCTGATTGGCTGATGGATAGGTCACGAGAAGGTGACCTTCTATTGGTCGTCCTCAGATCCTAATAGCATATATGATTTTAATCAGATTGGGTCAGTGCACGATGGCAACGGTGAATCTCTGAATAATTTCGACATTTTCTTCGATGAATGTAGTCCAAATACAAATGCATTGTCATTTCATAAATATATTTGTGATGTTCCTTGTTTGTTTGAAAGTTAAATGTTTGACTTTTTTGCAGTCGATTCTTTTGTGTGAGTACAAAAAATAATGTTTTCCAATTAAAAGTATGGACAACTTTGAAAACCTCGTCAAAAACTGAAAGACCAGCTGCCAATGATATCGGATTATTTAATTAAGTAAAGCGTACATAGAAAGGTTTTTATAAACCTATTATAAAAAGAAAACAAACAAAACAACAACAACAAAATAAATAAAATAAAAAACCTAACGTGATTTTGTTTCTTGACTGTACACCGCAGCGCCTTTTATTAGAATTAGCTTAAAATGCCTTTGGAAAAAAAACCCTAAAAGCCTAATCTCCCTTGTATACTGCAACAGAGAGTTGTCATGGTTTCATATTTTTGAACAGAATTCACTCGAGAATTTGTTTTAAGAAGAATATTTATGTTCTCATACTAACTCTTGAAATTTCTTGGTACTTAAATAGAAGATTTCTACTTGTATACAATTATATATAATTATATAATACTTTGTTTATTTGCATATCGTTTAATCCTTTAACTTTTGTTGGAAGTTGTTTTTCAATCATTGATTGATAAAAAAAACACACACAAAAAAAAAAAAAAAAAAAAAAAAAAAAAAAAAAAAAAATTTATAATCTGCAGATATCGTAACGGCCAATGAAAAGCAATCACATTTTTTTCTGTATAAACATATCGAATTTCATTTTCTAAAAAGAATTTTGTTTTATTTGCCAAAGAGCTGTCTATATAATGAAAACAACTAAAGAAATTTCACTTCGGTACTCTTATTAAGTTTTTTCCATAAATTCCTAGTATCTACGTTCTGTTCGTCGATTTATCGATTCTATTATAAAAGTTTTTACATTATGACTCATTTATTACCATTTGATATAGACTTAAATGAAATTTCGAAAAGAAAGGTCATTATAAATGTCATCTTGTTATGTACTACAACTTTACAGGGTAAATACGAACATAAAAGGCTGGCAGAATTCTACAGGGTAAATACGAACATAAAAGCCTGGCAGAATTCTACAGGGTAAATACGAACATAAAAGCCTGGCAGAATTCTACAGGGTAAATACGAACATAAAAGCCTGGCAGAATTCTATTTTAGACTATAATTTGTGACATTCGTCTACGAACCCCGGATCTTGTCATGTCGTAAAAACATAACGTGTCAACTAAGTATGTAAACAAGCAGTCCCCTCTATCTGATTATATAAATTTCTTACCACTTGGAAAAATGTCTGACCCTTAAAATATGTAAAAGTATAAGAAAAAGGCAATTTCATCATTTGTACCAACGAATGACCCGTCCAAAGCAGGCGTAATTTCAGACGATTTGCATGAAACGTTTTTTTTATTTTCCCACAGAAAATGGGTTTAAACCAAATGTCGCTGAAATATTTCTAAATGATTTTGTAACAGACTTAATGTAGGAAACAGTAAACTCATGCCATCTTTTGTAACGATCTACAAAGTGATTTATACATAGAAATCTAATTCCTGTTGGATTGTAAATTCTTATTAACACGGTGGTATTAACTTTTGAACAATCTACATTAAATTGTAGATTGACATGTAGCATATACTCAATTTCTATGAAAAGTATATAACTTTATCACCTTTTAAAACAGAAACTTCCCGTACGGAAGATGAATCTGATTTTTACGATATAGGATTATAAATCTGATTATTTGTTATTTCATACTGTATATTATAACTTATTTTTCTACAAAAAGAAAAAAATACTAGTGAATTCATTAAATGTCTCTAGCAGACTCCAGCAATATTTTGTCTTTTCCCAAGCAATACTAGTATTTACAAACACAGATATGCATGTCAGTATTTCGTTAACGATATGCCTGTCAGTATTTACAAACACAGATATGCATGTCAGTATTTACAAACACAGATATGCATGTCAGTATTTCGTTAACGATATGCCTGTCAGTATTTACAAACACAGATATGCATGTCAGTATTTACAAACACAGATATGCCTGTCAGTATTTACAAACACAGATATGCATGTCAGTATTTACAAACACAGATATGCATGTCAGTATTTATGAACACAGATATGCATGTCAGTATTTACAAACACAGATATGCATGTCAGTATTTACAAACACAGATATGCATATCAGTATTTACAAACACAGATATGCATGTCAGATAAGTGAGGAAGAAACAAAAGCACATTGTATGATTACTGTAGCTTCAATTTAAAAGCGGAATACTTTTCCCTACTTTTAGCTAAATAACATGCGTCTCGTTAGTGCTTTAGAACTATCCCTAAAAGCAGATATATCTGCTTAGACACTTTTAATGAGTGAAAATCCTATTAAATGAATTTCCTGACGGTATTGGCAAACTATTTTATAATGTGGCAATTTCAAAATTAATTGAAAATGTTATCATGAATATAACAGTTTGTAATTAAATGTTACTCATTAAGACGGAAATATTTCCTTTGTTTACGCCCGTAGACATGTTGAATTTACGATAACATCTTAGCAAGTTATATGTGGTGGTTCTGGCATGCACAGTCAGTCTGGAGGGATAAATAAAATATGCAATTTGTATTATCTGGAAAGTCATACGGTCAAAGCTATGTTAAGTAAATTTCTTTCCTTAGGGTTTACAATCTCGTTCAATATTATTTTGCAAATTGTGCAAGAGAAAACTAAAAAAGATACCGAAAAAATTTTAAACAGGCAACACTAAATTTCTTAATAATTGAACCAAAAACAAGGAAATGATATATCACAATCAATTGTAACTGAGCTATTTTTAGATATTCTTTACCCAGTTACTTAAATCTTCCAATACACTGACCTCTATTATATGAAAGATGCATTACAGCATTTAAACGCAGCGGTTAACATTTGAAGAATACAGTTGTTATGGGAAACAAAGATTTCATGAAATAAAAACTAGATTGAAATAAAATAATTTGTTTCATAGTTTTTATTAATGTTGGTATATGAAAGCAGCCATTTTCAAGAAAGGGATTTTTAGAAATATGCTTCAAACTATGTAGAAAATGTAAACATAATCCTCTTTCAGCGTTCTAAGAAAAATGATAAAATGTTTTCACTGTACTGAATTTGTGAAATCAAATAACATTATATACATCACTTAAACGGTTTGTCTAAAACCAATGTCTGGAGTAATAATTCTTTTCATATTTTAGGGAATTAAGTCTCAAAACTCGCCGTGATGAATATGATATATTGCTTTGACACGATCGGAGACACACATATTCAGTCATAAATTACAGGCTCTACTTATTTACGCTACACATGTTATTTTGTGATTAAATGTGCATTTTATGTTTAACAAGAGGTTTAGAGAGTTTTGTCTCTGATTAAGCAAGACGCATTAAACCGTCTTGTTAACTGGCAGCATATCGCCCATATGTTTAGAAAATAAGTGAAACAGATAAAAATATTTTTCATGTCCTGTTACATCCAGCCACATGTTTACACTTCGCAAAATAAATTAAACTATTCTACCAAGGTAAATACATCCTGATAATAAAAAAGCCGATTTTGCTAGAACGTCGTGAATAACCTCTGTAAGATCTTTTCGAATCGTGACATTTTGGGTAAGGCGTTCCCATTCGGAACGGGAGTTCGAAAGTTCGATTTATGTCAGGGACTTGTTCTGGCAAGTTAGTTAAGGATTTGCGCACATAATTAAAACCAGGAACAAAAGTGAGCAATAGTAGACGAGTCTAATAAGACTGACCCTTTCAGTAAGGGTGAGGCTACAATAAACGAGAACTTTTCAGCCAATATTCATTGAAATGATAATGTTATAAAGCAATATGATTCTATATTGGTAACGTTTCTTTCACATATAACGACGTCGACGATAAGGAAGGATTCCATCCGAAGTCGATGACACGGAAACGACTCGAGCCGTTAGATAATTAAGGGTTAATATATATGAGGTACATGAAGAATAATTATTTTCGACATGTCATGAAGTGAAAACAGGAGCTACAGATAAGGCGATTTTTAGTGTGTTTTTTTTTCTGACTATATTATATAGTCATCTGGGCCATCCGCTCTTCTAAACGAAACTCGCCTCTGAAGTATATGGGCACATCCTTGAAATACTACTTTCATGCTATTTTATTTTCGGGACATATCACATGTATCCAATTTGCGCTGTATTTTTGGACATATTTACCAAAGAGATTACTTCCGCGGATATTTCTAGAGATGACCGAATCAGTACGGTTGGTATAGTGGCAGATACAGAAGGACCAGATACATTCCTTGTTCTTTTCAACATAGTAGCTAATTCGAGGGACAATTGATATTGAGTCTAAGAGAAATGATTGAATATCGAACATGTGACCCCTGGCCTCCTAGCTTAGTGCATTATAACTAGAAAAAGAAACTACTTCCAAGAAATTATTCATTTAGTACATTTTATTTCATATAAAGTTTTCTGTCCTCGGTTTCTACATTACATGTCTACAAGAAACGATCAGTCGATATTTTTAAACCTGAATATCGAGTTTTAAGATTAAGAGATTTTAGTGTGGCAATACCATGTGATCTTGACGTCACTAAAGGCATCAAAACCAAGACATAACTGTTAACATTGGATCCGCTTTAAAATAGAAAATTACCCATAAGTATTTCATTTTTTCATCCATTTTTATATGATATGTTTCAGTCTAAGGAGAAAAAATATACGCTTTCCAGCTAAACTTAGCCGTTTTTTCAAGCACTACGTGAAACCTCGCATATAAACAAATTCCAAGGTTTCACGTAGTGCTTGAAAAAAAACGGCTCTTGTTGATGGAGATCCTATATTCCGTAGAAAGCTTTTTTTTCTCCTTAGACTGACCTATGTCCTATTGACAACAAGTTTTAGCCTTGGCTTTTATTCATGTTGTTACACTTTAAGAGCTGTTCTGTGGAAGCATAAATATATTCAGGAATGGTGCTTGCACGTAATGTCTCAGAATAACATGAAACATAAAGATCTTGTTAGGTTCCATGCACGGACAATGTTTCTGGGGACGTTTTAACCTAAGCTAGCTTTGTTAATTTCATACAGGCTGCCAAAGTTCCCATTCAAATAAT
This sequence comes from Cyclina sinensis, assembly GCA_012932295.1. Lineage (NCBI taxonomy): Eukaryota > Metazoa > Mollusca > Bivalvia > Venerida > Veneridae > Cyclina > Cyclina sinensis. The sequence continues at coordinate 38,365,608 of JAAONU010000011.1, read as the reverse complement.
GAAAAACAAGAAATGACTGACCTCTTTTTAAACATTGCAGGACAGAGACATGTGACCTGTTTCTAAAATAGCTAGATTTTGATAATAATGGAATTTATACTTATTTAAAATTGAAATAGTAAAAAACACAAATGTGGTAGGTATGGTCTTCTATATTACTTAAAAGAAATTTCATGAGAAAAAAAGAATACGAAAAACATGTTGAAAAGATCAAATGTTTGTATGAAACTTTATATTGTACATTCATTTACGTTTACTTCAACATATATGTGACTTAAGGACGTGATGATTTAAGAATGAATTAACATTTGAACCGATAAATATTCATCGTCTGTTGATCTCTAAATCAAAAGCAATTAAAATAGCAACTGATTGCTACGAATACAAAATTTCAACTTGTCAAGAAAATAAGCATTGTCTGCTTTCAAATATTGTTATAGATTATTTGACAACTTGTACGTTTTTCATTAACAACACTTTGTTCTTAAATGATAAGACTTTTATTTGACATAACATGGCAATTTTGCTGGATTTAGGTTTCAAGGTTCTAATGTACCGAGTTTAATAAAAGCTGGTAAAAAGCTGTATATCAGTACTGCATTTTCTTGTCTCGGCCAAGGTGCAGCAGTAGCCAGCCTGGTAAATTATTTTATTAAGCATAGCTGAACATTTACGAATTACAGTTACATCGATCATATTGTTTATTATCACTTTCATTTCACACTAATGATTTAAACATGTAGAAGTTATGATGTTTTTTTTCAGATATTTAATCGGAAACATGTACTTTGACAGTAGAAGATCTAAGAAAATGAGGTGTCACACTTCAAGTTCCATTCAAAAATAAGGAAGTTATTGTTGTCTTTCCCAGTCAAGTCCATGCTGTATACGTTTGCCGGGAAATATCAATGGCAATGCGTGCTGAACAAGTTATAAATTTATTCGTAAAACTGACTTTTATTAAAGATATGCTTTAGTCGCATACAATGGAGATGAACCCAAGAAATCAAAGTTTTCTTGTGTGTGTTTTTTCATGAAAAAATATCAGTACGTTTTGTCTAACAAGCTAACACACCTGATGAATAATATTTCTCTGCCCTTTTTCCTCTCTGAACAATTTTTTTTTCCAGCAAAAATTCTCGATGTTGTCCGTTTTTTTTCAGCATCATTGTAAGTATGAGCTTAAGTATCATAATTCAGTATTTCTTGACACTGTATGAACGTAACAGATTGCCAAACAGCTAAATAAGATCTGTCGACTAGCAGCTGTACAGGTATGTCAAGAATCAGGTAAGAACCTGTACGCCAAATAAAGCTAGTACTGGTTTTACCAATGTTCAGAACATAGAGGGCCGTATAATTTTCATGGACATTTGACACTTCTATAGAAATGTTTGAAAGAGAGAATTTTGCCGTGCTTAAAAATTCTGTAATAAGAGTTTTCAATTATTTAGTTGACATTTCTTAAAATTTGTTCAAGTCGGAGTAACATAAAGTGTACAGTTATTCTGCTAATGAAAATATGAACAAGAACTGTCACTGTAAGATGACAATGCCCCCGAAGTGGTGCTTTGACTTTGAGTAGAGTACCAGTCGTTCAAGAGTCAAGGTCAAATAGATATAGGTCAATGGGAAGGTCTTGTTCAAAGGGGTTTTGTGGCCAAGTATGAAGTAAATCCACTTTCTCATAAGGAAGTTATGGCCAAATTTTAGACAATTGGATCTTCAAGGTGAAGGTCATTCACGGGTGAAGGTCAAATAAATATAAGTTAGTAGGAAGGTCTTGTACAAAGGGTTATTGTGTACAAGTATGAAGTAAATCCACTCACTTGTAAGGATGTTATGGTCAATGTTAAACTTTTTGACAATTGGATCTTCAAGGTGAAGGTCATTCACAGGTGATGGTCAAATGAATATAGGTCAGTGGGAAGGTCTTGTCCAAAGGAAAGGGTTGTTGTGTCCAAGTACGAAGTAAATCCAGTCACTAAAAAGAAAGTTATGGCCAATGTTAAAGCTTTCGGACGGACGGACGGACAGACACTTCAAAAACTATATGCCTCCCTTCGGAGGCATAAAAAGTATGTTTCGAAGCAGCTATATCAGGAACTTCGTCAAATAATTATATGTAGGTAAGTTTTAAGAGATTTTTGAAGGACTTCACATTTATGCAAAAGTTTGGCAAGCCCACAAACATAGTTCAGACGATAGGCACTACTGCAATCAAATGTTTTTCCTGAATTTTACAGAACATTTTGGAGTCTTCACTTAGGTGTTTTCAGTCAGTAAAACTTTTTGAAGTTAGTGTTTATTGTGCGCCTATAGATTTACAACACACTAAATCAAACTTTTTGATACATATGTTCTGGATCAGAACTATGAAAATGAGATTTTTAGATTGGATTAAAAAGCTTTTACTTTTGTTAGCGCTTTTTTCAATTTCTTTTAGCTGTACACCGATCCCCAAGTCGGACGCCGACCTTACGGACACGGGTGTTGACGGACTTAATGGACAAGCTTTGATTTATTTAGGTAAAAAAACTGAACAACCCGGAATTAACGATAATTGGAATCAATGAATTTCATAAATGCACAGAAGCGACTCACTGGACACGATGTACCGCAAAACCTGGAAATTTTGGGACAAGGTCAAAGCTAAGAAAATGTAGAGAAAATTCTGAAACTATGGAAAATGAAGTTGAACTTACATTAGAAAACGATCTAGGACTGTGTGAAGGTTTCTGTCCATCAGACTACAATATCACTCAAAACGAATTTTGCTTGAAGATTTCCGAGGTGAAGAAGAATCACAAAAATGCCAAAGAGGAATGTGCTCAAGATAGGGGGCATTTGATTTATATTGATTCGGACAAAAAGCACCAGGATGTCAAAGCTATGTTGAAAGGATTTCCACAGTACGTTATTATAGATGGCGAACGGAAAGATTTAAAGTCTCCCTGGAAGTTCAGTTATGGATTGCAGAAAAGATACTTAGAGTGGGCTTCTGGTCAGCCAGACAATCAAACTATTTCGCTTTGCCTCGATTTGGATAATTCTGACTCGAGACTTTTACATGACTTTTACTGTGAAGTAAAACACTTTTTCTTGTGTGAAATTCCAAAATCGTAAAATAAGAAATGTTTATGCCGTCTATTACAATAACATTACGTCAACAACATGATCAACTCGACTAACCTTTGATTTCCATACTTTAAATTCATATTAAAATGTTGCATACATTTCCAAAAGAAAAAGGAATCAAATAATTATAGATATTTTTAATGTCACTATATTAACAAGGATAGCAATTGTTTCAACTAGGTATTGTAATATCAAGCAAATATATTTATCGGTTTCATAATGATTCGTTTGATTTGTTCTTTTTAATCTCAGTAAACATTCACATTTACATATGCCTCAAAACGTTGTGCGTAGAAGAAAAATTGTATTGCTATTGGTGTAGATAAGTTTCACACGTACGAAATGTTCGTGCAGCTGTCGTATGGTTCATGCTAAGCAACTATGTGAGAAATGTATGTATCATAAATCTATATTGTAAAAGTTTATAAGGAATGTGGTTGATTTTAACATAATGTTTGTTTAAGCTATTTTCCTCTTCAGTAAGACTGTGATTTTTTGTGTGTCAAATATTCTATTGTAATATTATCATCTTTGTTGTTGCTGTGCGAGTTGTTATTTCTCTTCTAAAAATGATGTTATCGTGGTGAAAGTTTAGTATACACCAAGTCATACTAAGATACATTTGCTCACCTGATGACTTCCCAAACCCAGGTTCACTTCCAAAGTTAGTCAAACTCGTAGGAGTATGTTCGTTTCGACATCATGCTCCGAAACTATGTGACTTGTCCTAAACGCATTTCAAACATCCAGTTCCGAAACCATGTGACCTGTCCTAAACACAATTCAAACATCCAGTTCCGAAACCATGTGGCTTGTCCTAAACACAATTCAAGCATTCAGTTCCGAAACCATGTGACTTGTCCTAAATGCAATTCAAACATCCAGTTCCGAATCCATGTGACTTGTCCTAAACGCAGTTCAAACATCCAGTTCCGAAACCATGTGACTCGTCCTAAACGCAATTCAAACATCCAGCTCCGAAACCATCTGACTTGTCCTAAACGCAATTCAAACATCCAGTTCCGAAACCATGTGACTTGTCCTAAACGCAATTTAAACATCCAGTTCCAAAACCATGTGACTTGTCCTAAACGCAATTCAAACATCCAGTTCCGAAACCATGTGACTTGTCCTAAACGCAATTCAAACATCCAGTTTCAAATACCATGTGACTTGTCCTAAACGCAATTCAAACATCCAGTTCCGGAACCTTGTGACTTGTCCTAAACGCAATTCAAACATCCAGTTCCGAAACCATATGGCTTGTCCTAAACGCAATCCAAATATCCAGTTCCGAAACCATATAGCTTGTCCTAACGCAATTTAAACATCCAGTCCCGAAACCAAGTGACTTTTCCTAAACGTTATTCAAACTTCCAGTTCCGGAAACATGTGACTTGTTCTAAACGCATTTCAAACATTCAGTTCCGAAACCATGTGACTTGTCCTAACGCAATTCAAACATCCAGTACCGAAACCATGTGACTTGTCCTAAACGCAATCCAAACATCCAGTTCCAGAACCATGTGACTTGTCCTAAACGCAATTCAAACATCCAGTTCCAAATACCATGTGACTTGTCCTAAACGCAGTTCAAACATCCAGTTCCAGAACCATGTGACTTGTCCTAAACGCAATTCAAACATCCAGTTCCAGAACCATGTGACTTGTCCTAAACGCAATTCAAACTGTTACGAACATTTTGGAAAACCGTATATGAGTGTGTTTACATAAAAATCAATAAATCATCTGGAATCATTCTCATTAAGAGCTGTGCCTATGATTACAGCAAAACAATATGTTGCATAGGAAGAATTAGTGATTATCAGCGTGTTGAATGGGTATGATACCATTGGAGAGGCATGTTGATATGAAAAATGTAAGATGAAAAAAAGGGAAAAATTTAGGATTAGTACTTTTGTAGATGTAACATACTATTCAATGAGTAATTAGTTAATTATCTTTTAATCTCTTAGGCGCAGAGGGGCATGTTCGGAGTAATAACAATCTATTTCTAGGTTGTATGATAATTTACACAATGGTAAAGTAAAGGCAAGGCTTATCTTTTAGAGTCTAATTAAAGTCAGATGCATTACCACATATATGATCACTAATTTACAAGGTCTGATGGTAGAAACAGTAACAATGATGTAATAAATCTTAGCTCTGACGTCAGTTGTGAGATAATTCAATACATTCAACGTGATTAGAAATCCCCGTAGACGACATAATCACCGGTATGTGTATAGGGTGTTGAAAGTATGTCTTCAAATATATATATAAAAAAATTGCTGAAATTCTGCAGTGTCGGATCTGAATATTACAACGTTAAATATTCAGTTCATGCACAATTTTAGTGTTAGTTTTTGTGTTCAAAATGATCGATTTGTTCTTATTGTTATCAAATAATTTCTCTAGATCCTATCATTTTTATTTTTGCCCGTAGGTGGCATATAATGTTATAGTCCGGGGCGTCCATCTGTCTGTCCGTCCGTCCGCCCGCAATTTGGTTTCTAGATGACTCCTATACATTTTGGGGTCAGTATGTCAAAGGTCAAGGTCACAGTGACCTAAATGTTTAGAATCATTTACACTCTGTAACTCGACAACCATTTGTCTTAGAGGTTTCAAAATTCATATAATGATTTTCACACTAAATGAATGACCCTAATTGATTTTGGGGTCAGTAGGTAAAAGGTCAAGGTCACATAGACCTTAAAATTGAAAACCATTTCCGCCATGTAACTTGACAATCATTTGTTATTGAGACTTCAAACTTTACATCATGATTGCACACATTGAATGGAAGACCAATATACATTTTAGGATAAGTATGTCAAAGGCCAGTGTCACAGTGACCTAAATGTTTAGAATCATTTACACTCTGTAACTCGACAACAATTTTTTTAGAGATTTCAAAATTCATGTGATGATTGCACACATTAAGTGTATGACCCCTGTTGATTTTGGGGTCAGTAGGTCGAAGGTAAAAAAATTCAAAATTTAAAGCAAATCAATTAATTTTAAAGCCTAAGGTTTCCTTCTTTATATCACACATACACCATACTTAAAAAACGCCCTCCGGACATATAATGCTCCGCCCAGCGGTGCTCTTGTTTTGCTTTTGAAATTACTTTTTTCATTATTTCACTTTTACTGAATAGGCTTGTTTTAAGACTCCCTTGTAAAATTCCAATCACTTTTATTTGTGCAAAAGCACAGAGTTAAAATCCCGTAACTTAGTATAAACACGAAAGGCTATATCGTTAATTTGAGAGAAAAATATATACCGCTTCAAAGTATCTGAGGTAAGCGTTCAGAAACGGACGAGCATGCAGGTGCTGTAGAAAGGATTTGTTTTACGTGAGTAAAATCATATGGAGCATCAATCAGACTTTTAATTGCGCCTGAAGTTGTGAGAGAGTTAAAAATGATATGAGCTGTTATGATTAACGTTTAAGTTGTTCCCCGTAACTTAAAACAAGTAATGTATAAAACTTTATTTGGCGTTGGTTGGAATGGCACCTATGAGCTAGGCACGCAGTTAACTCGTATTCTGTAATTCTAACTTTTGTTAAAGAACGTAATTACTATTCGATGATAAGTCGTTATCATTTATAGCAAATAGTAACAGGACGTTACTTTTGATAGTAATCTTGACTTTATATTGACAACTTTGCCATTGCTTATACTTTCATTTTTGCGTCATTCATATTCATCAGGAAAACTAACCGTTATTATAAAAACGCCTTTTATAAGTGCCTTGAAATTTTTAAATCTTTTTCTGGTTCAATTTATAATTTCTTTACTGATGAAATAATTATGAATATTCGTCTACAGTTATTTTCACCTTTAACCACAAATTTAATAGGTGTAATAAGTCAGCCAAAGTTTTTGTTAGATAGCTTTTACTAAAAGTGACTGGTGCATATTTTAGCAAGTGAAATTAGTCTTCAAATCGACAAAATAATAAGACAGTTTTTTAAAAGATCTTTATTTCTTGTTTGTACATAAAACATTCAGGGAATGTATACAATTAAAAGGTAAAATAAGTGTATAAATGTATATGAATACTACACTAATTAACGGCAACAGTACATGTATTTCTTAATAGTATACTGTGTAGTTACTTCATTTCACTTTTTTCGTTTTAAATTATTTGTCAAAATAAAATATCAATTATATACATGTAAATTTCCACAGGCAAAATAGCTTTCTAAACGACTTCAAAAATACTTAAAAGTTTTAAATACAACCTAGATCTGTATGGTTACATAAATACCAATTAAAGAAAATATATAAGAATTCCTTTGATTTAATGTGTACTATTATTCTAACGTTTCTAGAAGCTCTTTGATTTATCTTTTTATTTTCTAGTATTTAAAAAAAATATCTCTGTAGTATATCTGAAGTATCGGTAATTGTCAGAGACTGACATATGACCTTTTCCTACAGTCTACAAGGTTGATAAAATGCACTTACAAACTACCCCAATGTCTAAAAATGATGATAATATGTGAAGTCAGTGAATAATTCCTCATTGTTTCACTAATGAATGAATCATCTGCCGAAAAAAATCAAAATCATTGTTCGCACAACCGTTGTATTTTTTAAAAAAAATATTTTTTCTAAAGAAACATGGTCATTTTTAAGAAATCTTAAGATGACGAAGGATACACAACATGACGTCAGGAAAACAGTATGCTTGACAGGTGCAAATAAACTGTTCTCGGATTTTGATATCTTTGCCGTGAGCTTGCGCTTTATCCTCGTTTTTTGCCGGTGAACCCAATTTAGCACTACGTATTTATGTATTATGCAACTAGCCACTTAAACTTAACTATAGAAAAGTTATGTTCAGAAAGTATAAGCAAGTTTAGACACATCTATCTGAATTGCGATCATGATAAAATGTACGGAGCTACGTTTCATGAAAAGATCAGGACAGAACAGAACAGAAAATGATGTTCATGAAAACACCACATTAGCACAAAAACACAGATCACACAAGTGAACGTAAATGTAAAATTGTTTGATGGTTACAGTGAAATACGTTGCGTTACAAACATTTGTGGAATTTCGAATCAATTGTTAAGTACATTAAACAAAATTATCTGGGTGAATTACCGAGATTTAATAGGCTCGATTTTTTTGGCGGGAAAGCTTATTCAGTACACCCCTGTGAAGACAAAAGTGATAATTCGGCATTTTGCGACATGTACTTATCTGCCATTTCTGAATGCTTCTGTAGGTATTAAATTTTGTAAATAATATCCGGATAAGTAATTAAATGAATGATAACTCACTCAAGAGGGAGAATATTTTTGTCGGCTTAATATATGTGTAAATTTCACCAAACAACACTTTTTTAGCCTTTACATGTTATCTGAAGTGCTTTTTTCTAAAATGTAAACTATTTTCCTGCCTGTCTTTCACTGGTATTCACCGAATTGTTCTTACATTTTATTGTATCGACTGCCATTGTCACTGGCTTCTATTTTGGTATGTCCTGGCAAATTATTTGAGTGGCCCATGTGTAATAGCCAGGCTAGTTCTTCCTGAAAGGTGAAGAAAAAATTACCTATCAATACAGCGCTATTTATTTCTACGAAGTATACTCAGAAGGTATAATGCATGTACCTCGACAAATTTTGCAAATATGAAATAGGACAGTTTATAGTTAGAAAAACGTGAACAGAGCGGGGGTATTTCATTTTTTTATCTACACTTAGTTTTAGATTTACATATTTCATTATCTATTGAAACCGAATCCAAAAAATCGTGTATTTTCTGGAGTATTTTTACAGAAATTTATATGAACTTGTATGGAAAATGCTCACAGTTATGTAAGCATTCAAGAGAAAAGTTATTATCCATCCGCAAATTGTCAAATTCATCAGTAATATAGTTATTGATCGAAATGTGTGCGTTTATCTTCAATAATTTCGGCTTCATTTGGACTACCAGACTTAGTTTACACTAAGAGCGTTGGTGGGAACTAAATAATGAAGAAGATGACATGGGATTTATCTGCAAAAGTTGGGCTATAGAATTTCGGAATGTGAAATCAAATATTTGCATATTTGCAAAATGTGAGCAACATCCATCACTTTCTTTAGTAGACTGATTATTCTCAGGAGTAATAACTGACATGAATTTGTGATATAAAACCGCTATCTGATATGTCAGGTTATTCTTTTTTTTCTTTCATTTAGTACACTTGATCAATGTTACCATTACGGTTTTATTATTCATCTTCATAATAAATACATAGTTAATTAATTAACTGACTTTCATATTTTTGAGAAAAGTTCAGAAATGGAAAGTCGCGTGGGCGAGTAACTTTCCATTCAAGTGGAAGCCTATATAAGTAATATGTTAGATTAATATCTTCCTGGATTCAAACAAGTACTCGCGCCAAAAATATAAGGCAACCTCAAGAATTAAAAGTAATATTTAATGTAAACCTTTTATTTTTAACGAAACACCGTTCTTAAGAGCACTTACTTCACTGTCCAAGTCTTCGCTATCTTCATTTTCTTTCGCTTCTGTATCATCTGCCTGAGTGTCATGTGGTCCAGATTTTAATGTACCCTCGCCTTGGCTGGTGTCTTGCACCCGAACATGTCCATTACCACTGTTGGAAACCTGGAACTCCCAAGAAAACCAAAACAGTAAAGTGTTGAAAGGAACATCTGTAACCTACGCGATAAAATTTTCACCATAAGCTAATCCTTCTTTTAATTCTTTGTTATACCCTTACAAATACACCAAACATTAAGTGGACGTGTAAATGTGATATGATATTTTTCGTAGTTTTATCAAAAAAGTGGAGATTCAAATGACTGAAAGGTTAGGATAATCTTAATCTTGAAAAAAAAAAACACTAAATTTTGCTAAATTTTTCATGTAAAACTATTTGCTCTTTGTTAACTGAAATGCTAAATTAAACTGTAGATCTGCAAACAATATACCGACCTATCAGTTAAACAGTCTAAAAACGTTTGACTGACCTCTTGGTTAAACAGTCTGGAAAAGTTTGACCGACCTTTTGGCTAAACAGTTTAAAAAAGTTTGACCGACCTTTTGGTTAAACAGTCTAAAAACGTTTGACTGACCTTTTGGTTAAACAGTCTGATAAGGTTTGACCTACCTTTTGATTAAACAGTTTTAAAAAGTTTGACTGACCTTTTGGTTAAACAGTCTGAAAAAGTTTGACTGACCTTTTGGTTAAACAGTCTGATGAGGTCTGACCTACCTTTTGGTTAAACGATTTAAAAAAAATTTAAATGACCTTTTGGTTAAACAGTTTTAAAAAGTTTGACCGACCTACTGGTTACACAGTTAAAAAAAGTTTGACTGGCCATTTTATTAAACAGTCTGAAAAAGTTTGACCGACCTTTTGGTTAAACAGTCTAATAAAGTTTGACCGACCTATCGGTTAAACAGTTTAAAAAAGTTTGACCGACCTTTTCGTTAAAAAGTCTACAAACATCATATACCTTTGAAGTAGACGACAATTCCTTTGACTCGGATCCGTCTGTAATGCTTTTTTCGTAATCAAACATTGGGTCATCGTGGCCACCTTCACGCGGTTGTTGCATGAAGTCGTTGTATTGTTGGGATTCAGCGGTGTCAATGCCACTCGTGTATTCCTCGTTTACCACTTCGTCTGCACGTTTCCTTTCCTCAGATTGTCCTTGAAATGATAATTTGTTATAATAATTGTAAAAAAACACATCGCCGAAAATGTGTAATGATTCTTCCTGAAACTTTACAGCTTACTAGAAATTATACATAAAATAATCCGTGGAAAATTAAAATAGGGACATTGCTATTTATATCGCATTTCAGAGTAAACTTGTTTCTCTCAAGACAAATATTAACAATTCTTGTATGAACAATTTTACAAGAAGGGTTTCCCAAAAAATATAGCCTTTGAATGCTATTACCTGGTACAACTGCCATTCCAGATCGCCCTGTCTTCTTTTCTACACTGTTTGGTACCTGGTAAAACAAAATAAGTAGATCTACACATATATCTTACACGCCTTTCGAAACTGAATTAAAATAGCGTCCATATAAGATTTCAATAATGACCTAAATTGCGACACTGCAAGTACACGGGGTAAAGCAAATATTTTTCCTTGCGAATAAGATGATATACAGAAGCTGAAATGAAGAAAACTGACTGAATGTATATCAGGGTCAAGGGAAGTGCAAGGACAAACAAGTAAATCTCTTAAGAACATAGTTGAATAGTTCTGCGCACTGCACTACACACATTTTTCTGTACGGAAAATTGCCAGTATTATATTCCTATATGTACAATTGGAGCGGGGTAAGTGTTATCCAATATTATGTAATTCTATGTTTTGATTGGCTGTTAGAAGGTCCGATTATTGCCGAAGCATTACGTATTTTTACGATGTACTACCTGTTGAATCAATTTGCGAAGTTGTGTTATTCCGGAAATCCTCGGACAGAATCACGTGACTGTCTGGTAATATTGTGTAGGAACACTGAATGTTATTGTTTTGAAATCCATTAATAGTAACAAGTAACTGATAAGAGATACAGGTAACTTTTTGAACGTTGGCAAAAATATGGCGGTTGATAAAAATGCAAAACATAGTAATTTTGTAATTACAGTTACAACGTCATTTTTCATCAAACAATTCAATATTTTATATCATTTTAAAGGTCTGAAAACTCAAATTTTACATATCTTAAAAATAATTGTCAAAAATGTTCACTTTCTGGTTTGTAAATGGTTAAACTTAGTGCATCTAAGCTGCTAGAAAAATGCTGAAAAAAATACTGAAACGACAGGTATAACTTAGTTAAGTTTTCTTTTTTAAAAGCAAAAATTCAAAATCTGCTTATATTTTCAAAATATGAATTTAAAGAGCTTTCAAATGATGTAAAATGATACAATGTTTATGTTTAATGTTTTCGAATAATAAAATTCGGTTCAAAAAGAAAAAAGATATCTAAAGTTAAAAATTCTGTCTGTTTCCTGATCGTACTTTGCTACGACTGTGACTGTATCTCACCTGGTCTTTAATATGTTGAATTATATCAAAGTAATCAAAGCATGGTCATAGTTTATTATCATAATTGATATTACAAGTATATTTGTTATTCTACTCAAGCATGTTTGTTATTCTGTTCAAGCATGTTATTCAAATGAAATTTATGTTATTTTGTTACTTAACAAAACAAACAATGTTTCAGTATCATAATCATCACCATTAACATCAAGAGATATATGGAAATAAAAGGTTGAACAAATATGTTGTTGTTGTTCTGCAAAATATCTGCATTGCCTTAGTTATAATTTGTCTGAACTTCAATTTAAAGATATATATTAAATTTCTTTTTATTAGCATCTGCAAACAAAATAGAGTGCTGTAGCTTAAGGTTCTTTGAAAATACAGTAAAAACCGTACACTCAAATGGACTCAAGTCCATTTGAATTTTCCTTGTTACAGTTTAGCCCAGAAACAGTTCACGAAATGAACAGTGTCGATCCGAAGTGATCAAATATGCATTATGCTATGACGATGATGCTACACTTGGGTACAAATACACGCTAACGCTGCCTACGCATCTAGATGAAAAACATCTTTTCTTGCCTATTTGTATAAAAACAGTGACAGAGTCAGATATTTCTCACTAACTAGATAGAAAAATCCGAAAATGTTACTAAAATAGCCGTGGTGGAAACTCTTTTATCCTATCACTAATAACACTTTCGAACTAATAACAAGGTGCCGGATATTTTTCTTTATCTACGGCAGTTGGTCACGTGACGTTGATATACGGCACATGATATGTCATGGACTACTTTAATCAGAAGGAAGTGATAAAATTGATGTTATTACAAACAGAGACTACTTGAATAAAAAATTAGATATTCAATTGGTAAATCTTACAAAATAGTGATCATTCAAGGAAATAAAGTTATTGAAACTTTGGAACTATTTTTTTGTGTGCAAATATACCACTGCCGGATAACCTTGACATAAGCCTAAATTGAAACACTTTAAAGATAGATTTTCAACATCTTAAGTAAATTCAATATCTTAAGTTAATTATTTCCAAATGCCAGATGTGACAGGATAAATAGAATAATAGGTTAGTGTCTTAATTGAGAAAGTTTCTCTGGCTCGGCTGCGGAATTTATCGGGTGAGCCGCAGGCGAACCCGATAAATTTCTACGCCTTGCCAGATAAACTTTCTCATATTAAGACACTAACCTATTATTCTCTATATCTCACGTGGGTTTATCTCGAATGGCTTTAGAATGCGAACTACTTTTTGTATTATTTAAGTCAATTTCGAGTGTTGTCAATTTAAATTCATCTGTGTTTACACTTTAAATGACATGTTCTCTGATTAATTTGCATTTAAATCACTTTAATCCATCAACTTACTCATTCCTGATTTTTAAACCTACGTAATACGTTTATTTTTAATCAATTTTTACCTGAATCGGTGAAACGTGTCTCTGCCATGTTGAATATTGTGTACTGGAAATTCGATTGTTATGCGGTTCACAGGCGTGAATACGCATAAAATATAGTTACAAATATTTTTTGCGTTTTTTTAGTATTTTTTGTTCCATGAGTGAGTTAGTGAGAAAAATAATCAATCCTTGGGCGTGGTTGAAGATCAGTATATCCAAAAAAATGTCCAAAAATGTCGAGTTTAATACTAAAAATGTCGTCATTTTCATTGAAACAAATTAAATACTAAGTCATATCTATTATATATTTATTCCGTTTAGTATGATTTTTCATGGTAAAAACGTTATGATATGTAATTTACCGCTGTATCAATTTATTATTATTGAATTATTTTTCGATGCAATTAAACCAACAACTTCAAACTCCGCCCTAAAATTTCATAACAGCAACACTTTGAACAAATGGCAAACTTCCTTCTTCAGCTGAAAAGTGTAGGTCAAATGCGATTTTAATACATCTACGCCGAAAAACAAATGTGTATATCGCTGTTTGATCTACTGTCGTCTAGGACACATATTATGTTACGTAAGTATATGACAAAAGCCAATGACGTTAACTAAGGCCATAAGATGAAACTTCACTCAATATTTATCACTTGTTTCGTTTGCTGTACAAAAATGTATTCATTTCGCCTATATATCATTTATATATCAACGGCATATACAATATTCAAGACAATAAATCTCTTACGAATTGTTATCTAATGTATTATTTACAACAATATTACACCATTTAGGTAGCAGGGCACTTTTTTTATTCACCGCTTGTCTTTGGTACGAGGCAGAATAAAAGTAAAATACATCCCATCATCAATATTACGACAAACATTAACATGCATTTTTAGACTGAATATATGAGTTTTATTTCAGAATATGAAACATTTTGAGTGTTATTTAGGAATCTTTAATCGAATTGTCTGACCTTCTGTACCTTTTTATTACTTTTGAAATGATATTAACCTAGGCAAGAATTTACTTTTTTTAAAGTTTAATAAAACAACTTGCAAGACTGACTAGTCATTTTTGGACACTCTTACCATTTTAACATCAGGTCTAAATGCAAGGTACATTACATACTTTATACTAAAGGAACAATTAGTAAGACCATTAATTTTCTACACCAGACGTAAAAATCTTTTACATCAACCTATTAAATATTATCTAGGTCACCGTGGCATATTTGGCTTGTTATTATGTATTTAATGTGTACCCTTTTTTATTTGCGTAAATTCTGCATTTCAGTTTGATACCGAGAATAACACATAGAATATATGGAAATTTAGATAGGATTCTGCAAGCAGAACCTTTTGTCAACTGAAATATCATGAAGCTTGAGGAACAGCACAATATAACAATAATTTTAATCGAGAAATATCTTCAAACAAGATGATTGGCGTAGATACAGTACAAAATTAATGCCCCATCGAACAAATGCTGAACGCGCATAGTAATCGAATTTCCTGTTTCTATAAAAGTTTGGGTTGTAAACAAAAATGTTTTGTTTAATGCTGGAAGTGCCAATATCACGAAACAAATTAAATATGTAGTCATATTTATTAAATATTGAATCCATTTAGTATGATTTTTCAAGGTAAAACCGTTTGGATATTTAATTTACGTCTGTATTAAAGTTATTTTTACTGCATCATTTTCAGACGCAATTAAACTAACAGTCACAAATTCTGCCCTAAAATTCGTAACAGCAACACTTTTAACCAATGGCAAACTTCTTTATTCAGCCGAATATTTTGTATCTAACAATTTCATTCGTTAGAAATGTAGATTAAAATTGACGTCACTGTTTTTAAGTCATTTTCTATTATGCACAGCCAGTTTCTTTTTAAAAGACACCAGACATGATTACTTGACTGAAATTAAGGAGACATTTAAAATCACTTCTTTCTGCCAAATTACATCGTTGATTTCGCTGAAAGATTGTTTTTCATTGTGAGCTTTACTAAAACGTTGAAGCTGAGTACCATTTAGATTAAAGGACTGAAAAAAGTCTTACTTAATATCTGAAAGATTTACCAATTTGAATAAGAATTCATTGCTTACACGTGATCAGTGTTACAATGAAAAACTATTGACATGTCTTGTTATAAACTACCTGAACGACCTCTGGCAACATTTGGGGTGAGCGGCAATGTTTTTGCTCGTTTCTAGAGAAGTCTGTGCGTAAGTCTGATACAACTAATAATTTGCTGGTGCTGGTAGAGTTGTACATATTAACCACTTACAGGCTGCCTATGCAGGACTAAATTATGTTTAGATGTCAGCAAATTTAATTTCGGTTTTATGTTAACTGTATGTATAGAAATTGTACTTTCATGCTTATTGCAAGGCAGAATAAATATTTTAACTAGGCATTCCATTTTGTTTGTTTATAATAGGAACTTTAATGTTTCACACTCAAACGGGCACTGAAATAATTTTACAGATACTCACCGTTCAGAAATCAGAGGACAGCAAAGTTATTCATACAATACATGCGTTTTCTAACATAGCACTCGTCCTAATAATCACACTGCGCTACGATGGGGATATATCTTTTTTTATGAGACATTATAATGTAGTTTAAATTGAAATAAACGGTCAAAAACATCTAAATAAAAATACTTTCATGTCAAGCAATGTCAGCACACACAAGCATCTGTTTACTTCACACCTTCCTAGAGATGATCATTGATTCATTGAATAAACAAGCAAACAACAAAGGTTTAGTCATATATCTTAACGATTAATCTGTGATAATAAAACTTGTATGGGTGTACAGAATTTCAACTATGTAATTCATTTGTTCTGTTGTGTGTAAAGGAGAAATCGTTGTTATAAATAACTAGAATATAATATCTCTTCCATTATAATGATTGTTCTATTGTCTGTTGACCTACTTTGTGGCATTGCTTAATACGACTTCATAAAATTTACACTTCAGAAAAGAATTATTAATGAAAGTTTAGTTTTTCAGCATCAAATATATATTATAACTACATACAGGCCTCCAGTTCTGTACACTAGGGAATACATTTAATGCCTTTTTACCACTAAATCAATAAAAACTAAACGTGACAATGGTAAAATTCCTGCCCGATTAAAAGCTGTAGATCCATCTGTGTTCGTGTTAAAATACTCGTAAAATGTCTTCATTGACAAGCCATTTGGTTTTGCTCTGGGGACTCGATAAAGGATGTTTGGACAAGAAAAAAAAATCATATTGAGAAAACTTCCGTCATCTTCAGGGGCAATTTCCGTAGTTTAGATTTATAAGACTCAAAGTTTGACTCAAAAGTACTACTTCTATGCTTCCAGTGACACGGAAAATGCCATTTATCTGCATGAGAATTTATAACTTCGATGCTATAATATCACATCTTTCTGAAAAGCCATTCTTTCTATCTAATCGATGTAAAGCATCATATGATATGTAATAAGTGTAGTTAAATCATATCATTGGTACTTGCAAATTCCAGGACAATAGATTTCTTACAAGTGTTTTATTTAATTAATTTCCAAGGAAACTGCTATAACTAACATTTACACGAAAATCTGTCATAGCAGTCAACTGTTAGACGACATGTAGGGGCTAGGAGTTGTGTATGTACACAATATCTATACTACATAATTATTTTCTACAATGTATTGCTTTCTCTTACTATTATGCCATTTATGCAACGACAACTCACCTTGTTTAAAACTAGGCACACACAAACATAAATTGTTACAGATTATTTTTATATATAAAATTTACTAGATGAGTTAATTTATAATGTTAGGTTTTCAGATATTGCTCCTTACTCTTTTGATATTGATGGAAGTAAACGTTTAGTTCAAGTATAACTGTTTTCCTTGAGACACACCATCAGTGTTTCAAGATTTTAGCTTCAGTCCAAGACTGACGTGTATTTAAACTAAATAAATATCATTTTGTGAAGAAGAATCACAAAGTATGGGAATTCAATATTTATTCTGAAAATGGACGCATTTTGTCTATGACAAATTGTCTTTGACAACTGAATAGTATAAAACCCGAAGCACATTAGACTGTAAACTATTTCGTTAATTTCCCCAAACGCACCCTCTTATAATCCAGTCATTGTATATTGAATAAATAAGACTTTTTTGTTCCAATACCTCGTAGCAATGTGCTGCAGAAATTTATAATAAACACTATAAGCTTTGCAGTAATCTAGCAGTCTACTACGAAAAAGCGTTTTTCTGCAATACATGGCATACGCAAGAGTCAGATGTAGGCTTCTATGGCACTGATTTTGTAAGAGATAAGGCCATTTTCTGAGGAAAACTGTCTCAAATACAATGAGGTCCATGGAAATCAGGTATTTGATAGGTATTTGATGGTTGTAAACATTTCTTACTGGCTAGGCAAACCTGTTTGCGCATTTCACCTTACAGATTTTCTTTTCATTGAAGTTTCAGTGACAAATGAAGGTAAAATTTATTCTTTATCAGACTTTTCCTTTTCAAAATCATGTCTAAAATGAAATTGAACATGAGTGAGTCGTGTTTATGCACTGTAATGTTTTCTTGCACATGAACACACAAAAGTTGCCAGAAAGTAATGTTTGTGATTTTCTTTCGGAATAAGCATGGTGGTTTTGTTAAGATTCACTGCCGAAACTGTTATGAAAATTTCTGTCTGTATTACATATGGATATGTGACAATTTTTTTCATTTGCTTTATTAATTATTTATTTGACAAACATTCAAAATTTTAAATATTCATATACGTTTGTTTCTATTTAAAAAATAACAGAAACTTAACAGTTTCAAGTACAAATTCTAAGTGTAACTGTTATTCATATTCAGTAAATGTAAGCGGTAATACGGTTAGGCTCAGAAAAAGATCTTGAATTTCCGTGTTATAGGCATACTGTTCATATGCCCGACCAGAATATATATAACGCTTTTAGCTTAGAGCATTGTCGCAAAAGTTCGTTTATATTTATCTCAGGTAAAAAAGGCTTCATAGTCCTCAATTTCTAAAATCAAAAGTCAAATATAAAAAAGTCTACATTATACTTTCATGTTATGCCACACAATAAATTCCGGTCACGAGTTCACGGTAATAACAATTACTGAATCTAAAGACAACTTAGGTTTCTCTTTGAATACTACATGAAATAATTCCAAGACTTTTCAAAGTTTATTTAAAACCTTGAACTAATATTTGGTTTAACGAAAAAGGCAGAATCGAATCAAAAGCAATATTTTTATTACTAAAATAGTCCTTACTATAAAGCGGTTTGTTTGGAAACAGTATCACTATCACTTTCTATCAATTGGTAAGGAAACATGTTTTAAAGTTGACTGGTGTCAGACCCAGTAATTCCTTAGTAATGTTAAGCTAAATGACTATTAAGTCCCTTTCTAACTACAGATTTTTCTTTTCTTAGCTGGAATTGCTGGGGCTATATGATTGCTAACAGAGGAAGACATGTTTCTTTTAGAGAGGTTAAAACATTTAATAGATCAATGAAATAACATAAACAGACAGAAAAAGATCATATTGCTTACAGCCAGCCTAGTTTTAAAGTTTTGTTAAAATTTTTTCTTCAAGTAATGAGTTACATAAAAATTATAATAAATTGGAGATAAAATATTGCGACAGAAATAAACAGACGAGCTTTGAAAATGATTTAAACATGTGCAAGCATTGCAGATGCGATTGTTTAACCAAGTTTTCAAATATGGTCATCTTCAACTAAAGGGGCGTACATTGATACGTTGAGGAATCCACTGGCTGTCGGGAACTGTAGGATCTGCTTAATAGGCTTTGAAGAGGGAACTTAACACAAGGTCAAATAATTATAAGCAGTTCACGACTCTTTTTCTGGTTAAAAAAACTGCTTTCATATTCTACCTGGATATAACCTACCCGGTAGCATAGCGATATTTTGATTTTTCTTTTGAACTTCATTTTACCCAGTAACACGTCTATTCTATATATATATTGTGATTTGAAGAGCTGGGTCAGTGATACATGGTTACTTAAAACATACATAAACGACCGCAGTTGCTCATTTGTTGTTGTTAACTTTTTGAGTTAGCTAAAAACGTGTACATTTATATAAAAGTCTTTGTGCAAATGTTAAAACTTAAGGCACTTAACATTGTCAGGAGAAGGACCGACTATATGTAACACCCCTTGTTTGAGAATTTAGGCAATCTATTGAAAGATGTTTAAACTTCTTCACAATGTAAAAGTTTCGAAAGAAAATATGACATAACAACATATTTTATTCGCCTAAATCATGTAATCACAGTCACCAATTACGTTCTCAGAAAGCAGTGAAAGTTGCTAATATGCTACAAATTTCACATCTGTTACTTTTAACACAGGGAGATTTCTCTTGTTAGCTGAAATTCTATCATATTGAATCTACTCAACTTCTAAGGCTAAAACTATAAAATGATTCATCTACTTTGTGTGGAAAAAGCAAATGTTCAAAGAAAGATGCTTTGGAAAGAATTACTCTGAGACACACAGCAACTGTGTAGAGGACAAATAAAGAATTAGTTTTTATCCATGACCTTAAAACTGACATTTCATTGTTTCTACACCCTGGGTTTATACACTTTAAAAATCAAGTAATGACATTTTTACTTATATCCTGCTATTTTCGTAGTGGCAGATGCAATATCCAAGACAAATAAATTCCTGAAAGCTTTCCAAATCCAGTTCTCATTACTTATGAACAATAAATCTACTCTTAAAATACAAAAGAGAAAAGCGATATTGATTTCACACTGATTTTTTTCTTTTACACGCTTATATAACCTTGAACACAAAGAACATTTTAATTATAGAGATACAACTACTATTTATTGAAGATCGTATTCAAAATGAATCTGAAAATGTTCATAGAGCCACCAAATTCACAACTATAAATATGAGCATACGGTATTTTTCTGTACTCAGGAAATAACACTAGCAGACACGTTAAATGTCTTTAGCAGACTCCATCAATTTACTTCCTTTTCCAGCATAGTAGCACGCTTTACATAAAAATAAGTGACAACCGTGGCATGCTGTCATTACTACATTTGGGAAGCTCTCATTTTTCAAGTACGGTTTTTGCTCTTTTCACATAGATATAGAAGCTTGATACTTGCAATATATTGAAGCTGTAATTTTAACTGAGACATGCAAACTCGTTTTTGTTTTACCTTCAACTATTTAACATGCGGCTCGTTTAGTCTGGATAACAATACTATAACTACTTTACTTCTTTTCCTAAGGCCAGATTTATATCTATTATACCTAGTACAAAAATAGACCTTATTAAACCTACATCTGTTTGAGCTATCTTCTTTTATCAAATTTATCATTCAAAATTTATGATTTTCATACTTCAGTCATAACAGAAAATCTTCGGTCTTAAACCATTTCAGAAGTAAGTCTGCCCCGTATTATTATATATAATTAAGTTTGTGTTGCAAATCGATACACCATCAATTCCCTACGGCATTAGCAAATGATTTTGCCAAATAACAATTCTGTGATTAACTAAAGATTTCATCTGGAATACTAAAGTGTCGAATTAAAATTTACTAATTTTACAAAAAGCGTGAATATCTCTTTTTTTGCTTGTATACTTTACGACAACATCTTTGCATGTTCAAACTCATGATAGTACTGATGTTCATATTGAAGTTAACTTAGGACTTATAATATATGTTAATAAATAAGTGATTTGATATTGGCCCTGTTATTTGTCCGAGGGCAGTCGTATTGACCCGAGGCCGTAGGCCGAGGGCCAGTACGACTGACCCGAGGACAAATAACAGGGCCAATATCAAATCACTTATTTATTGACAATTTTATTAAATAACAACAAATACTTATACTTAATTATGCGCAATTCTCTCGACATATCCCCTGATCTTCGCCAGACGACATTTGTAATTAATCATAGTCAGAAAATGCTTGTTTGTGTTTATGTAAAATCAACACGTTGTAAACTTAAAATATTGTCGGTTAAACACTACCAATTCATGCCGTGAATGTTTGAAATTACATTAATTTATGCAACTTGTCGGCGTCCACAGATAGAACAAAATGGCTGCCATTTTCAGAAGCTTTTTGCTGAAATCTATATCAATTTTGGCCCTGCATTATTAGCCAATCAAATTACTTCAAATGCGGGCTTTATATCTATATCACTTTTCGGCCCGGGGCCGAAAAGTGATATAGATATTGGCACTGTTATAAAGCAGGCCGTCGTGTTATTGAACGTGGCAGGTGCCTTTTTATAGGACTAATAAATTTTAGTTATTTAATAGCTATTTTTAAGGGCTTTCTTGAATGAATAAATATCCAGTGTAATTTTTGGAATGCCTACATTTATAAAGCAATGGTGCAATGTAAAGTTAATTCTAAAAATGAAGCGTTGAAAGATTTTGACTACACTCTTTGTGAAATCAAAAAACAATATACATATTTTACGGAGACAGTTGCCTGCAACCAATGTCAAGAGTGATAATTGTTTTCTATATTCTAGCGAATCGTGCCTCAAAACTGCTATAAAATACTGATTTCATAAATGTGAAAATTGTTTTGACGCTATCAGCAGCAATAGTATTAAACTATAAATGAAAGAGCACCAAATGGTCCTTGGTCGCTCACCTGAAAAGAAACTATCAAACAATGGATGTGTGGGAGTTTTTTTTTCTGTATGTGTGGTGGGGTGGAGAGAAAGACCTTATGCATGGGTCAGATGCCAGATGGTTCAAATACCACATTAGATATCAAAATAATATTTTTAAACCAAGAAAGAAGGCCAACAGTTCGAGGTAAACCAAAGTCAAATTGGAAGTTTTTATGTATACTTATACAAAATTTTAATGACATATCTTCCAAAACAAGCAAGGGTGATCATCAAAGTCAAGACCAAGGTTAGCCCAGGGCAAAGTTGAAGTCTGCAACCAAATTATACAAATAGTTAAATTTCATTGATGTATCTTCAAAAAACAAGGATGTAGGTCAGGAGGTTACATGAAGGTCAAGGACATATATAGATGAAGGTGAAATACCTTCCTGTCCCATCTATTGATGCTTATTTTGGGGGACTCAAAGGACTCTAGGACTTACGGTTTCTGACAAGATTTTTTAAAAAGTTTTCTTTAATAAGTCTATGTAAAATCAAGTGATCTTTGGGATGAAGCCAAATTTTACCCCAGAACCATGATTTATATAATTTGGTAGAGGTCCACTAGATGATGTTATCAAGCAAATATCTAAACTCTAGGCTTTGTGGATACAAACAAGCATATTTTTAAAGTTTTTCACTTTCAGTTGCCATAGCAACCAAAGTTCTGCACGGAATTCCATTTTTATATAAATTTTATAGATTTTAAAGAGGACTATACAAACACCATTTCTGTAAAGATTAATTGCAATTAACCCTGTGGTGTAGGGGGAGATGTTCATTAAAGTCAATTGTGGACGGCGGACGGACGGATTGACGACGGAGAATATAGCATCCTATAAGCTACACCTGACTTTTGGTCAGGTGACCTAATAATTAATTATCTTACAGCTGGGATTTACTGTACATTTTAATGTTTAACAATGCATACTTTTGAACGATTTAAACATGGCTTCAGCTTATTCAGAACTGTTTACCTTTTTCAATTTTGCCAAAGAAATAAATCAATTCTCCTGGGGTTGGTATGTTTGTACATTCTGATAACTGAAGAACGATTTTCCTTGAATGACATGTAAAAACAATGAATAAGTGTATCTGAAATGGTGGCCTTGTGGTTCGGATCAGGAGTCTGAATGGTCGAGTTTCGACTATTCATAAATCTAGGCATAGTAACTTTCATTTTACAATAATCACATTTAATTTTTTTCTCAAATAAAATCTTTTTATAACTTTTATGTAGATGAGTAATCGCTATGAAAAACAATGGATGCTATAGAAGTTTAGAACATATAAATGCCTTTACCTTTTAACGAATTACATTTTTTGGCAAATACTAAAAATGTTTGGTTTGAAAAAAAATACAATAACATAGCATACAATTCCCCACTGTCATTTCTTATATTCTTAAAAATTGTGACAAATTTTGTTGCATGAACTTTCGGTGATTCTTCATCCATATTCCATTCATGAAGACTAATAAAGGGTACTTATTTTGATTCTTTTAAAAATCCAGTGTAAAATGACTACAGACAATTTGTCCAGATTGTGTGTAATGATTTTTAAATGGGAAAAGATGTGTCAGATATTTCGAAGGGGTTGCAAGGATAGCATTGTCATTAAATACTTGAGTTTTGCCGCAGCTGATGAATAACAATAATTTTGAAATATAGACACAAAAAAGGGGTTTTAAAGCATTCCTCTGTTTAAGGGAATATAAAGTTATCTATAATACAGAATTCTTATCAAGACTGGTATCCAGATATCTTTTTTTGCCGATCAAATTGTTATGAATAAAGATAATCAAGGGAGGAAGAGATACATATTAATTTTATTTAAAAAAAAAGATATCAAAGGATTAGCCATGGTCAAGGAGAAAACTGTTTAATAAGCTATTAATAATGAGCTAATATTTCTTAACATGTAACTGTTACTTGCCTGTTATAGTGATAGAGAATGGATTACCCTTTATGGACACCGCTGTATAATACACAGACATTCACTGGACAATGTCATTTGGCCTCATAATTAAGTAGATTGCAAGGAATTTCGATTTTTCTTGTAATGTTATAAAATTTTGTTACACTCTCATACTTTTATTGAAATAAAACGTGTTCTGTGCATTTAACAATTCAATGGTCAGTCAGAAAATTCAGAAGTCACAAAGACGAACCTCGACGAAAATTAAGAAAACAAATTGCATTTTGGCGAGGCAAATGTAATAAATGAAATTTTACAAGGTACTTCAACCCGTACATATTGTTATAAGTTGCTGCTAAAAGATTACAGAATACAATTTAAAGATCTTAAACCTTTGGATAATACATACCATTCCCTGTTCACATTCAATCATTTCATTAAATTCTATAAATATAAATTCTAGATCCTAAAGTTTAGTCTATTAATTTGTGTTCAAAGTGCTTCCTTTCAACAACCTAGGAATAAAATCAACTTCATGAAAAAACATACAAGACTGGTTCAAAGCCATTCAAGTGCAATTTATAGTAAGAGATCTTATAACATTCTAAGACAGCATGTGTCACTATTCCATTTTCGATTACAAGAAATATCTATGACAGGAAGCAGGTCTCTTAGACAGAAACATATAATGCTTTGTTACAAAATGCAAGAACCAATCTATCTTTCGTATTGTAATTTCTGTTAACCCATATGTTTTGTTTACACATATTTTATACCAAACAAACGTTTGCAAAATAAAGTAACAGAATAACCTTACATTTATAGTTGAAATTTACATAACGGAACAAAAACAAAGTGACCTTAATGATAATGGGGCTCCCAACTTCCATTTATTCTTTAACAAATATACTTTTGGATATATTAAAGAAATATAAGTAAAATGTTATATATTACTGTACACTTGTACTGAATACATGTACACATATCTTTACGGTTACGAATAAACGAAAATATAGGCCAAGAACCCAGTAATAAGAATCGAAAACACTACATAAAAACATTAATCATTCCGTTGGAAAGAAATCAAACACGTCCGAAACATTGTTATGTATCTGATGGTCTGGGACTGAAGTGTACACACAACAGTATCTCTCGAACGTAGGTCATTTCGAACTCAGAAAAATATTTGATTAATACACATGTATATCTACAACATATTATTACAAAGGCTACCTTTAATATAATATTTCTTAGTTTATAACAGCTGTAATAGGTAGTTGATTTGAATCATAGACAAGTATTGCCATGACAACAGACGAACAAATCGCTTTAATACATCAGACTATAATTATTAAAATTCAAGTATCAAATTGTAAGTTGTTACTTCATGCTCCTTACCCTCTACGCATATACATATATATCATATTATATAACAGCTGCAACAATACAAAAAGGTCATTAAACAAATGAAATGGTTTGAAATCAACGATTATTCCAAAAGAACATGACGAGAGGAACTGATAGCTGTTATTAATGAGGTCTCCCTATTTTACGTTCATCAGTTGAATGTTATTTTCAAAAAATATAGAAACAAAAAGTGTACTAAACAACACCTCTCATTAAATCAAACAAACGGTCGCGACTCTCGCCCTGTTTGTGTGTCAGTAATTAATGATTCATTAAAGATATAATTAGGAAATTCCCAAAACTCTCGTAAAATACTGTCTAAGTCGAAAAAGAATGATTAGTTTCACTGTCGCCAGAAATAAATCATTTATTAACTTTGCTTGAGATATCTTCGGTCGGTAAGAATACATACAGTTATCATTTTTGAACTATTGTTGCTGGTGCCCGATGTCCTTTCACAATCTTACATGGAACGGTATTACATTATCTACCATCTACCTACATAACTTTCCGTTTCTATATGTAAATTGTAAGTTGTTATATAGTAAATTTTGAATGTTTTCATTGAATTCCAACCTTATTTTTTCACCTAGAATGTTGAGACCGATATTGATGTGTAGAATAATTACCGCTTAATTGATAGACACTATCAACATTTTCCAGACCTTTGTTTTTATTGCAAAAACCAAGGAAAAACATAGGCAGGTGAGGTGATTTGAGGCGCAATGTTTCATAACTTGTATATATTATAGTGTTGGTGAGTGGGTTTGGCCTTTTTTGAAAAGGCTTCATTTGTAACAGATAACAGTAGGAACAGTTGTATGTTGCTGTTATTCATGACTTTTATGCTACAAAACTCTTGTACAAGGGCAGTTACGCTACAAAACTCTTGTGCAAGCAGTAAAAACGGGAGGCGGGGGCGAGATCACAACTTCAAGTGACTGTGAAAAAAGGCACTCGAATATTTGTTACAAACATTGAAGCAAATAAGTGAATCTGTAAAAATAACATATTTCTCACTATCTTCAAGTAAAAAAGAAACAGTTGATACCCTAATTATTGTCTTTCACATTCACGACGAATTTTTATCAACTGTTTAGATTACTGTTACCCTGGCAACAGTTTTGCGAGACAGTTCTTTCATATATGATGTGGATGCCATTTGAATAAACGGCCAATGCTGAATTAAAAAGTTATATATTAGTAAAAGAATATATCGAAAAGATGAAGCATTTCAAAATGTATTTTATGAAATATAAATATAGAAAACGTTCTATGATATAGACCGTGAGCCAATAGATTTTGTTTGGGTCAAATTACGTTACATGACGGAAGTATTAGGATGACAAATGTTGTGTCATGTTTCTCTTGAAAACGCATAAAAATCCGATTTCCAAAGAATCTCCGAGTGCCATTTTTGTAGGTATCTTATCATATAGACTTTGTTTCTTTAATTAAGTATTATGTATATTGCATATATAACTTTGTACTATCAAACGGTAAAGCTTGTAATGTTATATCTTACACAAAGAACTTTACTGTAACTGTGATTGTGATAATCAGAGCAAACATATGCATTTGATTGATGTCATGTAATTATAACAAATCAGAAAATAAAAGAACGTAATATTTTAACTATGCTTAGTGGCGGATTATTTTCCTAGAACAGTTGTGACAATTATGTTTAGGATATTTTATACTTTATGACTTTATTTCCTGTGTTATTTCCTGTGTTGCTTTTGCTATATGTGTTCAAGTAACCTCACAACGTAACACTGAAATTCATACTGAGAACCAAAATTCATAGAACAAGAGGAAGTGTATAAAGCTTTCATAAAGAACAGTTTGTTATATAGGGTCATCCAAATATCTTGACCATTATCCTAGATATTTTGACGCACCAGATAAATTTCTCCACACGTAACTACTACTTGTAATACGGAGAGGGTTAGAATTAATTAATGTCTCTTCGGGAAAATTAGCCTTGGCCGCCAGACGTACATTTAATATGTCAGCGTTATCATCATGTAGAAATTTTAATCTTATATTGGCTTTGACGGTCATTAGTCATTGATACTTGCAGTAGTAATATAAGAATTGACTACACATATAGCAGGGCGGTTTTTGCTCGTAACAATAGAATAATGTTCTGTTAACTTGACTACTTACACAAATGAAAATTAATGTAGATATAGTGGTAACAAAGGAAACCGAGTGTTTGCGAATATTTCTTTAGAATTTAAAAGATTTCCGATCATTACTAGTAAAGCATTGCTACACGCGATGTTTTTTTCTTGAAAGGGGCGGTTCCAGATTTCATAGGAAGTTATGTGCAGTGTCTTTTAATAGCTGCTTACAGTATTTATAAGCCTTCATTTCAGTTTTTATTTTTACAGTATTTTAGTACTTTTAGGGTATCCTATTTTGTTGTATGGGCGTAGTAACTGGGGTTTCCGACGGAGCCTCAATGGTGACAAGGTGTGTGATCATTTGAAAGCTAAACTAAATACAATGTATTAACAAACCTTCACATCTTTATATTTGCCTAATTTTCTTCAACAGTTGGTTTTCAGTATTCAAGCCGACCGATGTAGTGCTTGAGTCAGCAGAGAAGCACTGAAGTATGAATCCATAGGGTTCAGAACTGACTTTAATAGCAATATGAGAATTCAATGAAATCAGGATATTTCAAAAGATAACATCTTGGGTTTGGAATATAAATCTGTCAGCCACTGTTGTTTTTATTTTGTTCTCTATTCGTATACATTTTACACACACCCTCTAAATATAAATCTGATGACTTAATATGGATAAAACAATTGGATACTTCAGTAACATAGCAGCAAGCTCATTTTCTATTATTATCATGCCACTGTACACATCGTCAATAATTCGTTCCTAGACAAACGACTGTGTAAATAATGAACAGTTATTTCCGTATTATCCGAATGAATGTTAATTATTGTGATAATGTGCGCAAAAGGGTATTGATCAACTTGAAATTTTGTATTAAAAAAATCCATCCGTATTTCTTGTTGTACATTAACAAGCATCGTATTTTCGAGATTTGAAAGTTTTGACTCTGGGCCTTCTTAGAAACAAACCTGGGTTTGTTACAAAGGTATATGAAAACAGAAAGGTGCAAAATTATATTTATTTTCTTCAACGCTTTAATCTTCCTGAAAGCTTTATCATGGTAATTAAGGAGAGACAAACTGACATATTTTCCTTCAAACTTATTAACGCGTCAATTCTATTCTACAAAACGTAACATTTTTTCAAAGAATAGGTTGATACACAAAGGTGTTATAGCACTAAATTTATGTTTATGTATAGTGATGAATTATAAAATAACACTTTCCTGATGTCTGTTTCCCCAAGGAAAGGATTCTGAACATATTGTTTTTTTCAGCTACTTCCGTTTCATGTTAGTTTTAAGATAAATCCCTTAAAATGTGCTAATGTATCTGTCAGTTTGTCCCAATTTTTAACAACACAAGAAGTGCGGAATATCTTATCAGAAATGTTATGTTTATCAACTGTATGGTTTTATGCATTTGTTGTCATGTCACTCAGATAGATGTGTTCCTAAACTAAACAGACGTGTAGATTTAAACTGTTTTAATTTTAAAAGTTTATCAATATACGTATACACATGATAGACAATAAATCTAGCTAACACTTTATCTTTCTGTTTGACTTTTTAAAAATCTACGTATATCAACTATGTCTACATGTTTGTTACTGAAAACAGTATTCTCAACAGCACAATGATTTTCGGACATTGACTTGATTGGCCGTACATATTTCCTTCTTATACTGTTGGATATATGAAAGGATCTAGTTCTTTACATAGAGCACTGTCCGACGTGTCGTACTTCTTGGCTTGGTATTTTGACGAATGAAGAGACTCGCTATTACAAATAGATCTTTGTGACTATGTAGGTGTCAATAGTATGCAGTTTCTGTTTTACTTATTTACCTGATATGTTTATGAAAATCCATTTCAAGCAAATTCTGTTTATCCCACATTTAACAAGTAAAATGTTATTTTACATTGTTGAACATTAAGAATAAGGAAAAAAATAAGCCACCAAACACAAATCATGGAAAGATCGTCTGAATCTATCAGGTTTTCTAAAAAGCTCAGGCATAATGTAGTGTTTGAATAATGAATAATCTAAAAGGTTACGCATCGCTTTCTCGAATAGTTTACGATCATGGATTGTTCTCCTATATAGAACTGTACTGCTACTTTATTGCAAATACGAAAAAAGGCGTTTCTTCTATTTTGGCTTACGTACACTTGGTCTTTCTAGATCGGTCTTGATTATGTTGAAACAATATGGATTGATTAGTTTATTTCATTTCCACGCCATAAAGCTTTAAGTAAGTGTGCCACATACCACAAAAAAGAAACAGACAAAAACAAATGAAAATAAAGAAATAAAAAATATCAAAAATACAGAAATTATAAAAAGATGTTTTATATATATATGTACGTTGGCTCAGAAGAGTTAGTATTATTATATGATTTCCATTTCTTGTTTACACTGAAAAAAATATGTGACTGTGCTTGTCAATATATGTACAATGAATTAGTCTGGAAATTGGTGCTCTTCGAAGGTTAGAAGTTAGGCCATACCAAATTGTTTTTTCGTTTAGCGTCCACCCTAAGTTCAAAAACCTATCTAGCTATCCTGAAAACACAAACGAAGCCCCAAAAAATAAACAAGTCATACTGACTAGTATCTACACCAGGATATAATTATCAAGTTTCATATTCCACTTTGTAGAGACTTTTAATGCATTTCTAAAGTATTTTCAATCAAACCACCTATAAAATCAACTGAAAATATATTTCTGCATAGGTAAATTTACAACTGAGTCTATATTTGGAGTCAACTTGTCAATATCAACTCAGTTTCAACAATCTATAAAACTGAGCACATTCATGTTATTAGACAGGTCCTTCCATCTATGCCACTAAAATCCAAATGAGGTATCACTGTAAAAAATTACAAAAGTAAACACTACTTAAACATTTAATACCGAACACCAAAATATCATTTTTACTGGTATTTGTATTTCTCTATCTGTTTTGTCTGAGTGTCTGTTGGCTTCACTGCGAAGATAACACAATTCTTTCAAATAATTCAAATGAATTTGTCTCCCTTATGAAAGAAGAATTCTCAGCAAAAATGTTACAAAAGGAATATCTGCTTTGTGAACTACTAACAAAATGTCATTAATAATGTCTTTCGACTCTACCTATTTGAATTACATTAAAATTCATCAACAAATTCTAGCTGCAGCTTGCGTATACACTTCACTTGAGAAATTCGACTGATAGCGAAAACATATGATATAACAAATACTTCAACGCATACAGTTTACATAAAACAATCATTTACTTGCTATTATCTTGAAAAACAATAAAAGGCATTGAAATCTTATTATAACTGACCAGAAACTAACCTCTTCTGATGTCGCCAACAAATTTATGCACGCATGGAACTTTTTTACACGACTCAATAAATACAAATTTGGGGTAAAGATGCAAAGGAGGTAACAACACTAGTCACGTATAAATTCTCGAATATACCGGAGAGCATTTAAAACTTTGTACAGTAAGGTCATAAGGCAAAACAATATTGTTGTTTTTTCCTACCTCAGAAGCTCAAACCTATCCGTCCGCGGACGCTAAACGAAAGAACGATTTGGTATGGCCTAGAGTAAGAGCGTAGTTTAGAACAGAAATTAGGAAACCGATATTTAAGCAATACAATTATACATACAGTGTGACTTTTACCAACAAAATGGCGAACTGAAACTCACTCATGTCGATCAGAGTAAAAGGTCATTTAAGTGTAAAGTAAATAACAGATTTTTAAAATACATGACATGGCTAAAAAGTTAAAAAATATTAAGTGACTCTGCAAGAAGTGTAGATTGTCAAAATATTCCTCCAATAAAACACCTGCTAGAAAAAAACTGATCTGCTACAAAATCTTTATTGGTAAAGTGACAATGAGCAGACGTTAAAATCCCAGATATGCTAATTTCAAAAGTTTGTGTTTCTTTTTTTTTTGTCTTTAATCTGTATTCAACCTAGCATGACAATTAAAATTTGTATTCACCCCTAAACAGGATTATAAATCTCAAAATATGATCTATTCGTTAAGGAGTATTTAAAAGCCTGAAATTTCCAGTCATTGGAGTTCACAAATGTCCAAAAAATTTTATCCTGAAAAGAGCTTTTAAGTTTTAAAAACTTTTTACCTGCCGGATACAGGTCTCCATATATATACAATCAGGAGGAGAAGCTTTTAAATTTCAGATTCCAGCTTGGAATACAAGCAGACCATATAACTTTCACGTACCAGTTTGATTCAGTTAAGGGTAAGAATAAGGATTCCCCACAGACATTGAATTTAGTTGTCATATTTATGGAAACTGCTGCAGCAGATCTTTATTCAGTCATAAAGCTAAGTAAAAAAGCAAAACAAACAAACAAACAAACAACAACAAAAATGATCAACAAATCATCATAAATAATTCTAAAAGAGACTATAACTAAGAATATTTTAAGAAACTATCTAAAAACCAAATCTTTTAACTGTTAAATTCTTTTGTGTAATTCATTGCTTCTTAATTTAAGGTTTTTACAACGTGCCATATAACTTTTATTTAAGAATCAGAAAAATGTTTGAACTACCCTTTCCAGGTGTGATACTTTCTGTCACTGATTTGTATTAACTTCAGTACTCCTCTGCTGCCACCAAAGTGAGCACGTTCAAGTAGATCTCTACGAATAGTGTAAAGAACTAGCTACCAAGCAAAGTTTTACGAAGAAATGCAAAGATGTTGGTCTTTGAATCAGGGTTGTGTGTCATTTTGCTTTGTAACAGATTTTGTTTTGCAAAACAGAATTAACAAAGCCCTGTACAACTAATATTTTTCTCTTGACTAACAATTTCGCAAAGCGTTCAACAGAGAAACAGGAATTTTATTGTGACTGTGAAACCCATACTATGAAAGGCAAATTTGCTGTTCAGAGTCTTTCTGTAAAGGTTAACGAATACTTAAGACAGACGACACTAAAGGTGCTCCTTAATTTCCATCTAATTTTGTTCGCGTTTTCACTAAAATTTGAACTTTGCACTAGAGATAAAAAATCAGAGAAAATTCTTCTAGCGAACTCTGTGGAAGACAAATACTTAGAATTATCACAAATTAAAGCAAATTGAAACTACCGATGATTCGATACTGTATAATGGATAACCGTATTTTTATGTATTTTAGCCTCTACATTTTATATACTATTAACGTCCTTAAAGTAAATGTGCAATATGTTCTATATATATATGACATTAAAATAAGGTAGAATTCACGTTTCTAACAAGACATAAGACACCTTTAACGATATCATTATGAAGCACTCCTTCTTGTAGAATTACAGATATGCACATAACGAGCATTTATACTTTTCTAATATGGAAATGTTTGGGTTGATTAATGGAACGAGAAAGCGCTGCTAAGTTACGGTTTCTCATTTTTTTTACAGGAAAGACTGCTACATTTGTAGGAAAGTGAAACAAATCTAAAGCAAATGTAAAATCCATTAGCTACAAGGTTTCATGTTACGTACATTATGTTTCATTGCTCATACTTAGTCCTGACCTTTTTATGTAAAGACATGTATCCTGTGAGCTTCACAGTATACATCGTGTCATTAGTGATATTCCAATTGTTGCAAATGTATATACATACATGAATAGTTTTCGTATCCTTTTTCAATGTCTATGGTTAATGTACACCCTGTTTTCCTTAAGTATATTCAGTGTTAAAGGATATTGACATTGCATATTAGTTTCAGCGCAGTTTAAGTAAAATTATTTTCACTAAAGCCTGATAATGTGGCTGAAGTCACTGAGTAATTGAAAAATATTCACTTGAAGGTTTTAAGGTCCTGAAAAAGACAAGTATCAGCTGACTTGATAAAGGTAATCAGGAAATGACAGGGAAGACCGAAATCGCCAAACCACTGCCAAGAATTTGTTAGGAAAGTACAGAGGTTAAGGTGCAGAAGACGCCAAACTGAAAGAACGGAAACACGGTTTTAACCAGAACCGAAATTAATACATTTAACTAAACGTAGTAAAACCAGAATATATGAAAAAAGAATCTTTCTGATTTTGTCAACGAATGTCTTTATGGTGAAAAATGTTTTGAATAAATGTAAATGCATAATGGTCTATTATGACAGAATTTGTACTAGAGGACCATTTGTACATTTTTGTCGTTTTTTCTGTAACCTATTTATCGACAGCTGTCATATATAGACAACCTTCTTTGGCTTAAGACACATGTAATATTCTCACTATTTCAGTCGACGTTTCACTTTGTTTGGACTTATTTGTCATTATACTGAAGTTAATTATACCCCCAAAGCGCTATAGAGCACGTATGATTGGGTGTAATGTTAACCCATCAAATTTATTTGTATCTGGTCTATCGATTTTTGCGTACACATGGAGAAATCACTATTTATTTTTACGCGCCAGTTTAAATAAAGGGTAAAAAAAAATAAAACCTTCTATGTATTTTTGAAACCCTAGTAATGTGAAAGTGATTATAGTAAAATAATCATGTTTAATGACATAAATTCAGTATCTTCTTGTGTCTCTTATTTGATATTGACTTTGTCTGTGCAATTATATTTGCCAAACACTAATTTCAAATGTACCTATATGTAATAAAACTTAATAACTGATCTCTGTTTTTACCCTTGTTTTCACAGGAATGACATGATTCACCTTTCAGTAAAGTATAGGAAAAGTTCTGTTTATGTATTCGTCGTTGCAATTTTTTAGATAAATCTGTAATTTAATAAAAATAAATAGATATAACAAATGAAGAAAAAAACACTTTTGAAAAAAAAGAATTCTACAGGAAATGGTAATCGCAATATTCTCTTTGTGAAGAGCTAAACTTCCGAATAAGGAATAAGACTGTCATTACCACACCTAAAATTGAGGAAAGAACATATCATATGTATTTCTGATTTGTCATTCAGCTAATTACTGCTAAACTGTTATACTTTTTTATTGCAATAATAAACTTCCTTGTTCTATTAGGAAGTCTCAACAAAAAGTTTTCACTCTCAAACTCAATTAACATTTTGTTTTCCTGCTTTAAAGTCATGATTTGGAAAGACTATTTCACGTATCTCAGTTTGAAGTTATGTGTATATTAAGTAAAGAGCACTAAATTCTTAAACATTTTGTTACCAATGTATAGAAGACAGATTGCATTTAATATGCGTTTTCCTTTTTACTTATGCAAGCATGAAATGTAGCTGCGAGCCAAGTTTCCTTGTCCTGACTTTTAAGATTATTCATTAGTTATTACAGAAACGCAGGAAGAAAACTTAAATTATCATTCAAGCTCTTGAATAACTGTGACCTATAGGATTATTGTGATAATTGTTTTCATAAAATTGTTTAAATTCTTTATGAATGCATATGCTGAATGCTTAATTTATTTTCAATATAAATTAATGATATAAAAGTAAGAGAAGGTACAACTACAAATCTAAATGGTGTTTTACTTCGAGGCGTAATGGGACCTTTGGAAAGGCAAAGAAACGGTGTGTTTTAGAACAGAAATTAATCAAAACGATATTTCAGTTATAATATCACCAATGATTTGATATTTCATTATAACATAAAATTCGATTTGAGAAAAATATTTTACCCTCAAAAAGATTTGATTATACATTGAAGTTTATGTATGTTGACTAAGTAAAATGTGTGAATAGAGTGAATACCAGATTCCTAAAATGTGATATGGACCTTTTTTAAGCAATTCAATGAAATGTAACAATTGTGGATTGCAAAATAGCCCAGCAAAAAACAACAACAACAAAGAACATTTAAAAAATAATAAAAAACATCTGCTACAAAAAAATGAAGGGGACTGCAATGTTTCTTCGTAAATTGACTTTTATTATGTCGGACAGCTGTCTCAAATATATTTTAACCTTCATGACATGTTCTTGTTAGCACGTTCTAAGCTACAGTGTTCTCATCATTGGAGATTTGAACTAATTTACAACTTTTACAAATACATGTAGTAACTTAATTTCTAGGTAAGTGATTTAGCTGTTAGTACTTTACTTCTCTTCATCACTGAAACAAGTTTCCATCCATTCACCACATTAAGCAAAAAAGCCCTGGTATAGTTATTTAAAAACTATTAAGACGGGCTGACGTTTCCTCCTAAAATGTCGGCGAACACTTCTATCTTGAATTTGTAAACACCCTAGTATGGCGATTTAAGAATATCATTTGCTCTTATCAAAGAATCGTAAATTTCAAAATGCGACCGCTGCAGTTAAATGAATAACAGACGCGTGACGTTTATTGTACCCTTGTCACTGTCTGTTTCGCGCATTAGAAATTTCCAGTCATTGTAGAGAACAAATTGCAGACTTTTTCATCTTAAATATTTATAAGAGGTTTTGTAGAAAATAAGGCTGAAGTTGTCTGAATCTTTCTGAACCATGATACATTTAGGAATTCTTTGTATTTGTTTTAAACAAATATCTTCACGTAGAAATCTCTTTTCTAAGAACATATTTACTAAACTGTTTTGCCTTCAGGATACCGGTCTCCATGAATATAATTAGGAAAAACTCTTAAGTAGACTTCTGTTTGAAATACAAGGAAACCATACAAGTGTCACGTTCCAGTTTGATTTAATTAATGACACGAATAAGGATTCTCCACAGGCATAGAAGTGAATTGTCATATGTATTGAAACTGCAGACCTTAATTAAGTCATAAGGAAAGTGAAACGGCAATATTATATGAAAAGCAAATCTTCATATATGATTTTGTTAAGAGATTATTGCTAAGAATATTTAAAGAAGCTATCTAGAAAACCAAACTAAACTTTTTACTGTTTACCTCTTTTTTTAATATGAGTCTTTGGATGTTTTGCATTTGTCGATGATTAATTTCAGCATTCCTTCTCTGCCACCGAAGTACTAATAATCCCGTTTAAACAAGAACATCCTGAGTTGATTTTGATACGTTGTCTTTTTACATTGTTAAGATTTCTCACCATATTTCTCTTGACTTTGAAATGGAATATTTAGTGCATCGTGACAGTTCAAATGGCTGACGATTTTTAGGTTTATGTTGACATGGAACATCGTTGTAACGTTCAGAGCAGAGAACATCATTGAGAATAATGCCCCTGTCCTTCAACAAATGTGTCTGTATTTGCTTTCATACTTTAAGTAAATTAATCTATATCAAAGGCTTTTACAAAGAAGTTGAACATGTGCAGAACATGTGAAGCAATAAACAAAATGTTTTATCTTATCGTGTAAGCTCTATTAACCATTCGATATTCAAGTGTGGATATCATTTTTTCATTAACGTGGAACGTTATTGTTAGAAATAAGTATTGAAAATCAAGTCAATGCTGTTTGATAAATTTTTGTTTACCTCGCTTTGATCTTAGAATGCTTCACTCTGAATCTGCATTCTCAGTGAATTTATGTTACATAGAAAAGTGTTTTAAAAAGTCTCTAAAATTTTTTTTATAAATTATTAGCATCTTTGGAAAAATAACTTGGATAAATTTGTTATCTTTAAATGTAACCAGTAGACAGATAAGTGTTGTTACAAATTTAATGTTAAGAGGTTTCTCCACTAGCTATTTGGGAGACTAGATGTTTGCTATTTTGTATAAGTATGCCATTATCAAACCTATAATTAATGCCCAAATAATAACCTTGTCGAAATTGAAAGATTATACAAAATATACATTTTTGTATACAAACAATACTTTGATGTGATAACAAATAATGCTATTAGAAATGGATTACACGTTTTTGATTATGTTCCCCAAGGCTTTGAAAAAGAAACTGGTAGATTAACTGGTATTGTTGAGACAGGCGAACTTGTAAACTATATTCGTGTAGAGTGATAAAATCATAATATCACTTTTTATTATATTGTCCTATTTTTATGCCCCCCGAAGGCAGGCATATTTTTTTAATTGTCTGTCCGTCTGTCAGTCCGTCCGTCTGTCCGGTTTTTGTCCGGTCCAAAACTTCGTCAGTCATGGATGGATTTTGAAATAATTTTGCGTTAAATGTGGCACATTGACACGATGTGTCACATGCAAGACCCAGGTTTGAAGTCAAAGGTCAATGTCACACTTGGACTTGAAAGGAAATTTTCATAAAAGTGCATCGATGGTCGTGTTCGGTCAACAATTCTGTTATTCCTGGATGTATTTTTAAATGACTTGTAATAAATGTGTTGAACATGATGACGACCTGTGGCGCGCAAGAATCAGGTGTTCAGCTAAGAGGTCAAGGTCATATTCGGGAGTATATGCCCGTTCACAACGACAGGTCTTGTTCTGATATTAGAACAAAATACTTTAGAGATACTTCTAAGCCAAACGTGTATAAGTTTTTTTCACTCTTGAGCTCTGTTCAAAACTATTTCAAATATAGCAACATATATATTTGAAGATGCTAAGAACCGAACAAGCACCCTTATCAGTATACCTGCTTCTTTGATCAAATATATGTTAATTTCTTTCTTTTTTTGTAATCACTATATGTGTTGTTATTAAAATGCCAAAACGCAAACAATTTTAGATGTGTTGTTATTGCAATGAAAGACGGTTTAGGAATAACATATGATGTGCAGAACTTAATGTATCATGCATTAGTCGATAAAATACGTAATGTATAAATAAAATACAATGAACATTATACTGTTATATAACGTATTAAAGTTTTATTGTTTCAACATGTAATGCTTCAGCAAAATTAATGATTTACGTCGTCTAGTGTTTTTGAGTACTCAGTTAAGTTCAGTGGTAAGGACATTGACGCATAAGGTTAAAACAGAGATAGATTACGGGAGAATGAATTGTTAATAATTATGTTAACTGTAGTCATAGTAGCAAATGAATTATTGATAGATGCAAATATCAGAAGAATGTTGTGTTAGCTTCAGTGTATTAGAAGAAGATATATAATAATTGTGTTTAACAAGAAATTATAATTTAAGTTTTGACACGAAATACGTTTATTTACTCTATTAAAGCTGACCGTTGGAATAAATATAATATTCTGCATAACGGCTATAAAAGGTTATCCCGTTACAAGAAAAAGGTTGCTCATATTGACATCAGTTTACAACGCCTTCCCGGATAACAACAGCTTATCGACTAACTTATATCAATGATTAACACACATCACTGTCTCGCTGTCTGATTTTGTTTGAAATTTCAGCATTATGAAAATATTGAATTATTTCACATCTATTATTTATGAGATTTCCATCTAACCGGAAATTACCAAACGGAATTTCATCCAGATGTCTTGACCAAAGGTTTTTTAAGACTGAAAAAACAGTTTTTACCATTTAGAATTAGGCAGACAAGACTAGCGATTCAAAGTTAATGTTAATTCCAGTTTACAATTAATATATAAAACATCTTTAATTTAGAGAGACATTTCACCAATTTCTGTTTCTTCGAATTTTTTCTTCCATTTCTTTTTTTTTATTTGTGTGTGTGTGTGTGGCATTTGACATGTGTCACACTTACTTAAAACTTTATGGCGTGGAAATGAAATAAGCCAAACAAGCAGTGTTGTTACTCACTTATTTCCATTACCGATCTGGAAAGGCCAAACGTACGAAAGCCAAAATAGAAGAAACGCTTTTTCGTATTTGTAATAAAGTAGAAGTACAATGCTCTGTAGGAGAACATTCCATGATCGTAAACTATTCGGGAAAACAGTGTCTAGCCTGTCAGACCATTCATTATTCAAACACTACAGAATGTCTGAGCCTTTGAGAACATCTGACAGCCTCAGACGATTTTTTTATGATATGTGGTTGATGGCTTACTTATTCATTCTGAAGGTTGATCGTATTCTCAAGTATTGGCAATGCAAACCTATTTCAGAATGCTTACTATCTGGTGCTCAATGATTAACCATGCGATTAACATTTTATATGTTAAATGTGGGATATACAAACATTTTCTTAAAATGGATTTTTATAAACATATTACGTAAGTCAGTGAAACAAAAACACCATATCATTGACATATACACAGTCACAAAAGAGGTAACTGCTATAGCGAGTCACTTCATTCGTCAACATATCAAGCCAAGAAAACGACACGTCGGACGGTACACTATGTATTAAGCTTGATCCCTTCATGTATACAGCGGTATAAGAAAGCAAATATCTACGGCCACTCTGGTCAATGTCCAAAATTCATTGTGCTGTTGAGAATACTGTTTTCTTTAATAAACATGTAGACAGTGTCGTAGATTAAAAATTTCAAACAGAAAGATAATATTGCTAGCTAAATTTATTGCAAATCATGTGTAGACTTGTATTGATAAACTTTTAAAATTAAAACAGTTTAAATCCAGACGTCTGATGAGTTTAGGAGTGACATCAGGACAACAAATGCCTGAAACCAAACAGCTGATAAACATATCATCTCTGATAAGATATTCTGCACTTCTTGTGTTTTTTTAAAAATTGGAACAAAGTGACAGATACATTAACACACACCCTTAAACTAACCGGTGAAATACTAAGTTATTACAAAGTTATTTTATCAGTTCATTCTCTATAGAAAGAAAATAAGTGATAAAAAAACAGAATAAGGAAACATAGTACTCTAAATTCGAGGATTTCTCTCTTTAAAAACTCCTTAATATTCATGATAAAACATTGTAGCAATTAGATGTAGTTTTGCACCTTTCTTTCTTCATATACCTTTGTAAAAAATGTTCTGTTTCTAAAAAGGCTCAGAGTCTGGTTTGATTTGGTTTGGTTTATTGGGGTTTAACGCCAGTTTTAAAAACTGTGGTCATATCCCGGGGTCAGTTCACCTAACAAGTGTTTCTAGGTATCCAACCAGTTTCCTAACCAAGTTCTCCGCACGTGACTGACTACTTCCTCACTTGCTTCAGAGGAGCCCCAAAGTGAAAATGTTCGAAAATACGATTCTTGTAAATGTACAACAAGAAATAAGGATGGTGATGTCTATACAAACTCAATACCATTTCGCGCACATTATCACAATAATAAACATTATTCGGATAATACTGAAGTAACTGTTCATTATTTACACAGTCGTTTGTCTAGGAATGAATTATTGACGATGTGTACAGTGGCATGATAAAAATAGAAAATGAGCTTGCTGCTATGTTACTGAAGTATCCAATTGTTTCATCCATATTAAGTCATCAGATTTATGTTTTAGAGGATGTGTGTAACTATAGAAAGTAAGACAGAATTGAAAATGTCTACGAATAGAGAAATAATAGAAACAGCAATGACTGCCAGAATTATATTCAAAACCTACGATCTTGTCTTTGAAATGTTTTCAGGTTCCTTGAATTTTTATCATCGCTGTTGCACTCAGGTCCGAATCCCGTAGATTCATACTTAAGTGCTCCTCTGCTGACTCAAGGCTCAAATTACAAGAAAATTGAAACTCCTTTGCGATCTATTAAGCCAAATAACAGTGTCCAGTTAATGTCTGTGTATTATACAACGATGTCCTTAAAGGGTAAATTACACTCTATTCATTTTATTATCTGGACTTCTTTTAGTTTAACATAAAAATGACTTAATTTCCATAATATGTATCTCCCCACCCTTGATTATTTTTTATCCATTACAACTTGATTGGCAAACAAGGATATCTGGGCACCAATTTTGTAAGATATGTTATAGGTAACTTAATATTCCAAAGGCCAAAATATGCTTTGAAAGCCTTTGTTTGAATCTGTCTTTCCATACAATTGTTATGCATCAGCTGTAGCAAAACTCAATTGACTTTTATGACAATGCTATGCTTGCAACACCTACGAAATATGTGATGCATCTTTTGCCATTTAAAATCATTAAACACTGTCTATAGTCATTTAACACTGGAATTCAAAGCTGCCAGTAAGTAAGTAAACTCCCCTCTATAAGTCTTGATAAAATGAACAAGGATGAATAAATACCAATAGCTTATGTATTAATTTGTAGAATTTAAGAAACGACATTGTATGCTTTATTATGTGATTTTTATTGTTTCTGGCAAAACGTTTTTACTGTTTGCTTAAAATTTAATTCGTTAAAGGTAAAACATATTGATATAGTATAAACACT
Organism: Cyclina sinensis; assembly: GCA_012932295.1. Lineage (NCBI taxonomy): Eukaryota > Metazoa > Mollusca > Bivalvia > Venerida > Veneridae > Cyclina > Cyclina sinensis. The sequence continues at coordinate 38,323,717 of JAAONU010000011.1, read as the reverse complement.
TTCGTACAAAGCACATAAAATAAAATTAGGAAGCTCTCTTCTTTCTGGATCATTTGTCAAAAGGTGTTTGGGATTCATTTTGACAGTCTTCTTATCGTGGCCACTTCCATGTTTTCTTCATGTAGACGCTATTAAATCAGACTTCAGCTTTTAATTGCTGAACGATTTGCAGATAAGAGTGTTGACTCTCTCTCTCTCGTTTTTGTTTTGTTTACATCAAAAGCTTAAAACAACATAACCTTTAGGCATTAACTAAATTCCATAGTGTATATGATATGGATGACTTGGCAAAGGATAAAGCTCTAGAAAACGAAATCGCCATCAATAATTCTATTTGGAAAATCAGTTTGACTAAGGTACTTGGTATATGTCATGAAGTAGGTTATTTCAAACAATGGAAATTAATTATGTAATAATTAATACGGTATTCTCTGTATTTCATAACGAATGCTCATCTACATGAAAGAGATCAAGTGATTTCATGGCTGAAAATGTCAAATATGATTATCGTAAAATGGAAGTTTCTAAACCTAGATTTATATACAGTTGGATGCTCATTATTCTGTTAAATGTTCATTTTAAACACATAACCTGTGAGGTTTTAATACTTACTTACGAAATATTATTGAGGGGAAAGTGAGTACTAGTAGGTAGAAGCTAGATTGTACTACCCCCACTTATCATTTATCCTTTGTAGTCTGGTAGCTCATGTAAACGTGATACTTTCATTTTTTTATAATTGAAAATTATCTAGATTCATCTCCTGAAAACCTCTACGACGTTGAGGCTCTAAAACATGTTTTAGAAAAACAAAAACAAAACAAGTACTTGATCGTCGAAGCGTTCCGAACGTTATACCTGAATGGTTGCGCCCGTAACAATAGTGTTTGAAATATTGAAAGTGTACGGTACATAAGTGCATTTTCTTACATCTGACTTTAGTAATATTGAATTTCTTTACATCCTTGTAATGTTAATTTAGAACATTACATCTTGTCAAACTGAAATGAATATAGATCTCTTTCCATTATATTGCATAAGTATAAGAACAGACAGTCCTTCGTGATAAAAATCTTGACACTATCCACGTGTTTCCTAAATAAAGTAATTACACGCTGACGAGTTTCAGTCCAGTTTGCGATAATTGATACAAATGTATATCAATTAGGATTGAAAATACGAAAAATGAAATTTAAATAACCTTTATGGCATCATTAGTTTTCAAACTGTATCATTTCAATGGTATGCTTGTTTATTATGTTTTCATCCCTTCTGAAAGGACCAATCTCCCGAGTGTATGAGACACATGTCCTATTGATATTTACTCCCCCGAGTCTGTATCCTGAATGCCAGGCAAACAGGCAGACAGTAACCACTACTTAACCAATTGGAATTGTCAGTACAAGACCCATTCGAACTCCTGCTCCGTATGCGGACGACTGAACCACTATGCCACCATTGCAGATACACTTATACACTGTCTTGACATGTCATTCAACGAAAATTGTATTTCGATTCTCAAAATGTACAAACATACCAACCCAACTAGAAATGTTTTATTTCTTTGGCAAAATTGAAAAAGGTAAACAGTTCTGAATAAGCTGGAGCCATGTTTAAATCGTTCAAAAGTACTGATTGTTAAAAATTTAAGTGTACAGTAAATCCCTATACAAGTAATTATAATTATGTTTTGATACTGAACAACAACAACAACGTTTATTTAGCAAAATCGACATATACATATGCCTTTGGCTAATGAACAGTGTATAACAAAAATATAACGTTTTGCGCAACATGCGAGCTTTTACATACAACATGATTTTGAAACTCTTAAAGTATACAATTCTTTGAGATATTTACACAAAGATAATACTATTGCCACTGCTCGCGCAAAAGCAATTTTCACATTCAAACAATGAGTATTTTACAGCAGTATTAAGGTACAATTCGCTAGAATATAGTAAAGAAAAATTACTCTTGACCTTGGTTTCAGGCAACCAGTCTTCGTAATATATATATATATTGTCATTTGATTTCTCAACGGGAGTATAATCTTTTAACGCTTCTTTTTTTCGAATTAACTTTGCATTGCAACATTGCTTTATAAATGTAGGCATTCCAAAAATTACACTGGGTATTTATTCATTCAAGAAAGCGCTTCAAAATAGTTTTAAGTCCCAAGTTGACTGAATATGAACTTCAGTACCATCACGAGTTTGCACATGCAAAGACGTTGTCGTAAAGTCTACAAGTAAACAAAAGTGAAGTTAACTATGTTAACAGTTAACTATGTAAGTTTTAACTTGACATTTTTGTATTCAAGATAAAGTCTTTAGTTAATCACAGAATTGTTAGTTAATAAAATCATTTGCCAATGCTCTTAGGGAATTGATGGTGTATCGATTTGCAACACAGACTTAATAATATATAATAATGCGGGGCAGATTTATTTCTGAAATGGCACAAGACCGAAGATTTTCTGTGATGATTGAAGTATGACAATCTGAAACTTTTAATGATAGATAATAATACAAGATAGCTCATACAGATGTACTACGTACAATAGAGAGAGAGAGAGAGAGAGAGAGAGAGAGAGAGAGAGAGAGATGTATATATATATATATCTCCTTTTAGGAAAATAACTAAAGAAGTTAAGTATTGTTCTCCAGATTAAGCGAGCCGCATATTAAATAGTTGAAAGTGAAAAACGAATATCCACGTCTAAATCAAAATTACAGTTTTCATATATTGTAGGTATAACTCTTCTGTATATATCTGGAAACTGCAAAATCCGGATTAAAAAAATGAGAGCTTCCCAAATGAAGTAATGACAGGCATATTGCAAATGTAGTAATGACTGCATGCCGCGGTTGTCACTAACTTTTTTTGTAAATCTTGGTTCTATGCTGGAAAAGGAAATATTGATGTAGTCTGGTACAGACATTTGATGTGTCTGCTAGTGTTATTTTCTTTTTATAAAAAATACCATATGTTCATATTTATAGTTGTGAATTTGATGGCTCTATGATCATATACAGACTCCAATACTTCCTATTACTGTATAAAGCACAGATAGAGAGCCATTTCCTGGCTCTTCGGTAAATGGTAGTTGTATCTCTACAATTAAAATGTTGTTTGTGCAAAAGGTCATATCTCAAAGTAAAAACGAAAAAGGAATTTACATCCTAAAATCAATAACACATTTCTTATTTGTATTTTAAGAGTAAGTTCTTTGTTAATAAATAATGAAATCTGATTCTTAGGAATTAATGGTCTTGAATATTGCATATACCACTTATAAGTAAAAAAAATAATATTTCTTGGTTTCTAAATCAGAGTTTAGAAACGATTTACTGCCAGTTTTAAGGTCACGGATAAAAACTGATTCTTTATTTGTCCTCTGCACAGTTGCTGTGTGCCTCAAAATAATTATTTCCAAAGTATTTTCCTAACATTTACTTTTTCCACACATAGTTGATAAACAATTTTATAGGTTTGCTTCAGAAGTTTAGTAGATTCATTTTGATAGAATTTTAGACAACAAGAGAAATCTCCCTATGTTAAACGTAAAAGATGTGAAATTTGTAGCATTATTGTAACTTTCTATGTTTTCTGAGAACGTTATTCGTGACCACGATTAGATGATTTAGGCATTAATCATTTTTGTATCGTTACAGAAGAAGGCATACGTTTCTTGTTTTCTGAATTCAGTTTTTATAAATGCATTTAGAACAAAAATCAGCGACATTGGGCTAAAACCTGAAGTTCTACTGGACAAAAATCGTTTAATCATATTTTACGACTATTACGACTTTATGAATTAGGTTTGTGTTTGTGTCTTGTTTGCTTTCAAAATCTTTATAACGTGAAGAAAATTCAACATCGTTCAAATGATTGCCTTTTATTTCCATATAGTCGGCCCTGCTCCTGGCCATCTTAAATGCCTTCAGGATTCATATCTGCACCAAGACATTTATATAATTGTACCCGTTTTAACCGATTCCAAATTAACATATGGGCAACTGCCGTCGTTGATGTGTGTTTTAAATATCCCTGGCCCAGCCTTTTAAATCATTTTAGAATTTCTAATTAATTATCTAAATAATTAATTATCTAAAAGACAACTTAAATGTTAACTTATGTTAATGAAAAAATATCACTGTCTCTCGCCGTCTGATTTTGTTTGAAATCAGCATTATAACAATATTGAATTATTACACATCCATAAATTATCTAACTATCAAACCGGGAATTATCAAACGGGATTTCATCAACATATTTTGACCCAAGGCTTTTTAAGACTGAAGAAACGTTTTACCATTTATTCACAGAGCTGTGCAGAGAAGACAAGCGATTCAAGATTAATATTAATTCTCGAGAGTAGTTAAAAAACACAGATACACAGAAACGTAGACGTGAAATTTATTGCACTGTAATGACTTTTCCTCTCGCATGGTAGAAATAAGGCCATACCAAATCGTTCTTTCGTTTAGCGTCCGCGGACGGATAGGTTTGAGCTTCTGAGGTAGGAAAAAACAACAATATTGTTTTGCCTTATGACCTTACTGTACAAAGTTTTAAATGCTCTCCGGTATATTCGAGAATTTATACGTGACTAGTGTTGTTACCTCCTTTGCATCTTTACCCCAAATTTGTATTTATTGAGTCGTGTAAAAAAGTTCCATGCGTGCATAAATTTGTTGGCGACATCAGAAGAGGTTAGTTTCTGGTCAGTTATAATAAGATTTCAATGCCTTTTATTGTTTTTCAAGATAATAGCAAGTAAATGATTGTTTTATGTAAACTGTATGCGTTGAAGTATTTGTTATATCATATGTTTTCGCTATCAGTCGAATTTCTCAAGTGAAGTGTATACGCAAGCTGCAGCTAGAATTTGTTGATGAATTTTAATGTAATTCAAATAGGTAGAGTCGAAAGACATTATTAATGACATTTTGTTAGTAGTTCACAAAGCAGATATTCCTTTTGTAACATTTATGCTGAGAATTCTTCTTTCATAAGGGAGACAAATTCATTTGAATTATTTGAAAGAATTGTGTTATCTTCGCAGTGAAGCCAACAGACACTCAGACAAAACAGATAGAGAAATACAAATACCAGTAAAAATGATATTTTGGTGTTCGGTATTAAATGTTTAAGTAGTGTTTACTTTTGTAATTTTTTACAGTGATACCTCATTTGGATTTTAGTGGCATAGATGGAAGGACCTGTCTAATAACATGAATGTGCTCAGTTTTATAGATTGTTGAAACTGAGTTGATATTGACAAGTTGACTCCAAATATAGACTCAGTTGTAAATTTACCTATGCAGAAATATATTTTCAGTTGATTTTATAGGTGGTTTGATTGAAAATACTTTAGAAATGCATTAAAAGTCTCTACAAAGTGGAATATGAAACTTGATAATTATATCCTGGTGTAGATACTAGTCAGTATGACTTGTTTATTTTTTGGGGCTTCGTTTGTGTTTTCAGGATAGCTAGATAGGTTTTTGAACTTAGGGTGGACGCTAAACGAAAAAACAATTTGGTATGGCCTAATGTAAATGAGACAGAAAAAAAACAGGACAATGTTTCTCATTCAATTGGCTCGCATTTTCATTTCAACCAGTTCACCTATGCATAATTTAAAGACAGGACACGGTTTCTCATTCAGTTGGCTCGCATTTTCATTTCAAGCATTTTATCTTGGCATAACTTAAAGACAGGACACGGTTTCTCATTCAGTTGGCTCGCATTTTCATTTCAAGCAGTTAATTTTGGCATAATTTAAAGACAGGACATGGTTTCTCATTCAGTTGGCTCGCATTTTCATTTCAAGCAGTTTATCTTGGCATGACGTAAAATAAAAAGATGATTAATGCAGCATTGTCTGGCTTCTATACATTAATACCACAATTGTTAAAGCCCTTTAAGTCTAACAGTAGTTCCACTTGAATACACTATTACACTTTACACTATAGTAAAACATCTACTTATCCTGTTATTTTAGTATTTTCATCATTGTAAATGAAATTGGGCATTTAAAGACCTTATCTCTATAAACAATTACTCATTAGAAAGACCTTCGTTGATCCCCATCACCCCCTACAAAAAACAATATTCTTGTGATATGGAGTTTTAGATGCAGCACAGACATCTTGCTTGGTGTCCAATTTAATGTAATGTAATGCATAAAATTCAATTAATTCAATTTACATCTCAGGAAAATTTGTTTGTTTCTCAAGGTAAATATTAAAATGGTTTAATGTTGTTTTACATTTGCAACGGCTCAATTTGAATAGTGGAAAAGAAATAGACTTATTAAAATGTACTTAACACGAAACGTAATATGTAGCTAATGTATTGTACATTATTTTGCTTTCCAGAGGCGTAGCAGTTTTTCCTATAATTAAAGCATGTAACCTTAGCTTAGCAGCGTTATTATTTTTCATAATTCAACCCACTCATTTCTATAGCAGAAACGCATAAATGCTCGTTATGTGCATATTTGTAATTCAACACGAAGGAGTGTTTCATAATGATATCGTTTAAGGTGCTTTATGACTTTAAATTTAATTTAAAGTTTTTACCAACTTAATGTTTTATGAAAACATATTGCACATGTATTTAACAGACGTAAATAGCTTTTTAGAAATCAAAAACATGAAAAAAGCTAGGATAATGTAGCATATGAACATTACAGTTGAAAATAAGACGGCATAAAACTTTGACTAGTTTTAAATCTCTTTTATTTGTGTTAATTCTAAGTAAAACAAGAGATGTTTGTTAAACATATATGCCCCCAGCGCCGTATCCCTGGAGGAAGCCATGAAATTTTGAGGAGCTGGGACCAAGCAATTTAAAGTTATAGATCGGAAACCATTTTGCTGTTCAAGGACACTGTGACCATGGCCTTCGACCAGTGACCTGAAAAACTAAAGGCCTCATCTACAAGTCATGAACAACTTATATACAAAGTTTGAGCCCAAGCATTCTACACGTATTCATCGGAAACCATTTTGCTTTTCAAGGTCACTGTGACCTTTGACCTTTGACTCAGTGACCTGAAAAACGATAGTTATTATATACTGATCATGACAAACCTACATACTAAGTCTGACGAACCTGGGCCCAAGGATATTCAGCAGAAACTGTTTTGCTTTTCAAGATTACTGTGACCTTGACCTTTGACCTGGTGATCTGAAAAACTACAGGAGTCATGTACTGGTCATGACCAACCCACACACTAAGTTTAAACAACCCAGGACCAAGGATTCTTTAGTTATTGATCAGAAACCGTTTTGCTGTTCAAGATCACTGAGACCTTGACCCTTGACCTGGTGACGTGAAAAACTACCGAGTTCATCTACTGGTCACGACAAACCTACACACTAAGTTTGAAAAACATGAGACCAATCGTTCTTTAGTTATTGATAGGAAAACATTTTGCTATTCAAGGTCACTGTGACCTTGACCTGGTGACCTGAAAAACTATAGGGGTCATCTACTAGTCATGACTAACCTACCTGCCAAGACTGATGAAGGTGGGGTCCAAGGGTTCTCTAGATATTGATCGGAAACCAAAGTGTCTACCGACTTACAGACATTTGCAAAAATATAAGGCCCCCTCATCTTCAATCGGGGACATAAAAATCACCGTATAATTATCTTGGTAAGGGTTTGTTAGGATAAAGCAGAATGGAAAGGATAACCTTCTCAAGTGTCAACAGACTTAATTTCTGAATTCTTAAGTAATTAACAGAATAAAATTGAACAATAGAATTGTCTTTCATAAAACGGGCTTACAATCACAAACGTCCTTTTGTAGAACGCTCGTACAAACGGGTAGAGTAAAGCAAAATACAGCTAAGCATCCGCATTTATAAGTATACCCTTTCTAAAACACTAAAACAAAAGCTTACATTGAGAACTTTTATCAAGACATACTGACAATTTTCAACGAGACTCAGAAAAGGAACTAAATACTGTACGACTAATATAGCAAAGCCTTAAACCTTCAAAATAGAATAATAGCTTTAAAGCCATTCGGTCATCAAAAGAGGATAATGAGGTCATTTACTACTCTAATCGGTAGACTTTGGGCCGCAATTTAGCATAAACGTCTTGTTTTAAAATCGCTTAAAGCATTGCAAAAAAGACACAGGTTGTGATATGAAAAGAATAAATCATTTCAGTATAATAACTTCGCTGAACTCGAGAAAAATCTACTACTTGAGTTCACCCAGCACCATGTTAAGTTATATAGCACTTTGTTAAATTTGTTGCATCCATAAGTGATCAGTGACCTGCATGTCTTAACGACTTGCCCATTGAATACTTACAAAGAAGGTAAGTTCCTTACAAAATTAAAAATCAATGCATTAAATTCACAAGCTGTTTCCCGTCGGGAAATTACTTGAACCACATTTTTATTCCAATATTACTAAGAGCAAAGAGACTTGAAATTTATCGATATCAAGACATGTCTTCGTTGAGAGTCCTTCTCACGTAATTGACTCTGTTTATAGAAAAGAATGTTCTCAGAATCGAACACAGCTTAAGACAATTAGAAACTTTATTTTGTTCGCTTTTTGTAAGACATGTTTACCTACTGTTTTTTATTGTCAACAACGTCGTCATGTTTTTTTTCTGAAATGCCAATAATAAATTTGACTTTCCAGTCTATTTGTAATAAGCAGTTTGAATTTTTGAAGTCTTATTTGAGAGTTCGCTGTGTTGTAAATCTTCAAAGAGAGTATTTTTAGTGTGATTCGTTACAGTATGATTTCCTCTAGGTCACTTTCTACGTATCTAGTCATAGTAAACTAATCTGCACAAAAAAGCAACATTTAGATAGATTATATCAGTCGAAAATTAAATTAAACCGAATCTTCACAAATGTCAAGAAAAAATCTATTTCATTACACTTTTCAAGTCATTATAGTCTCACGTGACAGCATTTTAGAAGCTCTGACTATCTGCACCTACCTAATGGGTCTTCAGAACCGACTTTTCTTAAACGCTCATTCATCCTTTAAAGGTAGTTCATTTTTTGTCGAAATAAGAGTATGAAACATTTTAAGAAATTCATATTCTAAAGTAATAACATCTTTTGTTTACTGAAATAATTCTCATTTATATCCACTCAATTACTTTAGTTACATGACGTTTTTCATCAAGAACTCGAAATCAGACCTAATATTCGAGGATTGTCATTTGTTGTTATTTGCTAAAACAGGTAAATTAATACTCATCGCAGTTAACAAAAGTCTCTACTCACGCATTTGTTCGATTTCTCGATGACTGCCAGTATTCTCTAAAAGGCAAAAGGAAGCAAAATCCGGAAAATAATATAGAAAAACATATTCGGCGAGGCAGTGAATAACATGGGTGCAATAAATGCCATACTGCAGATGTCATATTCTATTGATGAGATTGGCGCAGAAAGATAATATTTCGGACAGACAAAATTTTAATGGCATTTTGACGCCTTCCTTCTCCGTATTACATTTTCTAAGCCAAGACAAAAAAAAAGATTCCTGCTTTTAAATAATTTATAGATATAACAGAAAAGAAAAGTGTTAAGTTAATGTTATTTTTTAGCGAAAAGATCGGTCTTTCAAAATTGATATCTGATATTGTCCATGTTTAGACATAATTACTTGACGTATTACCGATAAATCTCTATATGCGATTAGAGTATGCATATAAGTTTCATACTGAATCATTGGCGATACATTTAGTCTAGGAACTGTTGCTTTGCAAGAATACACTGCTCTCACTAAGGTTTGAATAACAGATGCCAGCTGTAAAGTGCTCTTTGTTTTTGACTGGACAACTCTGGAATAGATTCGGGTGCCAGCTATTTGAAATAGTCATTTGAACCAATTTCCTGAATTCTTATCTAATTACAAATGATAGAAATACCAATATCTGCAAGTAAATTCTAAAAAGAGACTGAAAATTAGAAATGGAAGAAATAAAATGAAAAACAAAATCTCTTAGATGAGACAATGAGTAACAAGGGTGCAATAAACAACAAACATTTCCTGAAATCGTTTTTTGGCGATAATAATCTGACAGAAAGATGTCTCTCCCTTGAAAAGATTTGTTTCAAATTAAGGAGAACGTCTGGTATATCTAAATCCAAAATATCAGGATCTTAACACGACAAAATATAGATTATATATTGTGTCTTCCACACACTTAAGCCTTCTCGGCTTTAACTGTACTTAAAGCATACTCCATTGGTCAAAGAGAATATCACTAGATTAATGTCAATTCAGAATTAAATTTTAGTATAACCGCTAATACAATAAAGCTTTTCTATAGTCCAGTTAGACAGGCATTTACACAACTCGAAAGAGTTCATTCTGAACTGTCATTTATAACGTTTTTGAACTAGTGAACAAAAGCCATATCTTATTGGGGTTGTTAAAAACTGTTTCCAGGATTTTGTGCAGCCTGTTGCCCGCGTGCATAGATTTGTAGACAGACTAGAAACGAAGAACTGCAAACTAATAAATCAAATTGTAATGTCTCCTTGTAGAGTTAATGAATAACAAGGGTACAATATACTGATATTGTGATCAACATTTTCTCAGGAAGAAGGAACTCATCTCATTGAAGTCAGCATACATATACATGTAATTAACATTAATGATTAGTCATCATTGACTCATGGATTACGAAAACAACCAACAACCTATTGGCAAGCAGTCATACCTTATGTCTCATTTTCATTTGCAAAGGGCACTGTGAGATAACTTCGTCTACGATTTTCCATACGTTTTTTTCGGGCATCGTAGGTGGCTACGGTCTACGGCGTATTTGTTTGCATTGTATATATTGTATTTTTATACGGGCTCTCGGAAGACTAATTGGGACACTTCTGTACAGAAGTTGCGCTGAGATTGTACGGGTCTTGCAATTACAGTGCAATCACTGCACAGTCTCTGCAAACTACAAAGCCTGTGCGGCTTCCATGGAGAGGCTGTACGGAGATGCTAGTATCAGTCAAAAGTTAACTAATTATGAACACCTGATAGAGATGGCCAATATATATTTCCATCTTGAAATAGTCTGCCTGTCTCAAGGATGCTGCACGACCATGGTGCGGCCGCTGTTAGGTTGACGCGGGATAACTATGCAATATCCGTGCGATTTCACGGGACCTGCACGGGCACCTAGTGCCAACCTTGTGACAATTGTGCGAAGGCCATATGATGCCTGTGTTGGAATTGTGCAGTACCAGCTACAATATATCTAAGGGTTTTAGAAAATGTCAAACTTCTTTTTAAACAAAATCGTAGAGGTTGCGAAGGAAGTAATCCGAACGAAAATATTCCGGAGGCCTCTTGCCTCCGGAGGTTGCAAAGAAAGAGAGATACGGACAGTCTAGGGGCTCTATAGATACATCAAATGTTAATGAGGGCGTTATTAGTCGCTTTTGGATATCAAAATATGGGTTTTTTTGTAATACCACAACGTGAGAACGTGTACAAAATCAATTTACTTTTAAGTACAAATATTCATTTCTGCCTCATTATGATATTTTCATGGAAATTACTCTAACAGCTTATTCAGGCTGTTCGTTTATTATGGTAAAGCACTTTCGGAAACGTCGATAAAAAAACATTGACTATTTGTCTAAATAAAGGCTAAATTGTTATGCCTACAAACGTTATTTTGCTACCTGAAAGCTCCAGAAGGCGAATAAATGATAACGAACATGATTGAGAGACAGAAATAAATGTCAAATGCATTTGTTATATAACTCCATCAGTTACGGAACCGTTATCTTTTATGTCAACTGATCGGCAAAGCGTGTAAAGATTGTTTAATTATTATTATTTTGATGTGTGAAACAAACAATAGCAAAATCATTAAAAGCAGGTGATTCTTAAACGGTAGTCTATGCTCTGTAGAATAATTGTAAAGCAATTTTAGTTTGTAAACTGAGAACATGTTTTGAAAAAAGATTAAAACACGCATTAGCTTTATTGCATCAAATGTCAAGTTAATCCAAACATTCTTCTGATATCATCAGACTTATTGAAACCTCACATTATCTGTTCCATGCAGTTACTTCTTACTAATGCTAGGGAGCAAGGTTATTTGAGTTTTAAGAACTCAAGACTTTGTTAATCATTTCCCTTATTTTTCAGTAAACAGCTCACCCAAATCACAGGCAACTGAAATCAAGATCGGTCAATGATGATTTATAATTATCTTTATAATTTACATTATAAAGAAGTAGGTATATGAATTTATTCTGGCACTAATAATTTCAAACGCGGCAGTTAGTCACGTGACCTTGATATACGGTTACCATGTCATGTGATCAGCCGGGTAACTTTGAATCAAACGTTTATCGATGTTTTTTTCGATTGGTAAAAAGCAAAAGAAAGAATGTAGCAGGATGAATGAAATATAGGATGGTGTCGTGGATGGAAAAAAAGTTTATCTGGTTCACCTTCGGCTTACCAGATAAACTTTCCTACGCCTAGCCAGATCAACTTTCACCATCCATGACACCAACCTGTTTTTCTCTTTTTATCCATCGTCCATGTATAATACACAGATACATTCAAGTTTCTCCACGCTGACTTTATACTTGTATTTCGATCTTTTTAGTGTTACAATGCAAAATTAATCTGTTCCTTTCATTAGAGATCCTACATATTCATAATGAACAGTTGAAGAAAAAAAGTCTTGATACCTCAACCATCTTTACGGTCTCTACTTCGCGGTTTCGGTGATGCAAAAGACACATGTTAATACAAAATATGTGATACTTTTCATGTAATGGCTTATGGAGTAAAGGAACATTCGGAAACAAAGCATCTTTGCAGTTTTAAAAGAAGGGAACACACATGTTTTAAGGCTTGACAAATGTACTTACGACTTAGCCAATCATGTACTTTATCTATATTCAGCACATTATCGTTCACTCGATGATCTATATAAATACTTATCCATATGTGCTTCTGAATAGTGCTGTTTTACTAGTACTGGCAACTTTTCCCATTACTTGACGAACGTTTTATGTGATCGTACTTACAGATTTGAGCTGTTCTGCTGGTTTCATGTAGCCTGCAAGATTATCGCCCGTAGAGTCGCCATCTACAAGGCTATTGAAGGCATCTATTTGTTCGGCAAGCTTTGCTTTTTCACCTGCAAACAGAGATGATCATCACCATCAGTTGAGCAGCAACATCATCAGCTCCATCCTTATCATCATCATGTCATAAGGTTGTTATTATAATTATACTTCTACTTCAGAAAATACACTGTTCTTCTTATCAAAATAATTGTAAAACATTGTCGCTTAAATTAAATTTGAGAAATTTGTGATAGCGATTACAATCATAACTTCTTTGATCATGATGAAGTATTACAGACAACTTAATACAACTTAGCCCTATCTCGGCACATTTGATCCAGTTAATACCAAAGTTGCCACGTAATAATTCTATAAAGAGTTCAAGCGATTCTGGTCCCCCCGCCCCAATTTTCAATTATTGTTTTAAAGGACAGTGGTTGACAAACAAGCAATGTCAATATGATTCTCATTGCAATAACATTTTAATTAAAACTTTATTATTATCTCATTAAATATTCTTGTCATCTGTATCTTCATCACTTCAGTGATTTAATAGTACCAAATGGGATTGATTATTGACGTTTTAATTTTGTCATACTTGCAATAAGTTCCTTGACAATTTCTGGATGATCTCTAAGGGTAAGGAGCACATCACGTATTACGTCACCAACAGTGATGTCATACAAGTCGTCTTCGGTAATTGACCTATCATCATCGTCCTTTGTTTCCTCAACCTCGATACTCTCCACTGGAGAAGATTCCTCTGCCTCACTAGAAGCTTGATGTACTGAAGATTTCAATCTCTCCTTAGCTGCTGAGTGATGGTTTCTAATTAGCTCCTGTTCGACTGAATCTCCCTGTGGAACAAACAAACGGTGGTCGTTTAATTGAGCTAATTTGCACTAATTATTAATAAGTTAGGACAGAAGACAGATTTTAATGAGATTTTTATATCTCCCAAAGAGCTGGAGTAGTTACAGGGAAACTCTGTAGAACGACTAAGTTACAAGAGCCGGATGCTTTGTTTTAAACACACGTATTACACAATTTCAGCTAAAACGAAATGCGTATTTAGAACCATATTAACAATTTTTACCTAGACTACAGATGCTTACTTTCTTCTCTGGTAACTATTAGAAACTGTACACTGAACTCCAATTCAATTCAATTCTTTATTTCTCCCAGTGACATATTACATATAAACAAGGGGTATTAAATAAAACAAAGTAAAAATACAGCAATGCAATTGGCATAAACAGAGAACAATCAGACTTATATCTAATAAATGTTTTTCATATATCATACATTTGTATTTCAAAATATTTTTTAAATTATTTAAACAGTAGATTATATTTTTTTCTATATAGGGCCTACTGTTCACTGTTTTAATAAGAACGTTCTATTGTTGTTTTAGTAAAGAAAGAAAGGTTTGCTTTAATGAGGAAATTAAATTTAATCTCAATGTGTCTGCTGTGTTTTTGAATACACAATTAGGCCACGTAACATGTGATCAATTACATTTATCTGATTGGTTAATTTTGGACCCGTTTCAAAGGTCGTGTAGTCCGTGATATTCATGTTGGGATTTAACCACGGGTATCTAGTTGAAGTGTGTCGTGTTATTGTGGTAGAATCAATGATTCTTCGACTTTTCTTTTATTTCAAATATCTATATTTAGTTGTTTGTTTGATTGCATTTAATTATCTCTAGTTTTATTTCATTTTACTTTTATATAAACTTAACATTAAAATTGAAAATATACTGACCTCACTTTTTGGAAATCTGTTTGACGGAGCCGCCAGAACTGAAATATATTAAAATATAGATTTTTATGCTGATTTCGAAAATTGAAAAAAAAAAACAAAAACAAAACAAACAAAAAACAGTAAAAGTAATTAGAAAATCTAAGGCTTTCCACTCTCCGTGTTTTTGTATGGATCAAATTAACAGCGAATATTTTATGCAAATAGAATTAAACAACCAGTGGGTTTAATCAAACTGCAACTTATAACAATTTCAGTTAAGGTGCTGAAATACAAAAGAGTATTTTGACAACCTATCTGAAGCCAATTTTTATCACTGCCGAAGTGCGCTGAGCTTTTAAAATCAACAGTACTGCAATGCTAATATACTGATTAGTTTTTGTATTAGAGAACCTTTAACTGCCTCGCGAGACCGTGCATTCTCAGTGGTACTAACAAAATATTAGTTATAACAATGAACCCGCGTGACAATTAGCACATCCTTTCTGAATATTATAGAAAAAAACACCATTAACAGCCCTGAAATGTGATGATTATGTGTTAAATATGTCTATACTGGAGCTGATGACATTTTGCTGTTATACAATAAGCTTTGTGATTGAAACTCTCAATATTCCCCGAGTGTGGCAAAAACAGCTTTTAATAACAAAGACCATGGTCGAATAAGTGTGTCTTTCTACTGTTTAATATAGAACTCCTCGCCTGTCATATGTTAAGAATGAAAGGTACATTTATTCTGATTTATTCCATGTTCTGTGAAACACCTCTCTTGATCTGTCATATAAATATTCCGTTATCTTACAAGACCGTTTTATGTTCTAAATTGATAATGATGATTCTTAGCTTTGTGTTTTGTTAAAAAGTATGTAATATACGTATATTTCAAGTTCAGTTTCCTTTGATGTTCACTTATGTTTAGTAGCTATGCTGTCTTGTGTATACCTTTAATGATGTCTAGCGCTTTAAATTATGTTCAGTGCTATCTGAATTTAATGTAATGTTCACTCTTTTCAACATTATATCGTGTTCAAAATCAAAGAGTTGTCGTTTCGAAAGCATAGTGGTGTGGCATGTTTGGTACTTACTTCCTCGAAACGAGACCTGTGCCAACCAGTCGAATGTATAACTAAAGACATGTTTATTGGTGAAAGCCTAAACCAAATCAAACTGTTGTGTAAAATCTGCACTGACACTGTTTACAAACAACTAAAAATGCTGTATATAATATATACCACACTTCAAACACATTTTAATAAAGCTCTGGTTAGACAAAAATTACAACATTTTAATCATATTGCAATTTATATCTAAACACTGTAAAGAAAATGGCATTGGATTTGTTGATGTACATGGATGATACTCAAAAAAAAAAAAAAGAAAAAAAGAATAATAAAATAAATATAGTAACTGATTTCTATACAGATTGTGTGAAATAGATAATTACGATTACAGATTAAGTTAATGACACAGGCAGTGGTGTATGCCGACTGGTCGAAATGAATTGTCAATGAGTTTTTTAAAAAAAGCAATGCGATTATTAAAGTCATGAATGATTTCGCTGCAATTTGATTATATGAATGCGTACTAATAAACAATAAGCTAAATTTAAATTCATGACTCATTACAATGTTTCCGCATAATTCGTATCGTTCACACAAAAACTTCGATTTTAAGAGAAAGAAATTAACGCCATTGTTTACACATTATTGTGAACCTTCTTAACAGTAGACTGGATCACCAATTGTTTTTTCCAAAAGACAGTCACCAGGAGGCATTATTTGCGAAGAATTGTCAGGAGTATTCGGATAGCTATGTAGCAGACACTGTTTATTAAATATTGCTTTTACCTACGCACACTATTTCAGTATAATTATATTGTAGTTTTTGTTGTTGTTGTTCTACTTTATATCATAATTATCTCACCTAGTTGTGAATTACTTTATCGATACAGAAAGCAGATTAAAATGAACAAACATGTCTTTCAACAACAAGTTTACGACAATGTTGTTGTCTGGTTTTCATTAAAACTACCTTGAAAAATATCTAATGTCAATAAACAATTGGAACATGTCTCCAGTTTCGGTTATTTAAATGTCAGCAGACGACAAAATAAAACCATTAACTGGAGACCAGACTAAATGATTTTCTCATTTTCTAACTTAGAAAAATCAAAGGTAATTGAACCAGCAATCTATGGGTCGGTAGTCCAGTGCTCTACCCATAGACTATTGTTCCTGTATGTTTAAAGGCATATAAAAGAACTTGAAATAACCTGTTTCGTATGACAGTTGTAAAGATACCTTTCTTAATGTTATTGTGGAATAAATGATTTGATTTCAGCAAAACCATAAACTTTGCAAACGTGCTCAATTTAAATCTACTTTTATTTAGAAACAAGAGGGCCATGGTGGCCCTATAGCACTCACCTGAGTATCACTTGTTAAAACAGCAAAGGCAATGAAGGAATCAACGTAAGTTCACCCAATGTTGAAGTGGAATGTTTCATGCAGAATTGTATATCTGGTCCATATTTCATGGATATTGTTTCAAAAACAGTAAGAAGTTCAGGAGGTATAGGTAAATGTAGACTGGGGTCAAAGTTGACATTTGAATACAAAATTATAAATAAAGTTAAATTTTTCATGTTGTAGTTGCAAAATCAAGTAGGTCAGTAGATCAGGATAAAAGTCAATGTCACATAAAGGTCAAGGACAAAGTTAAATATATGGACATGAAGAGTTTTTAAAAACTATATAGGGGGTTTTAAATATTTCTATATAAGTCTTTATTAAATATGAGACACTTAAGGCAAGGTCGACTTTGACCCTAGGGAAATAATGTCCTTTTAGATGTCAGCTGTACAGTTTGGTTTCTATCAAGACGATTTTCAAAGATTTCAGACATATAAGATCCCCAAGGCAGGGCCAATTTCGACCCCCAGCGACATACTTTGAATAATCTTGGTAGAGGTCAAAGACCCAATGCTACATTGCAATTTTAAGACTCAAGGCCAATGTGATCTCGGAGAAGAAGATTTTTTAAAGTTTTCCTGGATAAGTTTTTGTAAATCAAATGACCCTTTGGGCGGGAAACAAAATTTTAACAACTTTGATAGAAGTTCACAAGAGAATGGTACGCACGAAATCTTAAAGGGTTAGGCCTGGTGGTTGCAGACATAAAAATGTTCCTCTGTTTCCATAACAACCAGAATTATGCATGAAATTTAATTCTTTTAATACATTTCGTAGCGTTTTATGCAAGAAAAATTCTGTGAATTTTGATCAAAATCTGTCAAGCGATTAGGAGATGGTATAAAGAAAAACTGTTGACTCCGGCCTCCGGACAACCCACCTACCACAATAGCTCACCTTGGAGACCTTTTTTGCAGCGGGCACAAGTCTCATGCTATGCATTTCGACATGATACAATTCTCTGAGAATATAATGCTGCTATGATTTTTATTCTGTGTTGAATAACAACGATTATCATGTAAAATAAAAGATAATACCGTGTCTTGGAACAAAATCATTATTCAAATCGAAACAGCAACAAGAGAAACCGGTGGTGAAATAAAACCAAATATTGTAATCCATGCAAATATTCAAAATCACGCGTTTTTGAGGACGCTGAATGAAAACCTGTCACATTAAATTAATAAAAAATACAAGAAATATGCGAGTCCGTTTTACTAAAACTTAAGAAAAAATTCTTTTTATGAAATACAATTTTTAAAATTACACAAAATAAATTTTAAAAAATTAAAAATCTAAATGTTCCCTTCACGCTTCAGTACAAATGATTGTGCTTGTGGTTTAAAATAAGATTAAATCAAGGGAACTACTCACTACCACAAGCCAAAGCTTCTATCATAACCATTTTCTGATATTATTTGAATCACTCTCACTGCCATAGTATGCTTATTTTATCATTCCGAACAGTTATGGTAATGATGGTGGTTGTGGTGGTGATTGTGATGATGTCAATGATGGTGATAAGATGATGATTTTAATGATGATGAGTTAAATGTTCCTGATGTTGTAGTTTTAGATATTCAAATATTTTATGATACTGATGATGACGGAGATGATGATCATGATGATGATCTGATTCTGAGGTTTGTAATCATTTCTGACTCATCACTTTCAATCCAATCTCTGTTTAACTGTTTAGCAGAGATGTTATTTTAACATTAGCGATTTTAAATTTAGGCAGAATATATAAAAAAAAAAAGCATCTTACATTGAATGATCATATGAGGTATAAAACCCTTACTGGAGAATAAAGTCTTACAATGACATAATAATAATAATTATAATAATAATGTTATTTCGACCTTCTCTACGTTTGAAGTACCTGTTCGATATTCTTCAATGAACATTCTTTTTTTGTTTTGCTTTAAAGGAGGCCAATTCAATTCTCTGTTAATGCATCGTTACATATTTATTCCCACTTCTAGAGACATACAAATATAATGTTAATGTTGATGATAATAGCAACGACGACAATGTAAACGGTGATCACGAAGAGAATCATGATGATGAGGTTGTTGTTGTTGTTGGTGGTGATGATGATGATGATGACCGGATGGTCATAGTGTGGTTTTGATGTTGATATCAGAGAAAAAATAGACAGCCAAAATTAGAAACATTCAGGTTATATATGGGGGTTATACTTCCGCTTAGAAAAAATAATAAACGAAATTTACTTTATAAAAGTCAGGCTTTCAAAATGAATATTTACCAGAAACAGGATACAAACTGCAAACGGACGAAGATCCCAGGCTTTGCACTGTCTTGGGCAAAAGCATAATGACCGTATACTTGTGAAATTTTATTTTCATCTGAAACAGGTCATTTAAATTGTTTTGTCATGCATGAGTCGCATCTCAACTAACATCATGTCAATAAAATTAGTCTTATGGTACAATTGTAACGTCTATTTATTTCTAATTTTGTATATTTATTGTATGTAACTAAAGACCAAATAGCTGATGACAGTAAAAAAAATATGTAAAAATGAAGACATACACGAAAACTCTTTTATTTTCATAAAATTTCAGGTTTATGAGAAGTTAAAAAATTTGATCTTAAAATGCTTTCCTGCAGATTTGTATGATTTATTTTTATGTTTTAGAATTTTCCTTGGCAAATGTTCATATACTGTTTACTTCATCAGTTTACGTGTCCAGCAATTTTCAATTCACTACTGACAATTTCTTTTGCAATATGAAAATTGTTGACATAACACAGAATTTTCTTCAACCATGAGAACAGGAATAAAATTGGAAAGACTTATGCATCGTTAAGGTTGCCGAAACGCTGCCGCGTGCGTTTAGCATTACATCTGGAAGAAGGTTCGATCCCAAGACAGGCGACAAGAGGTAAATCCGACGACGGTACTACATGTATTTAACAACATCAGCATCAATATCATCACTTTTTGCTATCCAGTATCGGATAAGTAGAAAAAAGCCACTTATATTTAAGCCATATAATGGTGCTAATAAAGGATTATTTTGTTTATTCAAGAGGCTGTTACATCATAGGACGTATATTAAAAGTGTAGCCTTGCAGGAGAAACGTCCTGAAATACAACTTGAAAATTCCTTGGAATACCCCAATAACCTTGAAGATTGAAATGCAAAGAGCAATTTCCCATGTTCAATCGGTGATACCATAAAATCATAAAAAACTAGAAGGAAATTAATGTTACAGGCAAAACCATGATCATGAATGTCTTTCCCGTATATTTTCAGGAAAGAATGTTATAATCACCATCTTTTTTTTCATCACAGGATTTTTCAACATAATAGTAATCACATTATGTTGCAGTTTATTATTTTTCTACTTCTTATGGTTAAATCAGTTAAAAAATATAATTTTGAAATCGCTTCATTCCAAGCAGTGCAGGCCACCAATGAAATCTAAAGATCTCTCAAAAACAAGGAGCTAATTTTAATAAGATAATAGAGAAATAACTGTTTGTGTCTTATCAAGAGCTTCGAACTCTTCAGCAAAGGTGTCATTCTCTGAAGCTAGGTAAGATGTACATAAATATTTGACTTTTATCTGGAAGGATACCAAGAGCTCCGACTTACACTTAATCGTTTGCCTGGAAAACTTGAATTTCTGTTTTAGATCCTAGTCTCATTAAGTCGCAGGAAATTACAGACGAATTCCAGAGAGAATATTTGATTTACAAGAATTAATTACTACCGGTGACAAGACCTTGAATAACCTTGTGTATCGTCTCGCCAAGCGGCTTTATACAGGCCTGAGCAAGTACGCTTAGTTCTACGATTTATATCATCAATCCATGCACATTTTTACTCGGGATAAAATTTATATACTTTTAGATAAAGTACAAGCTATTATGGAAACAGACATTTTAAAGCGTTCAAAACAAAACAAACTAAAGCCATGGTCTTCCAAAGAAAACTGTCACTTGTCTTCAAATGGAAAATTATGAAATTTGAGGTTTGAAATTAAATGTCACTGATACTTCATCTACTTTATTGCTCCTTTACGTGATATATGTTTTCTATTTTTATCACAGGCGAGAGCGCCTTTCAGTTGTGTTATATCGTTCATTTTCTATTCGTTTGATCACAGATTTGCTTGACTTTAACAGCTCAAAAACATAATTTCTCGAAGAACAACCAAACAATGCCAACAAACTATAGTGATGACACACAGTCTTTGACAACTATAACAAACTCAATCAAAATACAGAAATAACTTTAATTCCAAAATAAATGTCAAGACACAAAACTAGTTTTAACGCAAATAGTTTACAGGAATTTCAAAATCATTTTCAGATGAGTTGCAATCACTGTCAGTGATATTATAACCACCCCCAGAAAAAATAAATAATAAAAAATAATAATAAAAAATAAAAATAAATAAAAGATATGTATAAAAATATTCAGTGACCGTCTTCAGAAAGCTCAAAACACATGGCTTGTTTACTTGACTTATTAACTATTCAAAACACATGGTTTGTTTACTTGACTTATTAACTATTCAAAACACATGGCTTAATTACTTGACTTATTAACTATTCAAAACACATAGCTTGTTTACTTGACTTATTAACTATTCAAAACACATGGCTAAATTACTTGACTTATTAACTTTTCAAAACACATGGCTTGTTTACTTGACTTATTTACTATTCAAAACACATGGCTTAATTACGAAAGTGTTTCATGACATACTTATTGTAAGCAATATTGTTAAAACATCCCGAAATGAACAGAAATAACATAAAATTCTGGACAATGTCGTAGCAAATGGATCATGTTTAATGTCATATTTATATAAAGATAGCAAACAAAATTTCAGTGCAAACAAAACCAAAATACAGCAAAGTCATATATACTCTTATGTTGGTTGTATGGGGTTTTACACCTTGCGGGTAATATTTTCTTGTACTTGACATAGAATAGAATTCAATAGAATGTAAGCTAGTTTTCTACAGTTTTAGAATTTACAATAATCGTTTCATGTTTTATGTATATTTATAATACTTCCTCTGCAAATAGAGACTGTATGGTTAATGAAGAAAGACTTCACAGTAAACAGTGTAGAATAGAAACTGTTGAATCGGTGTCACAGTTCTTTGAATGAAGAGACTATAATGATTTGCTAGAATGGCAGTTTACAGTCAACTGCCGTATATAACTTCCGGCAGTTTAACTCTAGACCAGGAAATGTCAGATTTAGTTATGAAATATTACAGTAAACTTTAATACGTGGACATACTACAAGAAAATCTTTGAAGGATAAATTACATTTATCCATCGATTTATACTTAACTCGAAACTGATATTCCGTGGTCAATATCTTCCTCTTGGATTAAAAATGCTTACTCTATGAATGTTACAGTTCAACTTCATGTTGAAACTTGAAAATTTGAAATTATCACAAATTTGTTACACTGAAGTATACAAAGATAAACTAAACATTATAACCCTAAGAAGTAAACAAATAAACCATTTAAAAACACTTAATAATTTATGTCAAACAATGTCCAGTAAAAGTTTCTATGTTTAATACTAAAATATACTAGTATAGGTAGTTGTATTAGAGGAAAAATAATGAAAAACGCTTCACAGGTTACTTTAAATAGTTTTTAAAAGATAGCATCTAACATGTAGAGCTATCTTCTCCCATGGCTGATGATGATTAATTACAAAAGTAATATTGTTTCTAATCTGATTAATACACCAGCATGGTTAATTCAGTAAGATCTACTCGGTCACGAGATCAAATATAAAAGATGTAGCAGGAAAGTTGGCATCGGAACTGCGACGCTTTTCCATAGAACATCATCAAGGCGTTTAAACATAACACAGACCACATCATACATAAGTTAGCATGGTGAGTTAAAGACTTAAAAGCTAATTTTATCTTAAAGGCATTTAATACAAATTTAAAAAAATGAAGACTTAAATTGGTTTGAAATACGCTACCTCACATTTATTTTGTTAAAACTTTTGCATTATTATGTTTAAAATGGAATATACCATAATGCATTAATGAATGAAATTATCAACACTTTTAAACTGCAAGAAACAAAAATACGCAGCATTTGTTCAATTCAAAAAATGGGTTGTTCAGTAATCAAAACTTACCATGAAATAATATCCCGGCAAAAACACAGCTCAAAAATATCCCCCTCATGTTTGTTTACCCTGTTATTTCCTTAACAAATCTCAAAATAAAGAGCAGAAAAAACAGAAACATCCAACGACAAAATGTCGTCTGTTCTGAGTATAGCGTCTGCTTTTTGGCGCCTTTTAAAATTCCACGTGCTGTGAATTAAAACAGCGTTCTGTTGGAACTATTGGATACCAATATTGCATCTTGAATAAGGCAATGAAAGCTCGCTGACACAGAACAGCAAATATTCTATTGATCCTTCATTGCCAGATAATGTGTCATTGTATTAAGATAATTTGCATGCTCCTATTTATTCATTATTATTTCATAAATTTTCTGCATTTCTGAGTTTAGAGAAAATCATGATCTACAAATGTTTATAATTGTTAATTTCTAATTTGTAAACTTCTATCTGTTTAACATTATTCATAAATCTACTCTTCATTTATGAATTTTGAGACAATTTATCATCTAAAAATGTTTATTCTTGTAGATTTTCGAAAGCTTCAGTATTTCTTCATGTTGATTAACAAGTTGCCTTGTGTCTGAAATAAGCATTTTGTGATTTAACATGCTGCGCTTTTAAGACTGGGAAAGAAAACTGATAGATCACCCGTATTGTTAAACATACAATGCGACGTAGAAAAATATTTGTATTTGGGATTAGAGGCAGATGGAAAGGATGCCTGTTGTGAGAGAACTATACATTTCAAATGTGAACCTGAGAAATGAGAAATTTGTTTCTAGAAGTATATTCAGACATTAACAATAGAGTCGCTTAATTCAGATTTGTCACGGGTTACTTATCACATGACCCTAAAAGAGTGTATGGCCATTTTAACCTTCTGTTTGGAAATCGTTAAAATACCGATAAGGTGAATAATTCAAATTTAAGTAAAAACTTTTCATATTTTTCAGAAAAAGGAAGGTGTACGAAAATTACGAATTTGAAATAATAGGACAATTTATTTTGAGGACAAGAAGAGAAACTGAAACTTTTCAGTTATATCACTATTACAAACTTTTTTGGGGCTAATTATCTGTGAATTATTAATCAGTATTAAATTATTTTTTTATGGTTTGATAGAGCACCATACCATAAGAGTAGTGGATCAAAAACCTTTAAAGGGACATAAGTTGGTAAAAAGAAAAAATTATCTGACACTTTGCTGCCGGTATTTTGTTGTTGTTGATTGTCTGCTTTTATTTTAACGTTAAAAAAAGTCACATTTCTTTAAAATGTATGCATATTTCACAGCAATTGAAACGAAACGAAACGAAACACTTGTCAAGTTTTTTCTTATATTGATAAGCGTTACACACTAACATTTGACTAAAAGTCCGCGTGGATTACTTTCGATTGTCAAGTTACTTTGTAGACAAAGATTTCTTTGTAAATGCTCCTTTTACATTGCTATTCGTTTGTCCTACGACCGTTTTTATACAGTATCATAATAATTATTGTAAGTTCTTTTCAACAGCGTTTTTTTATTGCCTCAGGCTAAGTGATTGAATAAGTATTTTAATATAAATATGAATGAATGTTAGAATAAAGGGTTATTTTTTAAAATGTTAGAAAGAATCTGATGATTCATTCCGCTCTTAAATAAATCAATACTAGGTCACCGACTACTGATAACAATGAATCAGGAAGTAAAATATTTGAACTCAAAATGGCCACTGGTGGAGACGATGCTGCTTCAGACGAAGTGTATCAGTTTATATGTTCTTCTTGTATAAAGAAAAACATCAATATGCCAGCTGTGAGTTACTGTGTCGAATGTCAGGGGTACTGCTGCCAGTCGTGTGTAGACACGCATAAAGTTTTTCCCGCCTTGGAAAATCATCACCTGCTGGATAAATCGAGTTTTATTGTGTCAGATCTGAGCACTGATATGCCGGAAGTTCCGACTGAAAGATGTATCTTACATACGTTTAAGATTGTCGACATGTACTGTGGAAATCATGACGTAGTCGGTTGTACGACTTGCATGGCGCTGGAACACAGGTAAACAGTTTAGTATATTTCTGTTAACGCCCCTCAATGATCAGACTTATAATGTAGAATCTACGTTAGGTCATCTTTTTGAGGACTTAAAATTATTTTCAGGACTTCATCATTTTCTTCATAAAAAACTACATATTTGTCCAAAAAGTATCATTTTAATATTGTCAAGGGCAGTCAAAAAATATTAGACCCAGTAGAGGTGGGAGATATGTAGATGGTTCTCCCATTGATCGAAATGTTGAATTAATGACAACCCACAGGCCGGCAAATATAGTTGGTACCAGTTGGTTTTGCATTAACTTAATGAACATAAAGCTTACTGCCTCTTCTATTGAGATGTAAAAAGAAAACAATAAGTCCTGTATCTTCTAAGACAGTAATCTCCCATAAAAGAGGTGTACTGTGAAAATTTGCACATTGTGACTCATGTAATTTGCCGTACTATTGCCGTCCCTTTCAACAGGCACATGATTACTAAAACGCATCTTCAATTAAATAAAAATGAACCAGAGTGTTGTGAACATACTAAAAATGCCAGAAAATATCTATTTGATACTCAAACTGTCCAACAAAACCCCAAAATTTCGGATTATTTATTGTTAGCCATTATCTGACCAGCCCGCTAAGACACTTCCTGTTTTGATTTACAAAGGGCGAGGGGTCTGGGGGCGAAGTCCTCCGTAAAGTTATCTCGTTGATCTTCGTAAAAAATCTAGCCTATTTTGCCCTGTGACATTCACTACAGATTATTTATACCTGAACGATAATATTTTTTTGAAATAATTTGTTTTCGATATAAACATTTATATATTGTTTTTTTTATTTAAAATGTATGAAAAAAGAAGCCTAACACAAATTATTATATGTATCAACACTGGTATATCGACGACAAAATTAACATAGTTCATCTTTGTTCGGTCCAAAGGTTTACATGAGCGTTTCATAGATTTTGACAATTTCATATCCTCATGTTAAAACCTCTGGCGAAATCAGGGAAAATATTTAAAACTTAGTAAGTAACAAGCATTGTTGAAAAGTCCTGTGTGTAGTTTTAATTCTCATGCGGCACTGATAAGAAGAAACAAAATTTTCTAGATCCATTAGACAATCTGAAAAGTCGTAAGTGAAACAGCACATAAATGATAACAGAATTGTAACATGTAGGTGACACTGACTTTTATCATAAATTTAATAGGTAATTCTTATCTGACAGTGGATTAAGCTTTCCGGATTCCTCCTTGCATATTTTAACCAGATCTCTGGCATCTAAACAAATAGACGTTTCTGTATATTTCAAATAGGAGCAGCGAAAGAACTACTTAGAACTTCCACTATGATAATATATGACAATGGGCGAAATGACGATAAACCTATAAACATAAATGCGAAACCTACATGTATAACAGTTAAGGTGTGTGCATGTTCTTTCATAAGATCAAGAAAATATACCCAAAATACTCTCTGATATTACATAGGTCCTTCCATTTGGATTCCCCTGTTTTCATCGCTATTTTCTTATTTTTGTAATTTTATTTTGCAACAATTGTAATCAGATCACACATGTAGTTTAGCAACATGTTTTGTTAACACCATTATATTTGTTTGCTTTTTGATGATTCTAACTTTTTATCTAATATATAAGTGAAAATTTTCACAACTAAGTGTCAAGATTATCACAAAGAGAAATAAGGATAAAGTTAGAGGATTCCAACTGTAGGATCTATGTGCAATTTGGTAACTTTCATGTTGTCTGAGATAATTTGTTATCAGGAATGTCCCTCATTGACAAACGTAACAGTGGATTAATGTTGAATTAGTATCTTTTCTTGCCTTTCGACGCTGAAAAATATTGTCCCAAATCTGTTTGTTTATAAACACTAAATTTTACACGCTTCGAATGAGCGGACATTTTTGCCTTTCGAATAAAGCGAAATGATGAAAATGCGAGAACTTGAACTGAAGTACGAACATTGAATATTGGAACTTCGAAAATGAGGATCTATTTAATGATTCATGCCCTGTCTAAGTAAAATTTCAATACGTTTTCAAAAGGAATGTTTTGAATAACAACGTTTCATTTATGTTGTCTTAGTGCAATACATGTAGTTACAACGTGTTGAACACTTAACGTCAAATAATGAGGGGAAATAACAATCCTTTCTACATTTTAACTGTAATGATTTTTATGCTCCCCTAGGGAAGAGCATATAGTCGGCGACATGTCCATCTATCCGTGCCTCCATATGTATGTCCGATTTGTCCGGAGTATTACTCAAAAAACAATTAAGGGCTTTACTTTAAGCTTCATACGATGATACAGGACATTGAGAGCAAGTGCAGTGTACAAAAACTGTAACTCATCCTTTTTAGGTTTCTCATTATGTCCCCTAAGTACAGTTAGATTAACACTAAAACTATTAAAGGCATTTAGTTGATATTGAGCACGTTGATAGAGGGGAGTGGTAGGAAGTGTTTAAGAACTAATTAAAAAAAAAAGATTCAGTTGATATTAAAGATATTGATAGAGAGAATATACGTGAAGTGCAGGTTGAATAATTATAACTCTGCCTTGCACAAAGTTTCAATTATTTTCCTTTATTATATTTTTAATGCTTGTCCGGCAAAAAGAGGAAGTGTAGTATCAAAAAACTATAACTCTAGCTTGCCCAGTTTAAGTCATCTCGCTTTATTTTATTTTTTCATTATGTTTATTCGGAGAATTACTTAAAAGGTATAATGATTGAAAGTGCAGTGTTTCCTAATCATAACACTACCTGGCCATGTTTATTAATTATATCTTTATTATAAGCTCACCTAAGCATATGCTCAGGGTGAGCTTTTGTAGTCGCACAGTGTCCTGCGTGCGTCGACGATTTTTACCTTTAAACAACATCTCCTCATAAACTACTCTGCTAAAGGTGATAAAACTGAGATGTGTCTTGTATTTAGATAAACCAAAGTTTTTCAAAAAAATAATTTCATCAAGAGCTCTGGTTGCTATGACAACAAAAAGGAAAAAACTTTCGAAATCTTCTTTTCTAAAACCACAAGGCCTAGGGCTGAGATATTTGGCAAACAGGTTCACCTAGAGGTCCTCTACCAAGTTGTTAAAATTATGACCGTTGTATAATCAAAGTTGACCCCAGGGTTCCCTTGATTTTACATAAGCTTATATTTGGAAAAAGTTGGTGATCTTTCTATTAGTGTTGAATAAAAAGTTTTTGAAACTGTTAGCTGTAGACCTTAGATATTTGGAAGGTAGTATTGTATAGTTGACCTCTACAAGGATTGTTGAAATTAATTCCCTAGAGCCAAAACTGATCCCGTTTGGGGTCACTGTTTTACATTGGGTGGTGTAGGGAAAACTAAAAATACTTCATGTCTAAATACATATGTCTTAGTGGTCAGATATTTTATATGTAACATTGGTTGGTCGACCACCACCAGATTATTTAAAACTACTTCACTAGCATCAAAATTGGCCTGTCACCAGGGGTCTTATTTATGTAAGATACAAAATCTTTGAAAATCTATTTGTCATATATCGTAGGCCTTAGAACTTTTGTATTTGGTATGTAACATTGTATAGTTTACCTTTACAAAGATTGTGAAAAAATAATTATCTCCAAAGGATAAAAAATATACTCTGTTCGTGGAGGGCGGGATGGGGGGTCCCTTAATTTGTACAGACTTATATAGAACAATTAATATTTACCTTAATAATATTTTACTTAGTACTTGACATTTAAGTTATCTCCAATTTTATCTTTAACTACTAACCTACTTTACAACGCAACGTATGTAACTGTAACCTTCACGTACATTTACATTAACGGTCACCTGTACTTATCTTTGTAGCTACAGTATGGAAAATTTGAACTATACGTATAATTTTGCATGCAGACCTCAACTTTGACCTTAGCCAACATTGACATTGACCTACAGACCTACTTTCTTGTTTTTGCTGCGCTAAGGGAATTTGATGTAAACTTATAATTTTGTAGATTTCAACTTTGACCTTAGCTGACATGACTCTGGACTACTTTCTTCTTTTTGCAGTTACAGCATGGAAATTACAACTAACCTATAATTTTGCATGCAGATTTCAACTTTAACCTTAGCCAACATGGACACTGTACTACTCTTTGCGGATATACAATTTTGCATGTAGATTTTAACTTCAAAATTGTGTAAACTTATCTTGATTCATTCATTGGCATTGCTGTTTTAACTAATGGTACTTAGGTGAGCAAGATAGGGTCATCATGGTCGTCTTGTTTACTGAATAGCCTACAAATTCCAAATATTTGCAAACAAGCAATCTTTGGGAATACGTCGTTTTTCAATACGCTCATTGTACTCCTAAACATTTACTGCACAGTTTTGTCTTCTTAAAACACATTTAATTATGTTAATATTTTCATTACATTTAATACATAGAAAAATACTTACATATTTTGAATTAGTGCTACTATTGAAGCATCCATCAGTTCAACCGATTTTTTTTCTTAATTTTATATTGCATATACAACAATTTAAGAAAACAGTGTTAAAGCAACGAAGTTATGTCGGCATCTTAAATGTTTCAACATGTTAAGTCTTATATATGCTGAAAAAAACTTTTATCCTTTTCTTCATTCAAAATCTGTGAAGACAGAATGTTTATCAGGTGTAATATTGCAGCATTCTTTTAATGAGAGTATCAGAAATGATTATATATCCGAATATTGAACTAACTGGAAATTTAAAAGCTTAATGTTTGAAAATGGTGCACGGTTATTATTTATCGATAACGTTAGGCGATATTAAAATTCATGTACTAAAATATACATCAAGGTTATGAAACCAATGCCATGGTAAGATTATTAACCGTCACTGTTTTGGTATTGTAGGAGTTGCACAGAAATCAGATCATTACCAGATGATATTGACATTCTCTTCAAACATTCAGATGTAGAAAGTACAAATAAAATTCTGCTAGAAATGAAAGCAGTTATAAAAATGCTGAAAGAAACAAAGCAGAGATGTATTCAGGGTCTCTTATCATCAAAAGATAAAGCCGTGAAAGCTATTATAGGAATTAGAAAAGATTTGGAACACATCCTTAAAGATCTTGAAAGACAGTCTATTCAAGAAGTCGAGAATGAATGTAAAAAGATTGAGTCCACATTAAAAGAGGAAATCAATAAAGTTGGCGAAAGTGAAGAGGCTATTCAGAGAGCTGTAAGTGATTTGAAATCTTCAGAAGGTAACAGAACTCAGCAGTTTGTCAGTATGAAAAATGCTCAGAAAAAGACTGAAGCTTTTGAAAACATGTCTCGTTCTCTTGATAGACCTCTCCCTACTGAGATAGAATTTACTGCAAACACAAACATAAAGGATTACCTGAAGGGATTTAAAATGTTTGGAGAAATCCGTAGTCATGTTGCGAATACAATCAGCCCCAAATCAAACCTTTACTCAGTTCAGAAAAGTACAGACATGGATGTGATGTTTGCAGATGATATGACCCCTTGCAATATGCATGGCTGTTGTCTGACTGAAAACGGAATGGTTTTGCTGGCTGACTATTGGAATCAAGCATTAAAACGTATAGACCCCGTTCAATTGATAAAAGTAGACAAATGTGGACTTGCCTGTAGTCCATGGAGTGTATGCTGCACATCTAAAGACGAGGCGGCAGTGAGTCTTGCCAACAGGACTATTCAGTTTGTGTCTCTAGGAACCTGCATGTCACTAAAGCACAAACTGAAACTGGGTCATATCTGCTTTGGTATTGCTTATAATGACAATAAACTGTACATATCTGACAAAGGCAACTCGATTTACATATATAGTATGCGAGGAAACTTCATGCAGAATGTTTCCAATATTGGTCTCTCTATTGGTAAAAACATGTCATATTTGGTTAGCAGTAATAAGGTGTTTGTGTGTGACAGGTACAAAGGTCTTGTTACTTTTGACGCACAAGGGAATCATCTCAATACATTCAGTGACCCACATTTAAAGTTAGCGCATGGTGTTTGTACAGACAAGCAAGGAAATGTGTTTGTATGTGGCCACGATTCACACAATGTGTTACACGTAGCAGGAGATGGGAAAACAAAGCTTGGTGCTGTTGTCAAGAGCTCAGATGGCTTAATGAATCCATTGTCCATGTGCTTCGATCAACAACACGCCTTACTTATTGTTACACAAAGCAAAACTAATAAACTAAAAGTTTTTTACCTACAATGATTATAAAATAAACAACATTTATCCAGTAAACCCTAAAAGTTTAGGCTTTTTTCACTCTCATGATAAAAAGAATGGTTTTTAGTGCCAAATAGCAACAATAAAGTTGTATCGAAAATACCATCAACATTTAGTCACATTTTTTCAGGTGTGTGTGTGTGTGTGGTTTTTGTTGTTGTTGTTGTTGTTTTTTAATTTATAATGAATTCAGTTTAGCGTGTTAGAAAACTGAGGTAAACGAAAATACTTAAAAGTAAATTTCGACAGCAAAAATATGTCCTTTGGATAGAAATTAAAGTTTCGGTAAAATGTATCTTGTATGTTCATTTATAGATCAGCTTACGTCATACTGAACGTTGAATATACAAGCAGGGAAAAACATTCTCTTAGAGTTATATGACTATGAAAACTTGTTGGTATTATTAATTTTGTCATTCTGTTATTAGTAGAATTATTTTTATGCCTCTGAAGGGAGGCATATAGTTTTTGAACTGTCCGTCGGTCACTCCGTCATTCCGTCAGTCCGTCCAAAAACTTTAACATTGGCCATAACTTCCCTATTAGTGAGTGGATTTACTTCATACTTGGACACAACACCCCTTTAGACAAGACCTTCCCCCTGACTTATATTTCTTTGACCTTGACCCTGAATGACCTTCCCCTCGAAGATCGAATTGTTAAAAAACTTTAACATTTGCCATAACTTCCATATTAATAAATGGATTTACTCCATGCTTGGACACACCACCCCTTTAGACAAGACCTTCCCTCTGACCTATATTTGTTTTGATCTTGACCCCTGAATGACCTTCACCCTGTAGATCCAATTGTACAAAAACTCTAACATTTGGCCATAACTTCCACATTAGGAAGTGGATATACTTCATACTTGGACACTACACCCCTTTTGACAAGACCTTACCACTGACCTTTATTTATTTGACCAGAAAAAGGTCAAGGTTATACAGGTGATAACAACTTACTTTCCGTCGAGTAAAATCTAACTTGGATTTAAAACCCTCCAGGTGCATTAAATTAGCTAAAATTTATCTTGGACTTAAATGTTGGAGTTAAGAGTCAAAAATGATGTTCTTGCTGTAAAATTTGGATTTAGAAGGCTGTTCTTCGTTGTTATAAATGAACAGAAAAGAAAGTCAGCCAGATTTAAGAAAACTCATGAACATGGTCATAAGGCTAGAAAAAATGGTAAATAATTTAGCTTCTAAGAAATATATTGAAAACGCTTTTGACGCACGCCCGGAGAGACTTGTCAGTGAAGACTTTGTTGCCTCTTCCTTGAAAACACTGAAAAAAGACATAAGTGATGAGATCAAGGCAGATCTGGATAAAGTATATGAGCAAAGGCACAATTAAAGAAGCTCAAACGGAGATAGAGTATCTTAAGAACTCAGAAAGCGATATGAAGGTTGGAATACAAAAGGTAATGGAGAAAAATGAAAAACTTAAAAAAAAGAAACAAGGAGCGAAACGAAAAAATCAACGATAACCACGATAGAGTTAAATACAATGAGCATTAGGTGAATGAACTTGAGCAATACACCAGGAGAGATAGCATCCGGGTCTATGGGATGGATGACACCGATAAGAATGAAACGCCAGAAGATACGGAGCAAATTAGACATTAATCTTGTTTCTACCGACATTGATATTGCACACTGAATGGGGAAATTTATTTTTGACGGCAATAGGCCTGTCATTTGTAAATTTATATACAGGACACATAAACTCAAGGTCATTGCGGCCAGAAAGAAATTGAATGGATCAAGCCATGTGATCAGGGAGGAACTTAAATAAAGAAATGTAAGACTTCTGGAAAAAAAAATCCGAAAAACTGCTGGTCAGACGAGGGCAGAATTATTGTGCTTCTGACTAACGGAAGAAAGATGAAAGTAGATATGTACACAGACCTCTCAAGGCCTTTATTGTGAAAAAGTGTTGAAAGAAGGTTGAATTAACTCTCTGTGGCTCAGAAGAAACAGTGGATTTATGATACGAACTGTACATAGCTGTGTTATGTGTTAAAACTGTTGATTAGTACACGAATGTTTGATTTTTATTACCACACGTGGTTTTGTTTGTTGATTTATGTAAATAATGCCCTGTCATGCGCATTTTTAGAATCGCTTAATTTTCATTGGTCGTAATCTAGTGGTGTGCATTACGTAGTAGAACATATTTGATAAATTGCGTTTTTGATTGTTCGATGCAAAGTATCGTGTAAATACACATAAAAAGTCGACGTCACCAGTTATTGCGCTACTTATTTTGTACATGTTTTAAATATTTTCCTAATAAAATGTTGTTTATTGACTTAACTCAGATGGATAGAGCTGCTGGCGTAAAGTTAACATGTCACAAGTAATGATGTAACTTGTAAGATATGTCCATGCTTGAGAGTTCGATGGTATTTCTTTTTATGCACAAGCGATAAGGGTGAAAATGAATATAATCAAGTGGCCAAACCAGGAAATGAATTGTACATAAATGAAAACTTGGGAAAAACATGTACGTTTTAACACTCGCGTGTCATTATTGCATTTGGTTAATATTAGACAGGGTTGTATCCATTTATGCTGAAAAATTCAGGCAATGACTCTGAAATATTGATTTGCTCTTCTTTTCTGTTATCTCGTTAATAATTATTTTGATATGCATGTATGTACTGTAGATCCTTTGCTTTGCAAATGATAAAAAGAAGTTTATGCCATAGTTTTGATACTTGAGTACATGTTAGCCTAGTTTTTTGATATAGATGGTTAGTCATGATGTTGCTTATTATGCAGAAGTTTTTCTCTACAGTATACTTTTTTGCACGTATAATTAATATACATGTATGTTTATCTTAATTCATACTAATAGTTATCATAGTTGGGTGAATGAAGAAAATAATTTAGAGGCCACATTAAACAATATTATTAGAACAAGAGTAGTAAAAATTATAATAAAACACAGACAACCTTCTTGTTTTCCCGAATTTTTATTTACGTAATGCAAATATGTTTTAAGATAGGTTGGTGCAGTGCAGAGAGGATCAAGTTTCGGGTAGTTTTCTATACCTAGCAGTTTAAATTTTTTTTAACTGTTAAGTTTTCCATAGTCAAACAGAATTACAATTTCAGCTATTGTTTTACATAATGACTGAAAATGTAAATTATGTCTCAATGAATGTTCAGGGGTTAGGGGACAGCCAAAAAAAGAGAAGACGTACTTAATTACTTAAAAGGGAAATATACAACGTTTATTTTTTACAAGATACACATTTTACGAATAAAGAAGTTAATTATATCCGTTCTCAATGGGGATATGAATGCTATTTCAGTAACTACAAGTATTAGCATTTCCAAAAATGCTTGAAATCGCCGTTCAGCCATGCATTTCGTCTTATCCATAGATGAATGTATTTCATGTTCTTCATTCATTAATTTGATAATCTTACAACATGCTTTGCACTGAAAAGCGAAGTTATATTTGATAATTTTCACTATTTTTATTGTAGCTGGACTATTTTTGAAAGCGGACGATTTGGCTTCTTAATGAAAAACATCCCAATATCTTTATACATCATGTTAAAATTTGCAGCATTAAAACCTTGTAAATATTGCTTTGTCGTAAACCAGTCTACGCATAATTAATTGACTATTTGCGTAGTTTTTTAACTTTATTTATTACTAAAAATGTATACTTAACAAAAGCTAGATACAGTTCTTCAATACCATAAGAATATTATATGTACAATTTAAACAGAATAAATTTTAGGTAAAAAAATACGATATTGCCCTGACCCTAATCAAGCATATATAAAACACGGAAAAATCCTGATCAAACTCCTCGCACGCTTTGCTACTTTTACTGTACTAATCAGGGGAAGTAACCCCTGCGGGGAGTTTGTATCCTGATTAGAATTGCCCGGAAGCAAGCATTTATTTTTTTCTTTAAGTGCAAGTTTTGGAAAAAACAAACAAACCATACTCTTATTTAGACTACATTCTCTAGTAAAAATGACATGTAGCAAAAACAATTGCGATTATCCTGTATTTATCCTACAAGAGCCTGAAGACTGGTACTGAGATCGTACATTGATGATGGTATTTTTCAGTTGTAAGAATAAGTAACCCGACAAACATGGCGGTTGGGCGAGTCCATTTACGCATCCCTTGCAGAACAATTTTGACGTCCATTTTGTTATCATGTGATATGAAATGCTTTGCTTTGATTGGCTAAAGGCAGGCGGTGTACAGGTAAAACTGTTCAAATCTTGTTGATTGTATATATCGCCGTCCAGGAACGGCGATAATAATAGTCAATCTAGAGGTGTGGCAATATTTATCAATAATAATTTTGACTTTAAATTTAAAAGTCTTGAATCAGATCAAAATGGTAATTTACTTGTTATACATGCATACATTTCAAATATTGATATTATTTTAGTCTGAATATATGGACCAAATAGAGATGACCTAATTTTTAAAACAACATAAAATAGAAAATCTTTCAGTTAGAAACCCTATGTATAATGGTAGGAGACTTCAATATGGTATTAAATCCAAATATAGACTGTTTTAACTATTTTAACATAAATAATCCTAAGGCCCGGGAAATTGTTTTGGATATGATAATTGAATGTAATTTGATTGATTGTTGGAGGGAACAATATTTAGAAGAAAGGCTTGGTTTAAAAGAAACCCTATAAAAAAGCTAGGCTTGATTTTTTCTTAATTTCCAATAATCTTTTTTTACAGATATGAGCAGTGTGGATATTGTGTCAGGTTATAGAACTGCTCATTCCATGATTTTATTAAGTATTCAATTAGGCAAATTTAAAAAAGGCATTTCATACTGGAAATTTAATAATTCCTTTTGAAAGATATACAGTACGTAGATGAAATTAAATCCCTTATATCCCAAGTCAAATTACAAAATGATTCTGAGGTCCAAGAAACGGAGGTACATTTAGAAAATATAAGTAATAATCTTATAAGTTTTAATATAGATGATAAACTATTTTTTGAAACACTTCTAATGGAAATTAGGGGGAAAACTATTTGGTACTTATCTTATAAAAAACCAAGAAGACAAAACTCAGGAAAAATTATTGACAGAAAGTAATTTAGAAAGACAGTCAAACATTAATTACCAGATTTTAGAAGAAAAAAAGAAGAATTACTTCAATTCCGAAATAAGAAAATTCAAGGTGTTTTTATAAGATCTAGGACCAAATGGATTTCTGAAGGGGAAAAACCATCAAGATATTTTTGTAACCTGGAAAATAGAAATTATGTCTCAAAAACAATGAATTCTTTATATGATGTCTCTGGTACATTGCTTTCAGATCAAAAGGAAATTCTACAAGAAGCTGGTCATTATAAAAAATTGTATACTTTAAGGGAAACAGATAATGTCATCTTACTGCTTTAATTAATAATAAACTAAAACTGAATGATGAAGAAAGCCAAAGTTTTGAAGGTCTTTTAAGTTATAAGGAAATGTTAACCAGTTTTAAAAAATGTCAAATGATTCTTCTCCAGGTAGGAGTGGTATTTAATTTTTTGGAATGATTAAGGCCATTTTGAAGTAAGAGCAGTTAACCAAGCTTTAGTTTCAGGAGAATTATCAGATATTCTTAAACAAGGGGTTAAAACGTGTATCCCTAAAGGAAACAAAGACAAACGTTATATTAAAAACTGGAGACATATTTAAATGTTTCTGATAAAATTGCATCAGCTAGCATTGCCCAACGCCTTAAAACAGTATTAAATAAACTGATAAGTGAAGTTCAAACTGGTTTCTTATCTGGAAGATACATAGGCGACAATATAAGAATTATCTATGATATTATGCAATATATAGAAGATTATCAAATTCCTGGACTGTTGTTACTAATTGACTTCGCAACAGCTTTTGATTCTATATCATGGACATTTATGCATAAAGTTTTAGAATTCTTCAAGTTTGGTGAAAATTTCTTTAGTCGGGTAAAATTGTTTTACAAAAATATTCATTTTTATGCCCCCACAAAGTGGGAGCATATAGCGTTGCACTTGTCCGTCAGTCCGTACGACCGTGCAATAATACGACCGTACGTCTGTACGTACGTACGTCCCGAAATTTTGTGAACGCAACTCCTCTTAAACCGGATGGCAGATTTTGCTTAAACTTTCAGCGATGAACAACCTTAAGGTGTAGATGATAGTAAAGGAAGGAATTTTTGCTTCGCTAATGTGATTCCTCATAGAACATAAATATTTACAACATTTTTATGTCGACTATTCAAAGAATATGGAGGTCTATTGTACTTGCGGCGTGGCTATCGGGTTAAAGTTTTAGGGCAAGCTTCTCATTTTCACTATTTCTTCCCTTTCTACTGCAGATATTTGGTTCAAACTTGGCCGTAGACTGTGTCATTCCATCAAGGTCCATAACTCTGTTAAGCATTTTTATTAGTTATTCCCCTTTTAAGACTTTGAAAAATCTTTAATTTCAGGCTTTTATTATACCTTCAAGCACTAAGAATAGTCAAGCGTGCTGTCCATCCGACAGCCCTTGTTTCAGTATAAAATATCTAATTTTGAAATAAAAGGACAACATAAATAATATACAAAACACCTTAATTCATTTGCAACTACAGAAAAAAAATGTTCCCCACCTAAATCTTACATACAGAATATACATGCTCTTGACTATGAGCACTTATGCATAGTGGGGGCATCCGTGTCCTATGGACACAGTTCTAGTTGTGTAACAATAAATGGACAGTTGTCAGACTGGTTTCAAGTACAACGTGGTTGTCGTCAGGGCGATCCTTATATTATGTGCAGAAATTCTTGCAATACTTATGAAAAATAATACAAATATAAAAGGTATCAGACTTAATGCATGTAACTCGAAATTTCTCTTATCTCAGTATGCTGATGACACAACTATAATGATTGATGGAACTGTTAAATCTCTAAGACACACTATGCAAGTATTAAAATTCTATGCAAAAATTTCAGGACTAAACATTGACGTAGATAAAACATTAGCTGTATGGATTTGTACTATGAAAGGGAATAAATAATTTGCCCAGAGTTTAACCTTCAGTGGGAATCTGGATGCTTTAAGATACTTGGTGTTACTTTTACTATTAATTTAAATAACATGTTTCAGGCTAATTATTTATCTAAACAGGAGGAAATTAACAAGTTATTTTCTCATTGGTCAAGACGTATCATTATTCCAATTTGTAAAAATGTTGTAATTAAGTCATTAGCCTTATCAAAAGTAAACCACCTTATTCTTAGTTTGCCAAATCCTGATATAGAATCAATTAAAACTATACAAACTCCTTCTTTAAATTCCTATGGGAGTCAGGATCAGATAAAATTAAAAGAAATGTTATTCAGAATTATGAAGTGGAGGTCTCAGAGTGATAAATTTAGAGACATTTATAATGTCTCTAAAATTGACATGGATAAGAAGGATATTAATGTATAATACTAAATAATTCAACTTTGTTAATGACATGTACCCTTTTCTATCAAGTATTAGTAAATATGGAGACCAATTTTTGATAAATAAACTTCAGACAGTGCAAAATAAATTTTGGAAGGATGTTTTTACTGGTCTCATCCAGTTGTATAAACAGTTCCCCAAGAATTAGAGTGAATTTTGCTCACTTCCTGTTTGGCATAACTCTATGTTTAAAATAGGTGGTTCTACTGTTTGTTTCCCAAGATATGTAAAATGCGGCATTATTTTGGTGAATGACTTTTTAGCCAGTAAAGGTAATCTGCTATCATTTGATGAATTTTTAACTAAGTTTGATATAGATACCAATTTTTACAGTATCAAAACATTATAGAGTCTTTAAGGAGATTTTTATATTAAATGTCTTTTAGGCAGCTAACTCAGAAAGAGGAAATGCCTATTCAGCCTTTAATGATTAAAATAATCAATAGTTAAAAGAAGGTTATATTCTTAGCGCAAATACATCCTCTACTGCTAAGAGAAAATGGAAAGATGAACTCAATTTGAATGATGGTTTTAACTGGAATTGCATTTATAGGCTCCCTTTTAATATTACAAAGGGTTCAAATTTATAATGGTTTCAGTATAAAGTTAACCATAGGATACTGGCAACAAATTATCTATTACATAAAATGAGAATAAAAGATGTTAATACATGTTCTTTCTGCAACAACCATATTAAAACTATAAAACATTTATTTTGGGATTACAAGTTAAATTCTTCTGTCTGGGAAGATATAAAATCATGGATAAATTCAAAATGTACAGATGTCAACACACATTGGACCATAACAAATAATATTCTAGGCAATGAACACTTAAATGATGCAAAATCTTGGAAAATAATTATCTCCAATTTCAGTTATTTAAATGTCAGCAGACGACAAAATTAGACCATTAACTGGAGACTGGATTGAATAATGTTTTTATTTTCACTAGGCAAAATCAAAGGTAATCGAACGAGCGATCCAGGGTCGGGATTCCAATGCTCTACACATTGACAATTGCTACTATATAAAAGTACATAAAGGGAATCGAAATAATCTGTTGTGTATGAAATTCCTTAAACCCTACTTATTTTTTTTATTGTAGAATAAATGACTTGATTTCAGCAAAACCATTAATTTTACGAACGTGTTCAATTAAAATCTGCCTCTATTTAGAAAAGGAACAATATCTAGTTTCTTTGTAAAATTAATCTCAAACAAAGATTTAAATGTTAAAAAGATAATACCATGTCATAGAACAAATCCATAACTTGGACAAATTCAACAACAAAAGACATTGTATTGTAATTCATGCAAGTATTCAAAGACTCATGTTTTTTGACGACGCTGAATACGAACCTATAAAACAGGAACATTGTTTGTTTTAATAAAGATCATAAATACCATTTTTGATATCTATGGCACTTTCTTTTCTTTTTTTTATATTATTAATGAAAAGCCTTTAAACACTTTGTTTAGAAAGGAAATACAAATGTAAATCGTATCGATGTTGACAGACATTTATCGCAAAATATTACACAAAGCTAGTTTAAATAATATGTTAATGCTTTTACGATCGCAACGCTGAAAACCAAATGTCAGATTTTAATAACACGAAGTATATTGATCATTAGAGATACTCCAAACTTACCTGTTCCAAAGTTAACGGGATTAGCTCTGTCTTCGATTTTGCCAATTATTTTTCCTTACGAAACCTGACGTCCTGCACCTAATCAGCCTCTCATGAGTATTAGTATAAGCTTCAATCGTTTGTGTAATCACCAAAATATGATAAAAATACATTTCCAGACATTTTATCGACCCATCTATGAGTCAGTCGCTTTAAGCCATGGTTGTAGTTCTTCGGGACTGCAGAGACAACATAAGAACATCGAGTCAATAACATTCGTCTGATGATACCATTGTGACGTCTACTGATTTTTAATTTCATATATTTATTCTATGTAACTAAAGATCAATTGACTGATGACAGTAAAACAATATTTAAAATTTAAAACATTCAAGAAAACTCACTTTTATTTTGAGAATGGTCTTAAAATAATTTACTACAGACTACCATGATTTATTTCATGTTTTTCCTTAGCAAATCTTCATATACTGTTCATTTAACCATTTTACGTGTCCAACAATTTTCAATTCACTTCTAACAACTTATTTGTATTCAAGATGGAAATGGTTGACGTAACAAAGAATTTTTTTCAATTATGAAATGACGAAAAAACAACCAACTATAATGACACGTATGCATTGTTAAGGTTTTTAAGATGTTGTCACGTGAGTTTGGCATTACATTTCGAAATAAGTATGATCCCAACATAGGCGACAAGAAGTGAATGGTACTATTTAACAACATCAGCACCATAATCATCACTGTTCGCCCATCAATACTGGAGGAATGGAATTAAATTATTTATCTTCAAGACTGATATTGGTACTAATAAAAGATAAATTCGTTCATCCAAGAGGCTGTTACATTATATGAAGTATCTCAAAAGTATAACCTTGCAGGAGAAACGCCTTGAGATACATTCTTAAAATTCCTTGAAATACGCATTGAAATACACCGTAAAACGCCTTGAATGTTAAAATACAAAGAGAAAATTGTCCATTTTCCATCATGTAAACTAGAAGGAAATTAATGTTGCAGGCAAAACCATGATCATGAATGTCTTTTCCTGTATA
Source organism: Cyclina sinensis (assembly GCA_012932295.1). Taxonomy (NCBI): domain Eukaryota; kingdom Metazoa; phylum Mollusca; class Bivalvia; order Venerida; family Veneridae; genus Cyclina; species Cyclina sinensis. The sequence continues at coordinate 38,281,723 of JAAONU010000011.1, read as the reverse complement.
TTTAAAGGTAACAATTTTATACATCTCCATCATTTTTTTATCACAGGATTTTTAACTTAATCGTACGTCAAATTTAGGTTGCATCTCATCATTTTTCTACTAATTATGGGTAATTCAGTCAAAAACATTTAATTCTGAAATCGATCACTCCAAGCAGTGCAGGCCACCAATGAATTCCGTTCTTTTAATATTTCTCAAATATATGAAACGAATATTATCAAGGTTATATATAAATATGAGTTATATAATTGCTTGTGTAGAGCCGGTTTCATGTTGTGTTTTCTTGTCAAGAGCTTCAAACTCTTCAGCAAAGACGTCATTCTTTGTAGTTATGTAAGTGTACTTAATTGTTTGCATGGAAAAGTTCAGTTTCTGTTTTAGATCCTACTCTCATTAAGTCGCATGAAATTACAGACGAATTCCACCGAGAATATTTGATTTACAAGACTCAACTAGATGTTTTTTGTGAAAAACGCATGTCTCCTCCCTGCACCCGATGGAAGGAACGCCAAGGAAGATATATCACCTTTTTGAAACAGAAGCCTCTGTCATTTATTATTGTATAAAGAACATTAACATATGTATGGTTATGATCCCAGAATCAGGGTTCTTCTACTCAATAAGGGCAATCACCCTATGAATTTTGAAGGCTCTGGGTGAAATAGAACTCCAGTTATTGTGCGGAAACGGTTTACACTCTTCGGACCCCTATGACCTTGACCTTTGACCTACTGACCCCAAAATAAATAGGGTTCTTTTACTCAATAATGACAATCAACCTATGAAGCTTGAAGGCTCTGGGTCAAACAGTAGTCCAGTTATTGAACGGAAACGGTTTACCCTCTTCGGGCACCTGTGATCTTGACTTTTGACCTAATAATCCCAAGGTCAATAGGGTTCATTCACTCAATAAGGGCAATCACCCTATGAAGTTTGAAGGCTCTTGGTCAAACGGTAGTCCAGTTATTGAGTGGAAACGGTTTAAACTCTTCGGACCCCTGTGACCTTGACCTTTGACTTACTGACCCCAGAATCAAAAAAGTTTCTTTTACTCTATAAGGGCAATCACCCTTTGAAATTTGAAGGCTCTTGAAAAAATAAAATTTCAGTTATTAAGCAGAAACGGTTAACACTCTTCGAACCTCTGTGACCTTGACCTTTGACCTACTGACCCCAGAATCAATAGGGTTTTTTACTCAATAAGGGCAAAAACCGTTTGAAGTTTGAAGGCTCTGGAAGAAATAGAACTCCAGTTATTGTGCGGAAACGGTTTTCACTCTTCGGGCCACTATGACCTTGACCTTTGACCTACCGATCCCAAAATCAATAGGATTCTTCTAGTCAATAAGGGCAATCAACCTTTGAAGTTTGAAGGCTCTGGATCAAACGGTAGTCCAGTTATTGAGCGGAAACGAAGTGTGACAGACGGACAGACGGACAAGGCAAAATCAATATGTCTCTCCCAGAGCGGGGGAGACATAATTACTACCATTACAAGTGACAAGACCTTGAATAACCTTGTGTACCGTCCCGCCAAGCGGCTTTATACAGGCCTGAGCCAGTACGCTTAGTTCTGCGATTTATATCACCAATCCATGCATATTTTTATTAAAATTTATATGCTTTTAAAGAGGAAATATAGTAACAAGCTGTTATGGATACAAATATTTGAAGCGTTGAACACATTACGGGGTTATAGAGGTTGCGGTAAATATTTTTTCTCTACTTGAAATGAATATAATTCAATAGAAAGTAAGCTAGTTTTCAACAGTTTTAAAATTTACAATAATCATTTCATATCATATGCATAATATAATACCTCCTCTGCGAATAGGAATTGGAAAATAGATCTATACTGGTGAGAGACTTGGTAAACGGTGTAATACATATAGAAACTGTGGAATCGACGTTACAGTTCTACTTTGAGTGAAGCCTCTATAATGATTTATAAAAACGTCAGTTTACTTTCAGTTGACGTATATTATTGAAGGTGAAATCACATTTACCCTCTGATTTATACTGTAATTAGTACACTTAAAATATACTTATATTCTATAAAGACAATATTTTTCATAGCGCAACTCAAAGTGGCCCAATTCAAAAATGTTTTAACTAATAATCAAACTTTATCCTGAAAGAATATCCCGGCAAAACACAGTTAAAAAATATCCCACACATGTTTGTTCACCGTGATATTTCCTAAACAAATGTCAAAATAAAGAACAGAAAATACAGAAACATTTAACGATAAAATGTCGTCTGTTCTGAATAAAGCGTCTGCTTTTTTGGTGCCTTTTAAATTCCACGTGCTGTGAATCAAAACAGCGTTCTGTTGGAACTATTGGATACCAGACATGGGGTAATCGTAATCATGTAATCGTAATCGATTGCATTTAATTACAATTTGTCCATGTAATCGAATGTATTCGATTGCTTTTTAAAAGTCGATTACATTTAATCGTAATTGTAATCATTACATGAGCGAAAAGTGGTGTAATCATCGATTACATTTCAATTACAAATCGATTTCTTTGGCATAGAAAAAAACTTCAATTATGGAACTTCTGAATTATATACTTGTGCAAATATGATATTTCATATTAAAAACACTGCAAAGTGCACTGGGTGTAAAATGTTAAACTAGTTTTACTTTGAACAGATTCAATTAAAGGTGAAATTTATTTAATTGAAAAGTTTTACTTTTCTTAAGTTTCATACATAACTAAGTTATTTGATTTTACTGTTTGACTTTACACAATCTTTCAGACTAAGTTATGATTTAATTATATCCCATAAATATTTTCACCTTTTGTTATCAGTAACAATCAACTTTTATATTCTGCCTGAGGCTTAAACAAGTATTTGTGAAATCAATAACTGATATTGTACAATAATACCTAGTTTGTTGTCCCCTTGCTGAAGATAATTGGTATAATCACTCAACAGAAGTGTAAAACCAGTTCATGATTTTCTGTTTTATATATATAACACATATTGTGGTTATTTCAATTCTGTCTGCACAGGAATCAAGTGTTATGGCTTCTAAGTTTTTTTAATATACCACCAGATGCTAAGGGAATAACAAAGCAAAATGCAGTTTTTTTTTCAGCCCCAGTTGAGCGACTGTTTAGAATAGCTGGCAAAATATTTTGTCCAGAGCGCTGTAGACTGAGTGATAAAACATTTGAAAAATTAATTATGATAAAATGTAACTCACACATTTAAATTTAGTAGAAGACACATGTCAGTCATCCTGGTTACTTTGTAAAATTTTGCGAATTGTGTGCTGCAGCTGTGTTCATGTTTTTGTGTAAATAAAAATAACAGTGTTATTTGGATTTTTTATCTGTTTACTGCTATGAACACAATGAAAAGTAATCGTAATTGTAATCGACTACATTTTCAGAGAAATTGTAATTTAATCGGTTACAGTTTAAAAATATAGTAATGTAATCGTAATCGTAATCTAAATTTTATTGATGTAATCGTAATTTAATGGATTACATTTAGAAGTAATCGACCCCATGTCTGTTGGATACCAATGTTGCATCTTGGATAAGGCAATGAAAGCTCGCTGAAACGGAACGGCAAATATCTATTGATCCTTCATTGCCAGATAATGTGTCGTTGTATTAAGATAATTTGTAATCCCTATTTATTCATTATTTTTCCATAAATCATTTCTGAGTTTGGAGACAAATTTTTATCTTAAAAGATATAAATTCTAAGGCTTCGGTATTTTTCGTGTCTAAAGTGTGCATTAACATGTTGGGCTACCAAGACTACGGACAGAACTAAAAACTGATCTATGATCCAGAAGTACAAGCTAGGTTATGTTTTCAAACAATGCGACACAGAAACTAATCTGTGGGCAGGCAGAAAGGCCTAATGTAAGAAAACTGTTGTAAGAGATAGATTTCAAATGTGAACAACACCAGGCTTTCATCTGAAACATTAGAAATTTGTTACTAAAAGTATATTCAGACATTCATGCAATAAATCACTTACTTCAGATCTGTCATGAGTTACTTATCACATGATCCTAAAAGTGTATATAGCCACTTTAACTTCGTGTTTTGAAAGCGTTAGCATACAGGCAAAACCGTGAAATAAACAAAGTTCAAGTAAAAACAATTCCTTTTTTTTCAGAAAAAGGAAGGTGTTTGAAAATTGCGAACTTTGAAATAAAAGGAAATTCCTATCTGATGACAAGAAGAGATGCTTCATCTGTTTCAATTATATCAGTATATCAAATCCTTTATAGGCGAATTAACTGTACAATATTATTCAGTATTTATGTTTTGACAGAAAACCAATATAAGAGAAATGTGTCAACAATATTTTAAGAGAAAACATACAAACGTTCTCTTTACAGTGATGTGTTGCTTATTTGTCTGTGATATATTTCGCCTGAGGTACTTGTCAGAAATCTTTGACTAGATCAATGACTTTTTTCATTATAAACACATATCTTTTCTTTTTAATCATTCATTCTAGATTGTTTTTTGAAAACAAAACAATAATGATCAAAGAACAAATAGCATGGTAAGAAGAAACCCTATAAACGTAATGACGTAATGATCAAGTGAGAAAGTGTTACACAACATGTTAAAACGTGGATGAGAACTACAACTTGGAAGAAATTGGAATAATTAATCACATTCTTTGCTAAGGTAAAATTACAACCCGTTCTTCCGGCACAAAGTTTGAATTTAGTTATAAAATTCGAGAAGTAATCACATCTTTTTTATAATTTACAATTTATACATGTTATTTTTATTGGTGTGTCTTTATTGTGTTTCTTGCACTTGTGGTTTAGTGTTATTTTTGCATTTAAAAATGGATGCGTTATGAGCAGTGTAATTCTGCACTACTGCCTCGTACAGTAGGGATAAATCTACGTCACAGCCAAAAATTGCGGCAGAAACTACCGATGTCGAAACGGAAACAGCCGATCATCAAAAACACAATTTTACTTATCAAATGGAATATTTTCATAATTTTGTAATTAAACCATTTTAATCAGTACATTGTGATTATTTTGAATAGACAAGGTTGATATAGTCGTGTCACATGACCTATAAAATTGTCTTAGTTCTTCAAAATATTTGCCTATTTGACAGGAATCGAAACGGAACAAAGTCTTGTCATTCGTCAAGTTCCACCTTTTCTTGATACACAAAAAATAGTTTACACTAGAAGTCCGCGTGTGATACTTAAGATTGTCATTTTGATTTGTAGGCAAGGATTCTTCTTCGTAAATGTGTTTCTACTTTGAACCGTGTAAAATGTTTGTACAAGGACTGTAGTCATACAGAATCTTAAAATAATTTTTCTTAGTTCTTTTGTATAGCTTTTTTTCCTACGCTGCCTCAAGTTAAGTGATGAGAAAAAAACTTTTAAGATATCTAGTGTTCTTTTAAATAGTTCTCAGTGCCGTAGCTAAGTCGGTTTTTTTTGTTGTTGTTGGGGCGGGGGCATATACCATTTTCGAAAGCTCTAAAATTAACTCCCAGAAACTTTTCTAATTTGCCTTAGAATACCTACACAGAACACCAAGGCAGATTGAGAATGTCTATATCTGAAAAAAAACTTATATCGTAGAATAAGATCTGTACAACAGATTGAGAATGTTTGTATCTGAAAAAAAAAACTTATATTGTAGAATAAGATCTGTACAACAGATTGAGAATGTCTGTATCTGAAAAAAAACTTATATCGTAGAATAAGATCTGTACAACAGATTGAGAATATCTGTATCTGAAAAAAAAACTTATATCGTAGAATAGGATCTGTACAACAGATTGAGAATGTTTGTATCTGAAAAAAAAAACTTATATCGTAGAATAAGATCTGTACAACAGATTGAGAATGTCTGTATCTGAAAAAAAACTTATATCGTAGAATAAGATCTGTACAACAGATTGAGAATGTCTGTATCTGAAAAAAAACCACATTCAAATTCATATTTTGAAAATATAAGAAGATTTTGAATTTTTGCTTTTAAAAAAGAAAATTCACCTAATTTATACCTGTCGTTTCAGCATTTTTCTAGCAGCTTATGTTCTCTAAGTTTAACCATTTACAAACAAAAAAGTAACATTTTTGACAATTATTTTTTAAATATGTAAAATACGAGTTTACAGACCTTTTTAATGATATAATATATTGAATTGTTTGATGAAAAATGACTTTGTAACCTTAATTACAAAATTACTATGTTATGCATTTTAACCAACCACCATATTTTTGCCAACCTTCAAAAAGTTACCTGTTTATTTTATGCCTACCAATGAAATATAGGGAAATATCAGTGAGATAAAAGTGATAATCCACTGTTTTGAATCAGTGAAATTACCATTTTGATAATCCACTGTTTGTGCCGGAACTACTTTTCAGGAATTTCCCCACCACGTAAATACAAGAGAATCCGCTGTATTTCAGACAGTGACAGCGAGTGAAATTTATTTACCTTGTTAAATCCAGTTATAATATTGAATTCCTGAGCCTAACTAGTTGTGAACAATGATGAAATTCGCCATAAATTATTTAAAATGTCTGATTTGTTTACATAACTCACATGGACAATATCCAATATGGCCGACTTTCAATTCAATTGATTAAATATTGTTACGGTCCAGCTATGTTAACAGGTCCCTTTGATCTCCTTTAAATGGGTAACGTGCTCGAGACTTGGAAACCGAAAGATAGGCTGGACTGTAAGGACGGAAGTGTCTTCACGAACAATGAAATGATCACTCTTATAACAATATTCTATTTTTATTAGAAATCGTTAGGATTAGAAGGAATCCAATGATAACTGCTTCAAACAGTAATGCCAGTAATACCCGTGAGGGGAGTCTAGGCAGTATCGAAAGATAGATAGATAGAACAGTTGAAATAGTTGACCACACTGCAACGCAGTAATATGGTAGTGTCAGTATACTTCTTTGTAGTTTGTTATTATTCCCTACTTCTGGAGGTACGTCAGTTAAGAGAAAACTATAGTCACAAGCAAGAGAGACTTTTAAAAGTTCAGGAATTTTAATAAGTACTAAAGTTAGTAAACTGTTACTAAATTCCAATGTTCACAAGAAATAACAAGATTCTAATGGCATCAACAAATATGCAAGGTAATTCAGCGATAATGTTCCATGAGCATCGCAATATAAACTACGACTACCGTTCTTTAAATGTATTGAAAATACAAACGTAAGTTTCAAAGAGTGGTCGAGTCAGTGACCGTAATACAAAGAAATAAAAAAAACAGTCTTTATCAAATATTCCTTGATAACATTTGATTAAATCTTAAATAAAACTCTAAAGTCAATGCTAAAGTTTTGCCTTATAAATAAATAAAATAGCCGTTTAGATGACAACGTTAATAAATGTGTTCTAACCGAAAGTTAAATGAAACCTGACTGAAGTTGATCGTTTTCTGACCTATTTATACTAAATCTGAGAAAACGAACAAGAATAGGTTCGAAAAATGTTCAAATGTACGTTTTGGTCGATGGACAATGTTCGACGTTCGAAAACTGATCAATTGACGTTCGAAAACAATCATTTCCGTACACAAAGAACGCTGTCAACCAACCGAACGACCGAACACATACAATTCTTAACATAAGTTCTATGAAAGTTTACAGAAAAATATGCCAAATTAATACAAATATAGGTAATAAAAATGACTAGTACCATGGAATGGCTATAAGAATTGCCTTTATGACAAAACATAATGTTGAACAGTTTGTTTACGAAGTTACTGGTGCAATTGCTATTGACAACGGAAGTTATACAACCCGTAATGCATCAGCGAACAATAACAACACCTGTCAAAGTTTATGAAGTAAAAATACGATAAATCCAACTTCCTAGCTAAGTGTACCCTGTTAACAATGAAATATGTAAATAAATAACGAAATAAATGATTAATCCTTGCAAATCTTACAGAATTTATGGTTGTCAGCCTCAAAAATCAACATATAAGAGGTTTACCGGTACGTGTAAAAATGTAAACAATGACGGTAATAACACACGATCTGCAAGTATATCAATACCCCCCTCTTACTTAGGCAAAGCTCCTGCTGCCTTCTTAAAATAGCAGTAAAATGAAGTGAAAGTATTTTCAACTATGAAACATCCAATATTGAGCATCGACCTTTAAGATAGACAAAAAATATTGAAAATCTACCTTTAAAGTAAAAATATAAGTTTAAGTATCAGAAACCTTAAGTACAAATTTATGCCTTTTTGTGTAAACACATTTTACAGTTCTATGCATATTTCTTTACCATCAAGAAAAACATTAATTAATAACAATTTTAGATATTCAATATAGTAAATTAACATGAAATTAATTAACATCAGTATATTAAATCAACATGCACATCAAACAAGTCAAACAATAATAATAGCACAAAGTTTATAATCTGAATCTTCTGCCAATGTCTATAAAGTTCATGTGTCATTTTTATACCTTTTCACAGTTTTGTTTTCAATATGTTTTACTTTCCAGTTTTCAGTCTATGCCATATGGGTATAAGTAATATTCTAATTTCACAGGTTCATTCACATGATCATCGTTCAAGTTGAAGATATTCAATATGTATTCATCAGCACTGTTAAAAATAAAGTCAGTTTAAAAGTTAAGACACCACTTCTCACTTGAAATAACATTTAAAATAAATTCACTGTTACAGTTTTTGTTTTTGTGGACGTTGTTATTTAAGTTCCATTTGTTTACAGTTCTAAATTTCATATAATTGGTTTATTTCGTTTGCTCATAATTTCTTTACCACACTCTTCACTGGTTTGTTTTCCTTTCCTTTGTTTGTAAGTTTATTTTCAACGTTTGGAGAATGTTCCTTGTTAAGTGACCTTTCTATTGTAGTTATTCTTCTTTCAATCCGGGCTAGCTCATCAACTATCTTCTCTTGAGTTTTTTCTTGGCACCGGATAGCTCGTGTGTTGCTGTTAATGGCCTCCACTATGTTTTTCATGCCCTCAGTGGTAGCCGAAGCTATAGCCTTTAAAGCCACGGTGATTTGACTGGGCTCCTCTTCCAACCTAGGTCTTTTCATGACCGGCTCCTCCGTATCTTCCCCATCAGTCTGTGTCTGGGCTGAGGTCATGGCTGGCTTTCCAGTAAAGCCTTGCGCCTCACGCAATAGGGGGTCATCCTGGTTGAGACTCAACAACCCCGGAAGTAGATCCTCAGTCCCTCTCTCATCTAGGCAAGGTGTACTCTGGCTTACCATGGAGCAAGGAGACCTATTTCTGAGCACTGGGGTGTTGAGATGGCCAGTTGCTTCCATCCTTGGAAGGACAGATGTTGTTACTGGTGGCGTATCAGCCCTACCTAGTACACTAGCCAGGTCTCTGGGGTCGATCGTGACCAGGTCGCTGGTCTTCTGAGGTTGGCTCTGTTTTGCCCCCATGGGTCTCATAAGGTTTGGGAACTCTCTCTGAGGGGTACTGGTGGATGCCACAATAGGGAGTGGTGTTGCCAAGCCTATAAACTGTGGCTGGCTGCTGAAATCCCCTAGACTGGTTGCAGTCACCTGCCTGCTCGGAGCCATCCAGTGTGGCATCACTAGCCCATCCACGACGGTGGTCTCCTCATCATCCATCCTGGTCATTTAATGGATCTTCCTGGCTTATGGTGTGCCGAGCATGCCAGCGTAAAGATTCCTCCTTACTCAGCATCACCATATCGCTATCCCCCACGTAAATAGGGTTAGTCGCTCTCTTCAGCACCTGGCTGTAATCAGGGGTACCTGTCTTGGCCTCTTCGTCTCTGTGTCTTCTGTATTTCTTGATGTGAGCAAGTAAGGTGTCCTTGTCTTCACACCTAAAACTGCACAAAGTACAGTAATAGGGTACCCTATCCATCGGGATATGTGTCTTCAGGACATGGCCCACCATCCGGCTCCTCCGTTCTATCTTGGCACAGTGCCTGCACTTGTAAGCTCTTCCCCTGTTTTGGAACTGAGTGAACATCCTCTGTAAACATAAATAGAAGCCTTCGAGTCATCTCATTTAATACACCTATTAATCTGGCCACTGACTCTTAAGTTAACTATCCCTACTTTCGTCAACTTAACATTACTCCGCCGTATATTTTGCTCCGTGGTACGTGTTACCGATCTGACAACGATATTTCGCCTAAGATTAGACTTTACCCATGCTTCCGTCAATCTCATTGGCTGAGAAGTGAAAATGTAAACAATGAAGATAGAATCAGCTGTTCAACTTTTTATCGCATTGTAAGTTAGCGTTTGCCCATACAATCACCAATTGGATCGAACTTTATACGACTATTAAAAGTAGTTACAAGTCAAACTGTTTAGGACACATTGTTTTAACACATATACAAATTAGACGGTGCTTATTTTCTCGTCTCATCGTTCAATAACTCCCGGGCTTCCGTACATGTATATATTCACACAAAACTTGTTTTGCACAGTTAATTCATATACAGTTAAATATTTACATTTCAAAAGTTTACTAATGTTATACAGTTCTTTGTTTTACATGTCCCATGTCCACATATTTCTATTTATCAGTTTATGTACAGAGGCATTGATTGCCAACAAATTTAATTCTTAATTAGACTTGCTGCGCGAGTCACCCATTTAGGAGGGTCACAACCCTCGTATAACTTTAGCTTGTTATGGTGCACCGTACGTTTAGTTCCGTCTTTATCGAACTGCACTACAAAACTTATTGATGAAAGTTTTTCTACAACCAGGTATGGTCCATCATAGGCTTTTTCCAACTTTGGAGTAACCCCTACTTTCCTTGTTTCATGTAAACACCAGACAATGTCACCAACTTCATATCGGTGGAAGGACAACTTGGCATCATAAATATCTTTGCTTCGCTTTCCACTTGAAGAAAGATGCTCTCGTGCCACCTCATGCGCTCTTAAAATTTGGGCCCTTAAATGTTGGATATACTGACTCTCGTTGCCTACTTCTTTGGACACTGCATTCACATGGCTGAACATCAAGTCTGCCGGCATCCGGATCTCGCGACCAAGACAAAGAAGGTTTGGAGAAAGGTTTGTCGCTGCATTTGGTGTACATCTGTAGGCACCGGCCAGACATCCTAGGTTTAAGTCCCAATCTTCCTGTGCACCAGCTAAATAGGCCCGAACCATTTTCAGAAGCGTACGGTTGAATCGCTCTACTTGACCATTTCCCCTAGGGTTTCTAGAACTTGTTCTAGTTTTTCTTATGTCTAATAATCGACATAAGTCTTTGAATAATTTGCTTTCAAAGGCAGACCCTTGATCGGAATGTATAGTAAGTGGACATCCCCAGTGAGCAACAAAATCATTAAGTATCCTAGAGGCGCAAGTTTCAGCAGTCTGGTCAGGTACAGCTATAACTTCCACATACTTAGTAAAATGGTCAGTTAGTACAAGGATGTATCTATTACCCCTAGGAGTTATAGGGAAGGGACCGGTGTAATCTACTGCTAATACATCCCAAGGGGCACCTGCTCTTAGGGAACCCATTGGAGCCCTTGGAATTTTAGGGGTTTTTCTATCAGCCGCACACACGTCACAACTTCTTACGTACAAATTTATATCATCCCTCATTTGGTACCAGTGATATTGCTGAGATATTTTAGCCTTAGTTCGTTTAGTGCCCATATGCCCTGCTGTAACTGAGTCATGCATCTGAAACAAAACATCATTCTGTAACTTGCGTGGCACAATTAACTGGAGACTTTCACCAGTACCGTCAGCCCTTTTGAACACCTTATAAAGAACATCACCTTTAAGTACAAGAGAATCCCAGATAGAAAGGTAATATCTGGCTGCATGGCTTTTACAGGACATAATTTTACTTGATGGGGGCTGCCGTCTATTCAGTGCTTCTATAAGGAAACCTATATCAGGATCAGTTGACTGATAATAAGAAATCTTCTCTGGTAATGAGGAACCTAACCAGTTTTTGGTATTCTGGCGTGTCACAACATTGCTTTCTTTTGTGGAAGTGCTTGGCATTTGTTCATCAGTTATGGCCCTTATATCACAAGAATCTACTTCGGATGATTTGCCCTCACTTTGACCTTTTACTTCAAGCATCATATTAGCTGCCCTCTGTGTGCATTTATGACATGGCCCACATTTTAATGGTTCACTCATGTCGACTTCATGACATTGGCAATCTCTTGGAGTTTGACATCGCGACAAGGCATCACAGTGACCTTGCTTAGAACCTTGTCGATACTGGATTTCAAAATCATAAGGGGCCAGTATTTCGATCCACCTTGCAATTTTTCCACTGGGCTCTTTTAGGCTAAAAAGCCAAATGAGTGCTTGGTGATCAGTTCGTACCAAAAACTTTCGACCCAAAAGATACTGTCTGAAATACTGTATAAAGTAAACCACAGCCAAAAGTTCCTTTTCGGTTATACAGTAATTCTTTTCTGCCTTACTAAGTGCACGGCTGGCATAGGCTATGACCCTTTCACGGCTGTCCTGAATTTGAGACATAACTCCGCCCATACCGATGCCCGATGAATCGACATCAAGGATGAATTGACCGCCATCATTCAAGGGATAACCCATTATATCAGGGCTAATTAGTGCACCTTTCAAGTCATTAAAGGCTGTCTCACATGAATGGTCCCATTTGAACACAGCATCTTTTTTTGTGAGATCTATAAGTGGTCTGGCACGTTTAGCAAAATTTTCAACAAATCTCCTATAGTAAGAGCCTGTTGCGACAAATTGTTTGACTTGCTTCGCATTTGTCGGTCTTGGCCACTGCACTATTTTTGCAATATTTGATGGGTCGGGACTCACACCTTCCTTTGACACCACATGTCCTAAGAAAACCACTTTACTTTGTAGCATATTACACTTATCTGGCCTCAATTTCAGGCCAGCAGCTTTAATTCTGCCCAAGACTTCATCTACACGTTGTATATGCTGTTCAAAATCAACAGCATAAACAATTATGTCGTCAATGTAGACCAGACAGGTAACCCATTGTAGTCCTTGTAAGGCTAATTCCATTGTACGCTGAAAGGTACTTGCACTATTATTAAGACCAAATGGTAATCTTGTCATCTCATACTGTCCGAACTTGCAGCAAAACGCACTCTTAGGTATGTCTGATTTCTTGAGAGGTATCTGAAAATATCCGCTTGTTAGGTCGAAGCAGCTAAAAAAACTCGAACCAGCTACCGCATCCAGGCAGTCCTGAATTCTTGGTAGAGGGAAACCATCCGGTGTAACAAGGCTATTTACTTTTCGGTAATCTACGCATGGTCTTATAGCGCCTGACTTCTTTTTAACTAATACTATTGGGCTTGCCCAAGGTGATGTACTCTCTTGAATTACACCCTTTTTAAGTAGGTCTTCTATAGCATTCTTCTCTGCTTCGGCATGCGCCAGAGGAACCCTTCGCGGCCTCTGCTTAATTGGCTTGGCATCCCCTGTGTCAATGGCATGCTCTGTTAAGTCTGTAAGTCCTATATCCCATTCATCCTTGGAGAATGTGTCCCTGTATTTAACCAAGAGCCCCGCTACTTTCCTCTTTTCTGCCTCGGATTTATCTTTAGTCGACCTGTCGAACAGGTCTTGTAGATGATCAGGAATTTCTTCGATCGAAGCTTCTAAAGAGTCTTTTGAGTGCGGTTGTGGCTTGAGAGTACTAACTCTTCGAATGCGGCTCAGATTATCGCATTCATCCTCATTCTCCTCTTGAGCTATAACACTCACGACCCTCTTGATTCTTTCAGCTTTACCAATTTCTGCATCTTGCCTTAATTCTACATCACAAGAAAAAGGATTGAGGACTCGGACCTTGCATGTTACGCCACTATTGATGTCCACAAGGGAGGTAGCCATCAATAACTTATACCTCTCTTTGAAACTATCAGTCGCCTCTATAATAAACTCAGCACATTCATTAGCATCATCAGCCTCTGATCGCTTTACAAAAACGTCAACCAGTGCCTCGGACTGGCCAGGGACAGTAAAGTTTTCTGCAACTACAACCTTTCTTGCTGCCTCACTTTTCCCTACTTGGAAACATGGAATCTCTACCCCATCTAGTATTATTTTGTCTTCACTAAGCAAAATATCTGCAGCCCCACCAACACCACATCCCAACACATCATATCCTAGCAAGACGTCATCCTCAATTTCAGCTACCTTAGCTTCCTTGACAACTTCTAGGGTATCTAGTGTCAATGTGAATAGGGCTTCTCCCCAATCGACTATGGGTTTTCCATTTGCAGCTCTTAAGCTTGTAGTTTTCTTCAACTTTGGTCTAACCTCTTCCTTAATTTTATTGTAAATACGTGATGAAATCAGAGTTCTTGATGCACCAGTATCTGCTGTGAATACAACTGGAACGTCCTCAACAAATCCTTTTACATATATACCAGCAAACAAACGATTAACATGGTTACAATCTGGTAACAAACCCTTATCTAGTATCGTCACTCCTGGTTCATCATTTATCTGCCCTTGGTCGTTTTTCTCTACTGGGACCTCTCTTTGGGCACAAGAGTTGGTCCATTGTAGTTTAAAGATTCTTTACCTTTAGCCCATTTGTTCTCTTGTTGCTTCTTGTTATTGTCTTTGTTCATGCTAACTCTTTCAGGACAGTCTCTGGCAAAGTGTCCAATCTTGTGGCATTGAAAACATTCTACAGCTCTTTGCCCTCTAATGTGTTTATTCACTTTGGTCTCGCCTGCTGCTTTATCTTGCTCTAATCTTTTAAGCCTCTGTAAGATATCAGACAGAGTACATTCTTCACTGTCTTTGTCCTTGTTTTCACTGTTTTCTTTCTTATGCTTTTCTAACTTATTAAAGCTGTGTGAAATATGTTCTTTCCTTCGGTTTCTTTGCTCACCTCTTTTGTAAGGTTCTGCTTCTGTTAAGGTTTCATCTTCATCTCGTGCTCTTCTAGTGCTGTTACGATGTCTCCGCATGCTTCTGGTTTGTTCAAGATTCACAACATGAAACACAGCAGCATCAATCGTTTCAGGCTCCTTATGATACTCTACCTCATAGCATACTTCATCATCACGTAAACCATCTAGAAATCTGCGAACAAGGTCCTCTTCACGTGTTTGCCTATCTCGAAAACCATGGGCTTTATCGTACAAGACTTTCAGTGCAGCAGCGAACTCTTCTGCGGTTTCTCCTACCCTCTGGTTTCTTTTACTAAATTTCACAGCAAAGTATCTTGGGGTTTTAATGACCCTATACCTGTTATTCATCTCATCTATTAATTTTCTGTAACTTAGCAAGACACTAGGTTGTAGCTGGGTAAATACAAATTCAGCAGCCTGTCCTTCGATGCGTGGTAATATTTGATCTAATCTTGTCTCATCAGACCAACCGTAACGCTGAGCTATAGCCTCAAATCGCGCTATCCACACCTTCCATTCCTCTTTACCAGTAAATGGTGCCACTTTAAAATGTGTGCCTTCATTTCTGTTGCGGGCAATGTACTGTGACATAGGATGGTTAAGCGCCCCATCATAATTGTCTATTACACGGGGTAGTGGTTCATACACATCATTTATAACATTGGCATTACCAGTTGTACATGGTGGTGAGCGAAAATCTACATATCGGTCTCTACAAGAACCAGTCACACCAGCTGATGTAAAGGGATGCCTATACTGCTCATCTTGACATGCATTTGTATTAGGTTGATAATTAACAGAATGTGCTTGAAACCTTGAATTAATTACAGGGTCAGGTATATGATTGTTTGAGTTCACATCAACTTCTTTAGCTCTGTTACTATTGCCATTATGTGTGCCTAAAGGAGGGCATTGTGACTGCTTCAAACTTTTCAATTCAGTGACTACATCTTTTAGAACACCAGTAATGCTGTTAAGGACATCTCTCACATCATTTGTTTCATTTGTACTTCGCAAGGTTGTTGATGTGTTTACACCAGTGTCTTCATGATGACATATCATAGGTGATAGGACTGGCGCATCATCCTCTTCACTTTCATGACTCTGTCCTTCCATACTATGAGAGTTGAAAAATATTGTATGCTCACTATCAACTGCTTGTACTGTATTCATCTTTGTATCTAGAGTCTCTCTAAGGCTTGGATTCGTATCACTGGATTTGACGTTAGATTATCAAATCCCACCACTGCCACCAAAAAGTGTTACGGTCCAGCTATGTTAACAGGTCCCTTTGATCTCCTTTAAATGGGTAACGTGCTCGAGACTTGGAAACCGAAAGATAGGCTGGACTGTAAGGACGGAAGTGTCTTCACGAACAATGAAATGATCACTCTTATAACAATATTCTATTTTTATTAGAAATCGTTAGGATTAGAAGGAATCCAATGATAACTGCTTCAAACAGTAATGCCAGTAATACCCGTGAGGGGAGTCTTGTCAGTATCGAAAGATAGATAGATAGGACAGTTGAAATAGTTGACCACACTGCAACGCAGTAATATGGTAGTGTCAGTATACTTCTTTGTAGTTTGTTATTATTCCCTACTTCTGGAGGTACGTCAGTTAAGAGAAAACTATAGTCACAAGCAAGAAAGACTTTTAAAAGTTCAGGAATTTTAATAAGTACTAAAGTTAGTAAACTGTTACTAAATTCCAATGTTCACAAGAAATAACAAGATTCTAATGGCATCAACAAATATGCAAGGTAATTCAGCGATAATGTTCCATGAGCATCGCAATATAAACTACGACTACCGTTCTTTAAATGTATTGAAAATACAAACGTAAGTTTCAAAGAGTTGTCGAGTCAGTGACCGTAATACAAAGAAATAAAAAAACAGTCTTTATCAAATATTCCTTGATAACATTTGATTAAATCTTAAATAAAACTCTAAAGTCAATGCTAAAGTTTTGCCTTATAAATAAATAAAATAGCCGTTTAGATGACAACGTTAATAAATGTGTTCTAACCGAAAGTTAAATGAAACCTGACTGAAGTTGATCGTTTTCTGACCTATTTATACTAAATCTGAGAAAACGAACAAGAATAGGTTCGAAAAATGTTCAAATGTACGTTTTGGTCGATGGACAATGTTCGACGTTCGAAAACTGATCAATTGACGTTCGAAAACAATCATTTCCGTACACAAAGAACGCTGTCAACCAACCGAACGACCGAACACATACAATTCTTAACATAAGTTCTATGAAAGTTTACAGAAAAATATGCCAAATTAATACAAATATAGGTAATAAAAATGACTAGTACCATGGAATGGCTATAAGAATTGCCTTTATGACAAAACATAATGTTGAACAGTTTGTTTACGAAGTTACTGGTGCAATTGCTATTGACAACGGAAGTTATACAACCCGTAATGCATCAGCGAACAATAACAACACCTGTCAAAGTTTATGAAGTAAAAATACGATAAATCCAACTTCCTAGCTAAGTGTACCCTGTTAACAATGAAATATGTAAATAAATAACGAAATAAATGATTAATCCTTGCAAATCTTACAGAATTTATGGTTGTCAGCCTCAAAAATCAACATATAAGAGGTTTACCGGTACGTGTAAAAATGTAAACAATGACGGTAATAACACACGATCTGCAAGTATATCAATATTACTCGGTATTAATCCACTTTTATAATTAAAGTATGTATGGCTAAAATTCAATAAATATTGATAAACTGTGTAGAGAAAAATAAATGTTATTTGATGAAAGTATATTCAGTTTATTTCAGCAGAAGTAAAGTTATCATATGTATTGGAGATTGTCTGCACTTTTATTTTGTGCGGAGTAACGGTTTGACCAAAGTACGCATTAACTGATTTGGGGCTCACCATGGGGAATTTATTGAAGGCCCTGAGTGAAAATGTCATAAAATAACCATTTTTGACGTGTTGGCATAAAATAAAAAGAAAATTTGTTTGTTTTTTAGTGGAAGATGGGAATTTATTTCGTCTCGTGAACACCATATGTTTATATTTTCACTCGTGGCTGCGCCACTCGTGAAAATATCACATATGGTGTTCACTCGATGAAATAAGTTCTCATCTTCCACAAAAACAAACAAATATCCTCTATATCTCTTATCAGTTACTTGTTACTATATTGTTAACAGATTTCAAAACAATAACATTCAACGTTCCTATACCTTATAATCCTAATAAGTCGGTGAGATTTGAAGTGAACATTAGTCACTTCTTGAAACCTCCACGGTAAAATTGTCCTATATTGTGTATATTTTGTCCCAGGATAGTAGTGTTTATTAAAAAAGATCAATTTAATGAGGGCTGACAAAATGTTCATTGGTATTCTAATAACTTAAAGCCGGGCATTGATTAGTGCCTCGCATATATATATGTAATGGGCCTACGTACACAGGAAAACTATTCCTGCTAAAGCAGAAAATATTCTTAAATTGTGGGACGCCACTGGTCATCGTCGCATAGCATTGGCAATAAACAATTATAAACAAGTGATTGAACATTATCATGACATACCGACATACACAATCCAAAAGTGGCGATGAAGACATTTTCTCGTATAATTCTGACGTACATTAAATTAAAATTAATCGATAAGAATTGTCACAACTATAAAAGAAAAAGGTTATTAACCCTACTTCTTTGATAGGTGTAAAAATTCCTATCAATTAACTTGTGGTATAGCTTATATATGACAATAAGTCTGCTGCATGTCCACTTGGTCAGTCTATATAAAAACAGTGTAGAATAAACCTCAACTTTATAGGAAAGAAATAAGTAAACATTCAAATATTAACATTCTTAATATATCTTCATGGAAGTTAATTCCACCAAAAACTACCCCAGAATGCAGGAAATCGCTCCTAGCAAAAAGAAAAAAATCCGGGGGAGCATCCCCACGGAACGCCCAAGACACGTTCTCCCTCGGTTTTTTTTTTCAGGTCTGGCTACGGCACTGGTTTTCTTTATGCCATTTTCCCTCTCAAAATCTTTTTAACACCTTAATTTCGATTTTACATTTCAGCATTTCTGCAATGAAAATGACTACTAGATATCGATCAAGGAAGATAATATCCACATGTATTTAACTATTTAACTTTAGTTACTTTACGTACAGACTCTATTAAGATCTTGCATGATTTTTTTAAGGTTTTCAGATTGATTAGATGAACAACAAAGCTGCAAATTAATTTACATTATTAAAGCGTGTGTCAAACGCAGTTGAAATATTCTCTTAATTTTGTAAAAACAAGACATGAAACTCTAGATTGTGTATGAAAGATCCAAATGAATCAATTAATCATACAGTGTGTTAATGAGAGAATGACTGAATAAATGAACGAACGAATAAATGATCGATAGAATTTACGAAAGGTATAATTATAATAAAATTAAATGAAAACTAATCAAAAATTGCGTGTTTAGACTACAACATAAATGAATGCATTCCGATGTTTAAGAAAAAATTTTGCCCGTTTTCTGCTGTTCAGTTATTCCGCTTTGATCTTAATCAAAACTAGGTCACCGGCTGCTGTAGTTAGATAACATAACGTATAAGGAAGTAAAATATTTTATTTCAAAATGGCCACCAGTGGAGAGGATACCGGTTCTGACGAGGTGTATCAATTTACATGTTCTTCTTGTGTAAAGAAAAACATAATCATGCCAGCTGAGAGTTATTGTGTGGAATGTCAGGGGTACTGCTGCCAGTCGTGTGTAGACACGCATTACCTTTCTCCCGCTTTGGAAAACCATAAACTACTGGATAGATCGAGTTTCAATGTGTCAAATCTGAGCACTTACCTACCGGAACTTCCGACTGAAAGATGTGTCAAACATACGTTTAAGGTTCTGGACATGTACTGCGGAAATCATGACGAGGTCGGTTGTACGACTTGCATAGCATTAGAGCACGGGTAATCAAACAGTGAATAGTTTTTTATTATTCACGCACCTCAGAAGTCTGAAATATGTACGTTAGGTCATCGTTTATAAGGAGTATTAATTTGTTAAGAACTTAATCATAAGTATTACAAGCACCTGCTTCTTCAAGGGTAGTAAAAATTATTTAACCCAATCAATCAAACTACATTTATACGCACATTGACTGATGACATCACAAGCACCTGTAACCAAAATATAGCTGAACTGCTGGTTGGCAAAGAGAACCAATATTTATATACATTTGATAGCAGCAGAATGTTTAACTTTAGATAACTTTTTTCTTTGTCAGCCGAATTTTAAGATTCTTATATCATTTGAAAGCTCTTTAAATTCATATTTTGAAATAATATGCAGATTTTGAATTTTTGCTTTTAAAGAAAAAAACTAAACTAATTTATACCTGTCATTTCAGCATTTTTCTAGCAGCTCAGATTCACTATGTTTAACCATTTACAATAAATAAAGTAAATAGTTTTGACAATCATTTTTTAAATATTTAAGATATGAGTTTACAGACTTTTTAAATGATATAAAATATTGAATTATTGGATTAAAAATGACTTTGTAACTGTAATTACAAAATTACTGTGTTTTACATTTTTATCAACCACCTATGGCACGCCAATTGTCCAATTATTACGTGAACCTATGTTTACACTCGTAAAACTAGGATGTACGGTCGATAATCTAGGTTTTTCAAACGTAAAACCTGGTTTTTCGATTTTTAAGCTCTATTTTCGAGCGTAAACATAGGATAACGGCCGTAAACTGTAGTTTACGCTCGTGATCTTATTTTTACGTTCGATAAACTAGGTTTCTCAAATAATATTAGAATTTCGGTCGTTATCCTAACATTACCACCGTAAACTTGGGTTTGCGACCGTGAACATAGGTTTACGACTGTAAACCAATATTTAAGTTCGTTAATTCATATTTTTTCTCAGTAACTTAGTTTATCAAACGTAAACCTAGGTTAACGTCCGTAAACTATGGTTCACGACCGTTATCCTACGTTTTTGCTCGAAAAAACTGGTTAAATTCCGTAAAATATATTTCAAGGGAAGTCAACTGTCCAAAATAATGTGAACCCATGTTTACGCCCGTTAATCTAGGATTTACGATCGAAAATACAGGTTTTTCAATCGTTAAACCTGGTTTTTCGAATTTTATCCTATATTTACGAGGGTAAATATAGGATAACCGTCGTAAACCCTAGATTACGCTCTTGAACCTATATTTACGTTCGATAAACTAAGATTTTCGAAACAATTGTAAATTTCTGAGGTTAACCATAGTTTACGAACGTGAACCTATGTTTGCGACCAAAATCATAGTATTTGTAAACATATATTTACGCTCGTAAACCTATATTCACGCTAGTAAACCATAGTTTACGCACGTTAACTTATGTTTAAGGTCGTAAATATAGGATTGCGGTCGTAAACTTAGGTTTACGAACGTGAATGTACATTTACGAGCGTGAACTATGGTTCTCGACGTTATCCCATGTTTTTGTTTGAAAAAATATGATAGCCAGTCATTAACCTATGATCACGATCGTAAACATGGGTTCACGGCCGTAAATGTAGGTTCACGCTTGAAAACATAGGTTCTCGATCGTAAACACATGTTAACGCTCGAAATTCAAGTTTGATTCCATAACCCTAAATATCGAATGTAAACCATAGTTTACGATTGATGAAGTAGGTTTTTTAATTAAACAACGGATTTCAACCGTTATCCTATGTTTACGGACACTATCTTATTGTTACGCTCGTGAACCCCGGTTTACGCTCGTAAAGGATAGTTCACAAACGTTACTTACATTTTCGACCGTAAACTTGTGTTTTCAAACGTGATCTATGGTTTACGAGCGTAAACTACGGTTTACGACATTAACCCATGATTTCGCTCGAAAATATAAGTTAATATTCGAAAAACTAGGTTTTACGTTTGAAAAACCTGGTTTATCAACCGTAAATCCTAGTTTTTCGACCGTAAACATAGGTTCACGTAATAATTGGACAATTGGCGTGCCATAACCACCATATTTTTGCCAACCTACGAAAAGTTACCTGTATCTCTTATCAGGTATTTGTTACTATTAATAAATATCAAAACAATAACATTCAATGTTCCTATATCCTAATGTGCATACATGTATTTACAACGTGTCGAATATATATATATACCTTGTCTAAATTTTGTCTGTAATGATTTTAAAGGGGCTGTGCTCCAGATGACAAAAAAAAATTTTTTCTTGTATTATAAATTTCTTGTAATATTTATGACTAATGCTTAAAAAATAACTTACTGACAAAAAATAAGTCAAAGAATTACATTATAAATTGATTTTTTTCCCTTTCAAAGTGCTATACCGTAACGCGACGGTATAACTATATCGTATTAAATTTAAAGTAAATATCTGTAATATCACATGCAGCGATGGTGGTGACGGTAAAAGCGTTGGAAATATTTTGTTAACATGAGGGTCCAGAGTTCGAATCAGGCTGGAGCGAAAATATTTTTTTTTATTCTAGTTTGACTTTTATAATCAGTTTTGAAGTAAAATATTATGTTGTTATAATTTCACGGCATCTAAATATATAATTTATGAAAAAAAAAATTATGTCAAATCTGGAGTACAGCCTCTTTAATTGTATAAATACAAATAAAAAACGGTGTTCAAGCAACGGACATATGTCGGCATCTTAAACGTTCCGACATGTCAAGTCGTACATATGCTGAATAAATATTTACCCTTTTATACATTCAAATTCTTTTGAATGATTATATATCAAAATAATGAACTACATGGAAATTTAAAAGCATATTGCATGAAAATTAGAGTATGCACGGTACGATTTCATCATCATTTATCAGTAACATTAGGCGATATAAAAGGCCATTTACTAAAATGATACATAAATAGCACGAAATTACGTTATGGAAAGAATATTTATTGTCACTGTTCTGGTATTGTAGGAGTTGCACAGATATAAGATCAATACCAGATAATATTGACACTCTCTTCAAAAAGTCAGATGTAGAAAGTACAAATAAAAATCTGCAAGAAAAGAAGACAGTTGTGAAAAGGCTAAAGGAAACAAAGCAGATATGTACTCGGGGTCTCTTATCATCAAAAGATAAAGCCGTGAAAGCGATTATAGAAATTAGAAAAGATTTGGAACGCATTCTTAAAGATCTTGAAAGACAGTCTATTCAAGAAGTCGAGAACGAATGTAAGAAGATTGAGTCCACATTAATAGAAGACAGCAAGAAAGCTGGCGAAAGTGAAGATGCTATTCAGAGAGTTTTAAGTGATTTGAAATCTTCAGCGGGAAACAGAGCTCAGCAATTTGTCAGTATGAAAAGTGCTCAAAAGAAGATTGAAGCTGTTGAAAACATGTCTCGATCTCTTGATAGACCTCTGCCTACTGAGATAAAGTTAACTGCAAACACAAACATTAAAGATTATCTGAAAGGATTGAAAATGTTTGGAGAAATCCGTAGTCATGCCGCAGATTCGTTCAGTACCAAATCAAATCTTTACTCAGTGCAGAGAATTACAGATATGGACGTGAAGTTTACTGATGATATGACCTCTTGCAATGCGCACGGCTGTTGTTTGACTGAAGATGGATTAGTACTGCTGACTGACAGTTGTAATAAAGCATTAAAACGTATAGACCCCGTCAAATTGATAAAAGTGGACAGATTTGGATTTTCCTCTAAACCTTGGAGTGTATGCTGCACATCTTCAGACGAAGCGGCAGTGACTTTTGATGACAGGACTATAAAGTTTGTGTCTCTAGGAAACTGCATGTCACTTAAGCACGAATTGAATCTGGTTCATAACTGCTTTGGTATTGCTTATAATGACAATAAATTGTACATTTCTGACAACGGCAGCTCAATTTACATATACAGTATGAAAGGAAACCTACTGCAGAAAGTTGCCAATATTGGTCTCTCGTTTGGTAAAAATATGTCATATTCGGTTAGAAGTAACAGAGTGTTTTTGTGTGACTGGTACAATGGTCTTGTTACTTTTGATGCACAAGGGGAGCATCTCAAAGACCAAAATTTAGAGTCAGCGCATGGTGTTTGTACAGACAAGCAAGAAAATGTGTTTGTGTGTTGCTTCCTTTCACAGAATGTGTTACAGGTAGCAGAAGATGGGAAAACAAAGCTTGTTGCTGTTGTTAAGAACTCTGATGGCTTAGTGAATCCATTGTCCTTGTGTTTCAATCCACAAAACTCCTTACTTATTGTTTCACAATATAACAATGATAAAATAAAAATCTTTCACTTGCAGCAATTGTAATGTAAACAGCTTTTACCAGTTAACTTTTAAACACTTTTTCACTTTAATGATAAAAAGTAAGATTAATGCTTCTTTTTATAAAGAAAATGAAACTGTGTCATGTAACTGTGATTGCTGATATGAATTTTGAAAAAAAGTCCAAACAAATTTACCAAGACCAAATATTTATTAGAACTGGAATAATAATGTAAGTTCAAACATCACAACTTCTTACAGTTTTAGTCCATTATCTCTGCAGTTCAACTAATTTTAACTTTTAAGACAAGTTAAGTTTTAAAACTATGTGTCGTATAACATGAAAACTGTGTGTTTTAATAATCACTTTTAGCTCCCAGAACAAAAATTCGGAGCAGCATAAAGTAACTGCTTCGTCCATGTGTGCATCCTTCACACATTCTTGTTCGGCCTTTTTTCTCACTGGTTAGAGGTAGGGTGCCTCAATACCAAGGGAGGTTCTCTTATTACTAGCATGATCCTTATCATTTTTCACATATTTATGGGCCCTTTGATTTGCCACATATAGTATATTGTAGCGCCTATTTTCCAGCAACCATTTTTTGGAATTCAGATGAAACGTAATAAATATCTGCACATAAGCAAATTAACATCTGGTTTATGTAAGAAAATAGAAGCAATTGACAAGTTATTTTGGAAATGTCACAATGTCTAATGACTTAAGACCGGATAACTTTTTTTTTTCAAAGTACTTACAACGGGTTTCGTCAAACGACAATTAGTCCAGGTATAAAAAAATAACGTTAGAGCAAAGTCTGTGCTAAATTATTTCAAACTATTATGCAAGTACCTTATTTTTAGCTCACCTGAGCAAATGCTCAGGGTGAACTGTTGTGATCACACTGTGTCCAGCATCATTATTTTACTTTAAATGACATCTCCTCCTAAACCACAAGGCTATTTTTAACCAAACCTGATAGAAATGTTCATTATATTGCCCTTTTTTAAAATTGCTCAAACTATTCAGCTCCATTGCACACAAATCAAACTTGACAGAAATTTTCCTTATATTGGTCTTTTCTAAAATTGCTCAAACCGTACCGCTCCACTGCACATAAGGGCTACAAAAGCTGAAAATAGAAAAAAAGTTAAAACATCATCACCTCCAAAAATTTCCACCAAATTTCACGGAAATGTTCCTCACAGAACTCTTTTAAAATTGCTAAAAAGGTTCCGCTTCATTAAAAAAAAGGGCCGCTAGAAGTAAAAATAGTTTTTCGTCAATTTTTGGCTTCAAATGACATCTCCTCTCAAACCGCCAGTTTCTTTGAAACTTTACAGAAAATTTTCCTGATATTGCCCTTTTGTATAATTGCTCAAACCGGCCCGCTCCATTGCACAAAAGAGCCCCAAAAGCTCAAAACCGAAAAAAACTCTAACAAAAATTCCATCTAAAGGGCAAGGTGATTTTCTATCCAATTTTACAGAAATGTTCCTTTCAAAGCTTTCTATTCATATTGCTCAAATTGTTTTGTTCCATTGCACGAGATGGCCACCAAAGCTAAAAATAGATTTTCATCAATATTTGGCTTCAAATGACATCTCCTTACTAGCTGCTAGCTCAAAATTGCCTCTGCCCAATGGGTTTTATTTGCATAAAATAAGAGATCTTCTAATAGAAAATGTAATATTGCATCTGATGTTTACTTAACAGCAGACCCACACCCAAAATACTCAGGTGAGCGATCCAGGGCCATCATGGCCCTCTTAAGATGAATTCCTGAAAATATGGTGATTATTTTTAGTAGTTTTAAAATCATGGCACTTATGACGCATGGAAAAATGAAAATAAAATGTAAACAATCATCTCTCATACATTTAGCTTTATCACATCTCCTTAAATATCGCCCACTTGATGGTTGGCACATAGCATTGCTGTTCTATGCACGTCTGCCTGTACGAGCCGAAATCTTGCGTCGAACTCCCCATTCATCTTTCAATGGACTTCTGCAGATGGTCATAAATGGAGGAATTTTTGTTAGGGGTAATTTTTCTGGAATTATGGGCCTTATTATTTTATCACTGTATTTTGTAAAGAGTATTTTTTTCTTTCAGAGGATTTGCTTCAAACTTTTACAGCTGAATAACCTGGATGTGTAGATGTGGAAAAGGAAGGAATCTTTGTTGCTCCCATCTTTGCCCGAATGTTTTTACTGATAAACAAAGGTCGAAGCCATTGCGTCAGTCTTTTCATCAGGTGGAGTTCTCTTTCATCAGATGTTTCGGCGCTATCCACGACATCCTCCAGAGATGCGCCGACCGGGAAAGATCAATTCTCGGCCAAAGCCGTCCACTGCTGCTCTCTCTTCTGCCATAACCATTGTGAGGCTGATTCTGCTTGCCTGCAGACATCTGCTATTGCCCGTCTCCTTGCCATCCCTGTGATGCAAAGTACTCCGTAGGCTCTCCAGAGTGACTACCCGGCGAAGCCCCGACTGCCAACCTCAGCAGGGAGGTTCCAGGTCTTCCACTCTCGCTGTCGGCACTCATCCAGTAACGGTTGGTATTTGGCATTCTTTCTCTCATGCGCTTCTTCGGTCCTTTCTTCCCATGGCACTGTCAATTCCAGAAGAACTAACGTCCTTGTAGCTCTTGACAGCAAAAGTACGTCAGGACGCAAGGTAGTGGTGGAGATGTCTGGTGGGAATCTCAGCTGCCTCTTGAGATCTACCAGTAGTTCCAAGTCGCTTGCTGGAGCTAGGAGACCTGTATATGCAGATTTGTTGCTTGTAGGTGCTGGTTTTCCCTCTCCGACAAAATTGATGAAGGTCGGCCTTGTCTTCGCTGGTGGCTTCTTTCTCCGTGCCACATCTAGGCTAGCCGCAATCTCGCTGAGATTCTTGTCATGCCGCCATCGATACCTCCCGTCCGTAAGTGCCGTTCTGCAAGAAGATAGGATATGCTCCAGATTTGCTGGCCTGCCACACAGCTTACAGGTTAGGTCTTTAGTAAATTTCCATGTCCGAAGGTTGGTCGGTGTAGGCAGTACGTCGTAAAACGAGCGTAGAAGAAATCAAATTCTCTGATGGTCCATTGTCCACAAGTCACTCCAAGACATATTCCTTGTCTGGACTCCTTCCCATTTTAACCAGCTGCCCTGTTTCTTCATTGAGACTGCTACCGCTTGTCTAGTTTCCTCCTCTGCGGACTGAACTTCAGTCTGGACCAACTTTCTTTTCTCTGTAAGCGATGCAGCCCCCCTCCAGCTGGCTCTGGTGACACATCCTAATCCTAGCCAGCCTGAAGTAGTCGTCCCCACGATCTCGTTTTGTCTGAGTCTGGACTCGGTCTTTTCGACAGCCTTGACTGCTCTCCACTTCCGACCTGTGTTGACTTCCACCTGGGCTCCGCTGACTTTCTTGTCTGCACTGTCTCTCAGCATCATGACCTGCCTGACTTTGGTGACCTTGAACTCCTCTGCGACAGAAGTCAGTGGAAGTTGTAGCTTGCTACCAGAGCTGTATAGGCCGATACTTGAGAAGCTTCTAGGAACTCCAAGTAATCTTCTGATATGGCCACTCAGTTTTTTCTCCATGGCTTCGACAGTCGATATTGGGACTTAGTACACCAAAAGAGGCCACAGTAGTCTTGGTAGTACTACGTGTTGGTAGATCCAAGCCTTGTACTTCGCTGGTACTCCATTCTTGCCGACGGTTTTCATCCAGTCATATACCTACTGCCGCATCTCCTTCACACTTTCATTGTCATTGAGAGAGCTCCTGAACCACTTGCCTAGGCTCTTTACTGGCTGTTCGGTCACTGTTGGGATGAGTTCTCCATTAATACTGAAGCGAAATATGTCCTGCACCTTTCCTTTCTTCAGGACTAAGCTCCTAGACTTAATTTTGGCTTGAACTTCATCCTTGACCATGAGATCAGTTGTTCTAAGTCTTCTTACATCCATTTTCCTTCTGGAACCGACTAACTGTTATCGTCATGTCATCCATGAAGGCTCGTGTTGTTGGCTGATGAACCCCTGAGATGGTTATTGGACATTTTTTTCTGCAGTTTTCACTATGAAGTTCACTGCTGTCGAAAAGAGAATAATGGAGATAGTACAACTTGTAACTATCCCTGACAAGAGGCGTTGCCACGACGTTGTATAGTCTGACACTGTGAAGCGCATCTTGAAGTTGTCAAAATAGTGCTTCAACAGTTGTTGAAACTTCTCAGGTACAAAGTATTTTTTCAGTGTTAGGTCTACAAGCTTGTGGGGGACTGTTCCGTATGCGTTGGCTAAATCCAACCACAAGACCGTCAAGTCTCCTTTGGTTGCCTTGGCTTCCTTGATGAACTGTGTAAGCACACTGGTGTGTTCAAGGCATCCTGAAACCCTGGTACTCCTCCCTTTTGCACTGAAGTGTCCATATACTGTTTCGCCAGCATGTATGTAGTGAGACGCCTTGCTAGGATGGACAAAAAAGTCTTACCCTCAACATTCAGAAGAGGAATAGTCCGGAACTGTTTCAGAGTCTTGGAGTCCTCCTCTTTTGGTATGAAGCAGCCTTCTGAAAGCAACCGTTGGTCTGGTAGCTGCCCCTTCCTCCACACCACCTTTAACAGTTTTCAAAGTCTCTCCAACAGTTTCGGGCAATTCTTGTAAACCTTGTATGGGATTATATTTGCCTTTTTATTTTTCACTTTTTGAAGTACGTGTAATTGAGAAATCTTATTTGTCTTAGTCTTCATGCATCTTTTAAACTTACCGAGATGAACAACCTTCTCCATGTGTAGATGTTCAAACATGGAAGAATTCAGCTGCAGATTGTTTTATGGCTTTGCTACAAGTATAGACAGTGTTATGTATGCGACTAAGATTTTTTAAGGATTTTCTTTAAATTGTTAGGGATTTGATAACTCGTATAATAAATGAGCAGATGATCATCAGATGGTCAAGCAATGAATTTTCATTGTAATTTTTACTCTTGAGTATTACCATTTGTCCATTATGTATCTACTCTAGAAAACACATCATAGTGAGGGCATCCATGTTCTATGGAGACATTTCTAGTTTTATTTTAGCTTCCAGTTCTTGTTCTTTTTGTATACATATTTTGTACTGTCTCCATTGCCTTGTGGATAAGGTGTCCGCTTACGGAGCAGGAGGTCAAACGTTCAAGTCCTATCAAGGGTTTGTTCTGATGCATCCAGTTGGTAAGCTGCGAGCTAGTTAAAGAATAGCTACCAATTTCCGCATGCCACCTGGAACGTAGGATAAGTTATCAGGGAGTAAATCTGTACACAAATAGGTGTCTTATTAGCCTGGTAGGCTGGCCCTTTCGGTAGGGATGACACCATAATAAACACGCAATTGAACTTAGTTCGTACATTTTTGTACGTACTCCGTGTGATTTCATTCAATGAATGGTTGTTGTTCAAGTCTGATAAAAAATAAATACAACAACAGATTGTTACTGATGGAATGCAAAGGTATGTTTCTATATAAATGTATTAAAAAAAGACTAACCTGAAAGGGGCCTAAAACTACTACGAAAGGACCTCTTGTAATGAAAATTACAATTTCAGTGTTTCTTCTGATCAAAGTCATTTTAACCATTAGGTTGTTAAAAGAAATTTTGAGGAAAATGATTCTTTACATAAGACAGATTTTTGTGAGGAGACTATCTGTGTGTGTGTGTGTTTGTGGGGGGGGGGGGGGGGGGGGGGGCTGGGTAAAGAGGTGGGAGCCTAAGAGTGGGGGGTCCCTATGCAGTGGGCTGGCCGGGGGGAGTACTGACCCATCTCATTTAAGTGAAAAGTTTATTTCAAAGCTTAAGAAGTTCTTTTCCAACAGGGGAGGGGTGGGGGGGGAGGGCAGGGTGGAACAGTCATACCTAAATGAAGTTTTTTGGGTTTTTTTTAGTGGGGGGGGTAATCAAGTACCTACATATTTTTCAAAAAAAAAGAAAAACAATTGGTGGGCGTAATTTGGGGGTAAAGGGGGTCCCCATGCAGAGATGGGGGTGAAAGGGAGGAAGTACTTACCATCTCATGTCAGTTAATATTTTATTTCTAGGTTTAAGAAGTTTTTTTTCTATATAAGTATAAGCAAAATCAAATGACCTCTGGGGTTGGGGCTAATTTTGATCCCAGGGACATGGGTACAATCAGTCTTTGCAGGGGCCTTGCTGGTGATCAAGTATTCCAAGTTTGAATGGAATATCTTTGACACTTTTTGAGAAATGGACATTAACAAAAAGTTTAACCAAGAAATTTTAAGTTGAAAAAAGGGCATAACTTTGCAAAAATAAATTTGAGGGTTATCTGCCCTTGAGAAATGGTGTTGTCATAAGCGATACAACTGTAAGCATTACAATTAGAAAGTTTGATGAAGAAATATTAAGAAATGACATAGTTATAGCCAATGTTAAGTTTTTGTGACAAAAATGGGCATAACTATGTCACATGTGATCTTGACCTAAAGATTTTGGCATCATCACGACCCTGTTGTCGTAAGCAATACAATTTGAATGTTCGATGAGGAAAAGTTAAGAAATGGCAAAGTTATTGCCAACTTTAAGTTTTCATGACAAATTCCAAGTACAAAAAGGGGCATAACTCTGTCAAATGTGACCTTGGCCTTAAGATTTTGGCATCACCCCGACCCTGTTGTCGTAAGCAATACAATTTGACAATTTGATGAGGAAATATGAAGAAATATCAAAGTTATAGCCAACGTTAAGCTTTCGTGACGGAAGGACCGACCGACGGACAAAGCGATCCCTATGTATCGCCGTTTCTTTGAAAGGACGGCACAAAAAGTATTAACAAGGGGGTCATTGGCCCCAAAGCGCTCACCTGAGGACAGACTGTTATTTGTGTGAAAACAGACAAAACTAGGGTTTATTACAAGAATTTGAACAATTTTTACTATATTTATGGTCCAAATTTCAAAGCTGTAAATTAAAAGGAGGTCACTAGGTCAAAATGTCATCTAAAGACAGAGTTCAATTTCGACATCTGAAACTGTGCAGTGTTCGAATTTCATAGCTGTAGATAAAAAAGTAGATCACTAAGTGAGAATCTAGGTCATCTAACATCAAAGTTCAATTCTACATCTGAAACTGTGCAGTGTTCGAATTTCATAGCTGTAGATAAAAACAAGAGCCACCGCAAGCGGGGGCCACGCTCGACTTTTTTCTATTTCCAAAGGCAAACACATCACAGGAAGCACATTGTGGTGAAGGGATTTCAAATGAAACATCATTTGGAAATATAATTATACATAATAAAGTTATGGCCAATTTTAGCAACATTCAGAAATTTGACCTTAAAGGTCTAGGTCAAGTTCAGTTTAACCTTCTCTGGAGGTATTGTCTAAAAGGTAGTTATGTCCAAGCATGAAGACACTACATCCATTAACAACAAAGATATAGCCAAGTTAAGAAATGTCAAGGTCATTTAAAGGTCAAGGTAATGCTTGAATTGTTTAACACGTTTCTTTTATTCTCAGTGTCGTTTTGTCCCCGTATAGATCAAATCCGTCCATAAAACCAGAAGTTTGGCTATTTTAGCAAAATGCAATAATTAGAAATTTGACTGTAAAGGTCATTTAAAGGTTAAGGTCATACTTGAATAATTTAACATGTAGGTTTTGTCATAAGCCTTGTTTTGTCCAAATATTAATAAACAAGAGGGCCAATGGCCCTAAAGCACTCACCTGGGTTCAAAGATGAAAGAAATTTTTATGAATGTAATGATGCATATCACAGAAATGGACCAATGCAATTTCATTGCCATAGCTCAAAAAACAAAAAGGAGGTCAGCAGGTCAAAATATAGGTCATGAGATGACATTTTTGAAATCCGAACGAAAAGCTGTACACACAGTCCAAATTTCATTGCCGTAGCTTTAAAACAAAAGAGTAGGTCAGTAGGTCAAAAATATAGGTCATGCTATGACGTTTTTGATATCTGAACAAAACCTGTATACATGGTCCAAATTTCATTGCCATAGCTCCAAAAACAAAAAGTAGGTCAGTAGGTCAAAAATATAGGTCATGAGATGACATTTTTGAAATCGGAACGAAAAACTGTGCACATGGCCCAAATTTCATTGCTGTTGCTAAAAAACAAAAAAGTAGGTCAAAAGATCAAAAATATAGGTCATACTATGACGTTTTTGAAATTGGAACAAAAAACTGTGTACATGGTCCAAATTTCATTGCCATAGCTCCAAAAACAAAAAGTAGGTCAGTAGGTCAAAAAAATAGGTCATGCAATGACATTTTTAAAATCGGAAAGAAAAACTGTGCAAACGGTCCAAATTTCATTGCTGTAGCTAAAAAACAAAAAATTAGGTCAGTAGGTCAAAAATATAGGTCATGCTATGACATTTTTGAAATTGGAACAAAAAATCTGTGTACATGGTCCAAATATCATTGCCATAGCTCCATAAACAAAAAGTAGGTCAGTAGGTCAAAAATATAGGTCATGCCATGACATTTTTTAATTCGAAACGAGAAACTGTGCACACGGTCCAAATTTCATTGCTGTAGCTAAAAAACAAACAAATAGGCCAGTAGGTCAAAAATATAGGTCATGCCATGACGTTTTTGAATTTCGAAACGAAAAACTGTGCACACGGTCCAAATTTCATTGCCACAGTTCCAAAAACAAAAAGTAGGTCAGTAGGTCAAAAATATAGGTCATGCTATGACATTTCTGAATTGAAACGAAAAACTGTGCACACAGTCAAAATTTCATTCCTGTAGCTAAAAAACAAAAAAGTAGGTCAGTAGGTCAAAAATATAGGTCATGCAAAGACGTTTTTGAAATCAGAAGGAAAAACTGTATACAAGGTCCAAATTTCATTGCCATAGCTTCAAAAACAAAAAGTAGGTCAGTGGGTCAAAAATATAGGTCATGCCATGACATTTTTGAAATCGAAATAAAAAACTGCGCACACAGTCCAAATTTCATTGCTGTAGCTCAAAACCAGAAAGTAGGTCAGTAGGTCAAAATATAGGTCATGCAATGACCTTTTTGAAATCGAAACGAAAAAGTGTTCTTTTGTCTAAGTCTGATTCAAATCCAACCATAAATTACATAATTATGGCCAGTTTTAACAAAATTCAATGATTTGACCTTGACCGTCAAAGTCATTTAAAGGTCAAGGTCAAACTTGAAATAATCATAATGTCGGATTTGTCACAACTGTTGTTTAGTCCAAGTTTGAATTAAATCTATAAATAAATGAGAAAGTTATGAGAATTTAAGCAAAATTCAATCATCTGACCTTGACGGTCAAGGTAATTTTAAGGTCATGGTCAAATCTGAGTTATTCAACATGTCTGATTTGTCATAA
The DNA here is from genome assembly GCA_012932295.1 of Cyclina sinensis. NCBI lineage: Eukaryota > Metazoa > Mollusca > Bivalvia > Venerida > Veneridae > Cyclina > Cyclina sinensis. The sequence goes on along the minus strand of JAAONU010000011.1, from coordinate 38,248,166 downwards.
GTGTTGTTTTGTCCAAGTATAAATCAAATCCCACCATAAATACTAATGTTATGGTCAATTTTAGCAAAATTCAATAATTTGACCTTGAAGGTGAAGGTCATTTATGAGTCAAGGTCAAGTTTAGTCTGGTCAGCTTAAAGGTCTTGTCCAAAGGGTTGTTGTATCCAAGCATAAAGAGAATCCACCTATTAATAATAAAGTTATGGCCAATTTTAGCAAAATTCAATATTTTGACCTTGAATATGAAGGTCATTTAAGAGTCAAGGTCAAGTTTAGTCTGGTCAGCTTGAAGGTCTTATCCAAAGGGTTGTTGTGTCCAAGAATTAAGAGAAACCACCTACTAATAATCAAGTTATGGCCAATTTTAGCAAAATTCAATATTTTGACCTTGAATATGAAGGTCATTTAACAGTCAAGGTCAAGTTTAGTCCGGTCTACTTGAAGGCCTTTACAAAGGGTTGTTGTGTCCAAGCATGAAGAGAATCCACCTACTAATAATCAAGTTATGGCCACTTTTAGCAAAATTCAATATTTTGACCTTGAATATGAAGGTCATTTAAGAGTCAAGGTCAAGTTTAGTCTGGTCTACTTGAAGGTCTTGTCTAAAGGGTTGTTGTGTCCAAGTATGAAGATAATCCATCAAGGAATAAAAAAATTATGATCAATGTTAAAGTTTTCGGACGGGAACGGCAACGGCAACGACACCATGACTATGACAATAACTCGATTTTTTTTTCAAAAAAAGTCGAGCTAAAAAGTAGATCACTAAGTGTGAATCTAGGTCATCTAACATCAAAGTTCAATTCCACATCTGAAACTGTGCAATTGGTCCAAATTTCATAGCTGCACATAAAAAACAAGTAGGTAACTAGGTCAAAATTTAGGTCATCTAACATCAAAGTTAAATTCTATATCTGAAACTGTACACATCGTCTAAATTTCATATCAGTTTATCAAATATCAAGAGCCATGTTACACATGGTTAATCCCCCCGCCGGGAAGAAGCTACCTGAAGGTTGTACTTTCAAACACTCAATGTAATAATGTTTGAAGAAAATCCCACAAAAAATAGGCAACGTAGAGTTATTGTTCTTGCAAACTGCACTTCCTACCAATGTGCTATGTCAGTGTATTAAGTTTGAAGAAAATCGCTCAAGCACTTTTGGAGTTATGCTTCGGACAAAGTTTTTCAATTAAATCTGATAAAGGGGAATAATTCTAAAAGTAAGCAAGGTAGAGTTATTATTCTTACACACTGCACCTCCTCCAAATGTGCTCTTTCAGTATATGAAGTTTGAAGAAAATCACTCAAGTACTTTTGGAGTTATGCTCCGGACAAAACTGGAACGGACGCACGCACAGACGGACAGAGACCATTTCTAATATCCCCTCCGCCTTTGGCGGGGGGATAACAAGTTCAAGAATTCAAGAATTAGATATACATGTATATGCTGGGATTTTGAAAATGTAAACAAGTAAATCTGATAAAAAGGAATAACTCTAAAAATAGGCAAGGTAGAGTTATTGCACTTGCACACTGCACTACCTACCAATGTGCTCTGTCAGTGTATGAAGTTTGAATAAAATCCCTAAAGTAATTTTGGAGTTATGCTCCAGACAAAATTTATCAAGTAATTCTGATAAAGGGGAATTACTCAAAAAATAGGCAAGGTTGAGTTATTGTTCTTGCACACTGCACTACCTACCAATGTGCTCTGTCAGTGTATGAAGTTTAAATAAAATCCCTCAAGTAGTTTTGGAGATAAGCTCCGGACAAAATTTATCAAGTAATTCTGATAAAGGGAATAGAGTTATTGTTCTTGCACACTGCACTACCTACCAATGTGCTCTGTCAGTGTATGAAGTTTGAATAAAATCCCTCAAGTAGTTTTGGAGTTATGCTCCGGACAAAATTTATCAAGTAATTCTGATAAAGGGGAATAACTCTTAAAATAGGCAAGGTAGAGTTATTGGACTTGCATCGAAGTTCAAGTCTACATCTGAAACTGTGCACATGGTCCAAATTTCATAGCTGTACATCAAAAAACAAGAAAGTAGGTCACTAGGTCAAAATTTAGGTCATCTTACATCAAAGTGCGTTTCTACATCTGAAATTGTGCACATGGTTCAAATTTCATAGCTGTATTTCAAAAAACAAGAAAGTAGGTCACTAGGTCAAAATCTAGACAGGCTCATATCAAAGTTCAATTCTACATCTGAAACAGTGCACATGGTCCAAATTTCATAACTGTAGATAAACAGCAAGAAAGTAGGTCACAAGGTCAGAATCTAGGTCATCTAACATCAAACTTCAATTCTACATCTGAACCTGGTGCACATGGTCCAAATTTCATAGCTGTACATATCAAAAACAAGAAAGTAGGTCACTAGGTCAAAATTTAGGTCATCTAACATCAAAGTTCAAGTCTACATCTGAAACTGTGCAAGTGATCCAAATTTTTTATAGCCATACATCAAAAAACTAGAAAGTAGGTCACAAGGTAAGAATCTAGGTCATTTAACATCAAAGTTCAATTCTTCATCTGAAACTGTGCACATAGTCCAAATTTCATAACTGTATATCAAATTACAAAAAATTAGGTCACTAAGTCCCCTAGAGCAGGGCCAACTGTGACCCAAAGCTTTAATTTAAACAATCTTGATATAGGTCCACCAGACAATGCTTCATGTAAAATATATAAGCTCTAGCTTTCTCAGTTTAAGAGATCACTTTTTTATATGTATAAAGAAAACCCATGACCCCAAGGGCAGGGCCAATTTTGACCCTAGGGCAATAACTTGAACAATGTTTGTAGAGCTCCACAATGTTTCATGCCAAATATCTAAGTTCTAGCCTTTGAAGCTTCAGAGGATAATTTTCTTATGTTTTTACTATATGCACATAAACAATATCTATGACCCCAGGACAGGCCCGATTTTTACCCCACGGATATTATTTGAACAAAGTTGGAACAGGTTCACTAGACAATATTTCATGCCAAATATCTAAGCTTTAGGCTTTGTCATTTCAAAGGAGAAGATTTTTTAAGTTTTTACTATATACATATAAGGAAAACCTATGACCCCCTGGGGCGGTGTCAATTTTGAGGGTAGGGGCATAATTTGAACAGCTTTGGTAGAGGACCTATAGATGATATCATATACCAAATATCATATCTCTAGCCTTTGTCATTTCAGAGGAGAAGATTTTTTAAGTTTTTACTATATACATATAAGGAAAACCTATGACCCCAAGGGTTGGGGCCAATTTTGGCACTAGGGGTATAATTTGAACAGCTTTGGTAGATGACCTGTAGATGATACCATATACCAAATATCAAATCTCTAGCCTTTGTCATTTCAGATGAGAAGATTTTTTAAGTTTTTACCAGAAACATATAAGGAAAACCTTTGACCCCCTGGGGCGGGGTCAATTTTGAGGCTAGGGGCATAATTTGAACAACTTTGGTAGAGGACCTATAAATGATGTCATACATGTATACCAAATATCAAATCTCTAGCCTTTTACATTTCAGAGGAGAAGATTTTTTTATGTTTTTACTATATACATATAAAGAAAACCTGCCCCCCTGGGGAGGCAACAATTTTGGCACTAGAGGCATAATCTGAATAACTTTGGTAGAGGACCTGTAGATGATACCATATACCAAACATCAAATCTCTAGCCTTTGTCATTTCAGATGAGAAGATTTTTTTCAGTTTTTACTATATACATATAAGGAAAACCTATGACCCCCTGGGGCGGACCCAATTTTGGCACTAGGGGCATAATTTGAACAACTTTGGTACAGGACCTATAGATGATGTTATATACCAAATATCAAAGCTCTGGGCCTTGTACTTTCTGACAAGAAGATTTTCTTAATTTGCATTTTTGAAACTTCTTTTTTGGTCCTGTGACCTACTTATGCAACAGACCGGAACCATTTGAACAACTTTGAAAGGGGTGAAGGATCATTCCTGTGTAGTTTGGTTAATGTACAGTCAGTAGTTTCAGAGCAGATGTTGTTTTTATGTAATTGTTTACGCACACGACGACGGAAGCTGGACACAGGGGGATCACAATAGCTCACCATGAGCACATTGTGCTCAGGTGAGCTAAAAAATAGAGTAATCTGAAAGGGGCCTAAAATACAATGAATGGACCTCGTGTAATGAAAATTGCAATTTCAGTGTTTCTTCTGATCAAAGTCATTCTGATCATTATGTTGGCTTGTTAAAAGAAATTTTGAGGAAAATGATTCTTTACATGAAACAGTATTTTTGTGAGGAGACCTGGTTAGTATCTATCTCCTTGCAAATTATTAACTTAAATACTTGATTTGACATATAGTATACATTGTATGTTTAATCATTTAGTTTATTCTTAATGATTGCTGATAAAAACTGTTGCAACTTTTCTTGGTTTAATTCAGTTCAGCTTGAGTTTTATGCCCACTTAATAGAGCCAGATCAGGATGGCAGTTTACCTAGTCATCGTACCTGGTAAGACCCAGAAGATCTCATCTTCCATAACAAACACCTAAAATACAATTGTATTATAAATATTTGTCCATAAGAAAATCTCATTATTATCAAATATAACGGTCCTGGTCATTAGCAAGGCTAGACCTTTAGCACTTAAGCAGTGGAAGGTTTATTGACAATGCCTTATTACCTGCCATATTTTTTAATAACATCATATACATCTGCAATGAAAATATTCAGTTGAGCATACTAACTCAATACCTTTCATTTGTCTACTCTCTATGATCTGCCTCTTCAAACCCTACGATGCAATCATCAAATGGGATTAAACTGAAGGATCTTGTTTATAAATTGCTGTAAGATGAATCAGTTTAAACTTAAAAATCTAAAATAGGAAAAATACACAACATCTGAATTTCTTTTCTCCCCTTCTTTATTTAAGAAAACAATGTTACAACACTGCTACACTTCAAAACCTTACTACCAAACATACTACATCTACTAGCAATTTGTGATGGCTAAACAACAAATGGTCAGAAAAAAAATCAATTATGAAAAACAACAACCCAAAATATGGTAATATTTTCATTCCGCAATGTTAACATCCAATTTCTAATTCCATTTTTTCAAGCATTTTCGAATAGAACTTGGAACTTCTCTTTCAACACTGGTGGCAAATAATTGCCCTGAAAGTAAAAAAGATAGATAGTAAACTACTTAAGTATGTAAGCTTTATCTGAAAATATGATAAAGAAAAACAACTTTTACATAGAAAAACAAACTTAGTATGAGCCAAATAAGTAAAATTTAATTGTAAAATATTTACTGAAGTTACTCAGTAATATAACTGTGATCTAAATCACTTTACAAAAGAACAAGAAATATCTTCAAACAAGACCTGTTGTTGTGAACAGACATAGGCCCCCAAATTCGACATTGACCTCTGAGCTGGATACCTGATTCTTGTGCATGACACATCATCATCATGTGCAACATATTTATGCCAAGTCCTTTTTTATATACATCCAGGAATGACAGAATTGTTGACAAGACACGACCATCAATGCACTTTCATGAATATTTCCTTTCAAATCCAAGTGTGACTTTGACCTTTGACCAATAAACCTGGGTCTTGCATGTGACACATCATCTCAATTTGCAACACAATTACACAAAATTATTTGAAAATCCATCCTCAACCGACAAAGTTATGGACTGGACAAAAAGCGGACAGACTGTCAGATCGACGGACGGACTGTCAGACAATTCAAATCTTACTGCAACTACTAAAAGTTAAAATTTAATACATGTAATTCAAGTTGCTTTTTACATGTCAGTATAAATTCAGACTACGAATTTTTGATTACCTTCTTTATGAATAATTATACAAGGTGTTGTTGAAGTGTTAAAGTGTTCAAGTTTTTAATGTGGGAGAAAGCAAACAGAATTAATCATTTATCAGTCAGCTGGAAGCAATGTAACAATGAAAATACGTTTAGGTGATTCCTCAAGACCATTAAATACTTTTGTATAGGATGAGATTTTTGAGAACAGATTAAATGAGATTGTTTTAATCAGCGATGGATATAACTTTTCATAAAATTGCTCTTTTCATAGTACTGTATCTTTTGATTCTAACAAAACACACTAAAGGGACCAAAGAATTCATCCCAATTCATTTGTTTGCTTTTCCTCTTTAAAGTGTATTATCTTCACCCTTACCTGAAGTATGGTAATGATTTCTTCCCTAATTTTTCTGTTATTGGTTACCATGGCAGCAATATCACAGGAAAGCAGGAGAAGACAAATATGGGATAATACTGTGTTGTCACTGCACAAATTAATGACAGATCCTAGAAAAGAAGTACTTTTCTTTTATTTCAACTCCTTTTGGCTTAAAATAAGATGCAAAACAAGATTTTAAAAACTTACTTGTATATGATCAGAACCTTTTTTTCACAAACTATAACAATTGATCTAGATACAGTTAAAGAAATCAACATAAACTGCAATGCTTCTACAGTAGCAAAAAATATTTAGATTATTAGATAGTTTTCTTTGTTCAATTCAACATTCCATTTGACAATATTTCACTCAAATATAGAATGGGTATAGCTTAAGTTAATCTAATGGTCATATATACTAATACCACTATTACTAGACTCCTAAGTCCCATAAGAAACTGTGAACATGTCATGGAATAAAGCTGGTAGTGGGTCTAGAACCCATGGCACAAAATCAATGACAAGTTACAACAATATTGCCAACAAGACAACATTGGGCCCTTACAGAACTGTCCATGCTTTAGTAACTCAATATAGTACAGGCTACAGGCATATATAAACATATCCTGCCAAAAGTGGCATTTGTTTCTGCCTTTACACCCAGAGCAGACCATGAACATACATGTAATTTAATTAAAACCTCAATAAATTACAAATGGGCCTGATCAAACTAAATGACCTTAAAGTTATTTTAGACATTTAACAGGATTTCTTATTTACTTTTAAAGCCGACTATCTTGCAGTCAACATACAATAAATAAAATACATGTACGTGTACAAACCTCTAGGTATAGACTTTAAAACAGAACTTAGGAATTCTAACTGTTCTTCCATTACTTTTAATGATAGTGCTTCTATCCATGTAGAAAGTACTTCCATCTTCTCACATATACATTTTTTCACCATCATCTGTAAATTCAAAATATCAATCTTATATATCTTCATAGACATAAATTTTTTAAACAGAGTTATTTTTTTTAATATTTGAATACTGCAGCAATGAAGAAAAGAAAATCACTGATATGAGACAACACAGATGTATCTTTAAATTTATATATTGTAGAGTATCTTAAAGTACTAATAGTGTCAATCAATATTCTTTGAAGTCAGCTGGTTACTTCAACAAAAAACAGTCTTGTTCTCTGACTTTCTGACAATGAGCAACAACTAAACCAGCATCCCCTCACCCCATCCCCTCCAAAAACCAACTACATGCAAAGTGAGACCCCAACTTTGTTTTACAATTTTAAATACTACGTCGCCTATTCAATAATGAAGTTTTGATTATTCCACACCTCCCTTATATTTCTATGAAAATCACCACATTACAACAGGTCAAAAGGGGAGTGGATCAGTGGACCAGAGGTAACACACTGGACTGGTAACACAGGGTCCCGAGATCGATCCCCACTCCTCCACTAAAATTACTAATTGTCTTTCAGATGAGATATTAAACTAAGGTCCCATGTATCAGTGCTGAACACTGAGCATGCAAAAGAACAAGGGGTGTCTCTTGAATGGAATGCTTTCTGTATCTTGCACTATCCCATGACATGAAATAACTATCTCTGCAGGGGGCATCGGTCATATGAGGTAGGTAGGTGGATGGGTGGATTGGTAGGTGTGGGTAGGCAGGTAGGTAGGTAGACAGACAGACAGGTCTATAGATTTGCTGAAAAACAACAAGTATCGAGTTTCATTCTATGATTCTAATGCTATAAAAACTTGCAGACCATTCTGTAGTTTTAGGCTGATTAAACAGTGTGTTGATAAGTCTCTGACCAAGAAGCTTCTAATTAAATTTCAGGAAGAAATTCCAAAATTCCCACTGGTCTTCATAAAATGTAAGAATTTCTATCCTCAGTAAAATATTAAAGTATCAAATTTTCTTTTATAATACCTATTAAATATATATGACTTTTTATAAACTTTCAAACTACTTTCAAAAAGTAAACAAAACAAAAAACAGATATTAAGTTTTTGCATCATTTTATGGTTTAAATTACAGTAAACTTGTTCCTGTAAACCTTAAGTTTTAGTGAATACCTGTATTACTATGCTAATTTTCATATTAAAGTAACAAGACTGATAAATCATCAATCAGCCTGCTATATGGACTGACTGATCATCAGTTATTTTTAAGACTGATATCCAACACAACACATGTAACTCTGCAATATTTCACACCTTTACAAATATTATGTACTCCACGAACCTTTAAATATTTATGAATATCAAAAGCATTGTAGATTTTCTCTGCGAAGAAGCTGTTATCTTCCTGGTCAAAGAGTTGCTGGTATTTTGAGGACTCTCTCTCCATCAACAAAGTCTGTAAACTAACTGGTGATGTCAACAGGTCAAACAGAAATTGTACACACTGTGTACACTGCCAGAACTTGTCTGCTAAATATTGCAGAAATAACTGAAATATCCAGACATCAATTTCATGAAATAAGAATTTGAAGAGGAGTACATGTATATGGTAAAAACCAAATGGGAAATGACCTCTATGATACATACATGTAGCTGGTGGAGTGATACCATATAAACTGTTATTTTTACATACTGATAACATCTTTTCATCAAACTTTGTAAGTAAATTGTTCTTCATATATCTTGACACCATAAAAGCAGATTGATAACATTTGATAACAATGACTGTGTAATCTGAATGGTTACGGATGGGTTAACTGAAAGTGGAGACTGAATGTGTAACCTTGATGCTACTGTCACCTGATTTGCTTTTCATTCTTTTACATCTAGTATCATTTCATTTCTGAGTATCAGATGTACTAATCTGTGTGTCAATGAACCACAAGCTGGCCCTAAAGGTGGACTGTTGTTTTTACAATGTGTTTTTGAAGTCAATGGAATATTAGCTTAAGACAAAAACAAAGCCTTTTAAAATTCTGTAAAAATGAAAATATACTGAACATTTTGTATTATCAGCTCTAATCAAGTCCCATGTCTCACAGTAGTACTTTTAAGAGTATTTTGGGACGAGCCCATACGACCAACAGCATGTGAAAACTTTCACAGACAAAATGAAGTAAAAGTAAGAAATTACAAAGACCCAAAATATCAAAGAGATTAACTTGCCTCAAAACAGATATTGCTGTGATAGCTTGAAAACTGAAAAAGAAAAAAAACAGATACATAATTCCATTACTTATTTGACTTGGATTATGGAACTAAATTAAATGGTGCACAAAACAAGGTTAACCATTGTCTTTTATATAAACTTTCACATGTTACTGAGCACTGTGATGGATAAAAAGGAAACATATTTTATACAGTTTTCATTTCACACCATTTCTGAATGTAATTTCTTGTCAAACATGAACTCAGACACAGATAGTTCAAGGGAATGTAGGAAATAAATATTGTTCAATATGTTTTAGCAAATGAACGTCTCTTTGATTTAAAGGTGTTAAATTACTGAAGCAACATACCTTTGTAGGTTTCCCTTGCCATTCAAGACGGCACAAAAATTTACATGTCTCTGACCGTATGTCTGTATCTTCATCCTGGACTAGAACCAGACTGGCTTCAAGCAAACTGCAATATAATATTTTTAATGCAATGATATGCATATGCATCTCTTTATGGCCTTGTGGTTGGTAGTCTGAATCCCACTTTAGTACTCCTCTGATATAACTGGTTGGTGAACTATAAGCTTATTAAAGGATCACAACCAACTGCTAGGCTGCTGGGTGGCTGGCACACAGGACAAGAATAGCACAGCTATGTTCAATATGCTAAAAACCTGGTCCCATAAACAGGCATAAAACCTTATTGATTTTTTAACTTTTTGCATCACTCTTGTTTTCTTGAATTTTGTCTATTAACATAGATAATTGCATACAGTATGAATATGTACAAACTGTTTAAATAAAAACAGAAAAGAAAAGAAATAATTCATATTGAAAGTAAGGCTCCGCACATAAATTTAACTAACACTCCAATCATTTAATGGAAGTTGGAACATAAACCAAAATTCTCTGATACATGTTTTTATGATTTTGAGCTTGATAAATCACTAAGACACAAAATTACATAATCATCAGACCTGGTCAACCAGTTTGCACTATTTGCCCTTGCTGCAAAGTCCAGTAAATGTTTTCCAACAATCTGAAAGCATCGAACAGCTGCTGACCTTTGACCTTCATTGACTGCTACACTGAATCTTTGTAACACTCCACAAAATGTAGCTAAGTCAGCTGAGCTAATGTTTGAAAAGAAAGTAAGTTTTTGAAAAACAGAAAAATGTAAATGGAAGTTCTAAGACACATTCTTTCCTCTTTTTTCCTGTAAAAATATGTGTGAAATGAAATCTAACACTTTCACTCTATTTCAATATCAACAATCATGAATGATTTTCAAAAATACTGAAATGTTTTGACATTTTATGCAACTAAAATTTACGTCTCCTCCTAAAATTAGAACTGCAGTCATACTGCAATTAAAGCAACTGACTCAGAGAATTAAGCTTAGATTTTTTTTTCTTTAAAATCAAAGAGAAGTGAATATACAATGAAAAAAAAACCATAATTTTATGCTTCTGAAAATTGAAGAAAAAGAATTTGATTTTAACAGGATTGGAACCCATGCCATTCAGGTCAGTCAAATTAGGAGCAGCGACCTAGACCACTGAGCCACTATGGATTGTTCTGTACAAAAGTCAAAATTATCAATAAAAATGAAGTACCTACCCTGTGACTAACAGAGTAAATTTTTTACCAATAAAAGTATGATTCTTTATCAAAAACTGAGACAATTATTTAGTTCAGATATGTTCTGCACAACTACAACCATAATTTTTACATATATAAACATTTTCTTTTTTATGCATCGTCAACACATCTGTGAGTCAGTCGCTTTAAAGACCATATTCTTGTCCAGACTTTCTTAATACACTTTAAAAACTTAATATGCTCTCAAATCTTTTAAACCTGAAACAGTTTATACTACCCTACAAAACAATTTTAATATGCACTACAAACATTTGGTAGTGTATGACTGTTCTTAATTATCTTACAAAGGTACTGTAAATGTTAACAAAAATCAAAGCACTGAAAGTTCTAAAGTGACAACTGTCATGGAAATTGTTTTATTTTGAAGACTACAAATTACAGCTGCTATTCAACTTAATTTTTTTTTCTCACAAGACAATCGAAATTACTTTCAAACCTTTTAGTATTTTCTCTGTTTGTCCTTAATAAAATCACCATAAAAATCATGAAATACTACAATTATTTCACTTACATGGTTCCATCAGTTGCAGCCTCTATTTCATGTCTGATTAAAATAGCCTGGACTGGTATCACAGAAACTAAAACAGAGTCTCTACTTTTAAGCTCATCATAATTGACACTAGAGAACCAGTCCACCAAATTCTGAAGATCATCTTTATGCAATGACGCTTGAAGATCTTGATACAGCAAACAGATCAAATTCAGAACGGTACACAAGAAATGCTTCTCCTTCTTTACACAGTTACAAAGGATGGCCTAAAATGAATAAAACAGAGGTAAGTTAAGAATACAGAAGTAATGGCAGAAATGACAGACTCATAAATGTGATAGGTTTTAAAAAAGGAAACAGAAAATCAAATAAATTTTAGCATTACAGTCTTCTAGAAATGTTTTCAAGCTACTTTAAATTTTTAACATTAAATTTTTCTGCAATTACCTGGTACATAGGCAAGACCTGCTCAGAAGTTAATAATCTCTCAAACAATAATTATGCTCAGACATAATCCCTGTAGTTCATGCTGACCTATAGGACTTATTCATGAGGAGAGTACACATTTACATACACAGAAACAACAGCTGCAATTTTAACAAGAACTCACTGTAATAAAAACTTAAATATCAAATCACTTGTTCACAGAATTGTACAACTAGACCAAAATATTCTTAATCATTCGCATGAGTTCAACTGCTCAAGAACCATATATAGTGACAATGACCTTAAAAAGGACTCAAATGGGTAAAGTTCTTATAAAACTGAGCTGCTGAACCAAATTTCAAGTACTAAACATAATCAAATTTTGCATATATATCAAATGAGAGGAAAGGCTATCAATAACAGCTTAACGCTCAGGCTAATAATAGAAGCCATATTACCAAAACAGCCATCTTGTTGATCTGCTGATTCTTTCCAGATTTTTCCAGAAACTTGGGTAGCTTCTCCAAGCAAGTTTTCCTGGCTTCAACATTGTGAAAAGTCAACAGCTTATCTGCCAAGCCATATATACAGATTCTGTTCCTGTTGTAGCTCTCAAACAAGAACTCAATGGCTGCTTCACAGAACACATTGTTACCAACCATCTGGAAATAATGGCAAGGGTTAGAGAACTGGTACCTCAACCTTTATATTGCTGGCCATGACTGTTGTTTCCTTTGTGACCAGGATCATTACCTACCTTTTCATTCTGTTAGTCACATCAATGTCTACACTGTTGGCTGTTTAGTCAGTAAGTTAACAATATATGCCCCTTATAAATGTCAAAATATATTGTGTGTAGTTCTTTTTAAGAAACTTTTTCCATGTATCTTAAAGATCAACACTTAATAAACGAGGTATAAAAAAATGGACTTTTACCTCAGGCTTCCAGACTGTTACACTATGGTAAACATTTTTGTATCATTATTTTGAAGTCTCTCTATGCATGCTGTAAGAATGGCAAGGAAATAATGATTCAAGGCTATGAAAATGGTACTGACCAGAGGAAAAATGTCTTGTGTAAGACATACATTCACACTACTGTAAAAATAAACTTAGCACCAATATCATTCAAACTTTCTCCAAGCATGACTACTGTGTAAGCTATGATCTGTACAATAATGAACAAAGTACTGACATCATGTCTGCCATACACAGGCAACACAATGACATCTGTGCATATTGCTATGGGAACTGCTGTTGTCAAAAATTCTCAACTGTTCCTATATTCATTCTTCCAATCTATAAAACTCAGACAAAAGATTTTTAAGTTTATCTTACCAGTTTGCTTCCTTTAACACAATGTTCTAGAGTGACTATCTCTAGGATCTCATCCACAGTCACTGTTGGACACTCTTTCAATAGATGGTGCAAAATCTTCACATAAGCTGCTGAAACCAGTCCATTATTCAATGTTATCAACCAGATCTCTTGGGTCAACAGTGTCCAAAGTCTCTCAAGATCTTCTAACCTGCAGAACAGCAACCAGCAGACCTTAAATGATTCTTCTTACATGTAATGTCTACAGAGATTGCTCAGATATATTCAGTTTACACTCACTGGGAAACAACATTCTAAATAAATCCTTGAAGAGCAGTGGTCAAGGGGTAGTGCTGGACTCCAGATATGGATTCCACATGTGCAAATCCCACCTGGGGTGGGAGTCTCTAGTTTCTGACCACATTCTATACTTTCACCAAGGATACTGGTCTGAACCCAGAAAGATGTTAATAAGCTGAACAAGTTTCAAGAACTTGTTTCCATACTGATGTAACATTAATAGGTTTTAAGTATAAATTCTGCTCCCTTAATTTATACAAGTACTTGCTACAGAGATGTTTTATACAATTTGCCTGGCTATACAACTTCATTAACTGTACATTGTTGAGGCAAATGCCTGTCTTTCGAACCTTGGTAACATTAAACTTACACATCCAGAGGCAGTCTAATAAATGAACTTACTTCAGACAACTCTGAATAATCATTAAATGTGATAAGAAACCTGTATAGGCTCTACCGGAATTACAGGCATGGTTTGCCCTGAAAAGGGCAGTTTGTTTCCTTAAAAAAGGATAATGTTGTTGATTTAAAAGCCTTCAAAGTCACTTGTGTCGCCATCACTGTCAAAAAAAAATGGTGCAAGTTGTTTTCTGTCATGCTCGTGGTTGTTGCATCTGTGTAATGATCATCTGGAATGTCTTCGTTGGATGTGTTTTCGGTCCCTTCCCGGTCTTTAACGTGTTCTTCCCATGTTATGTCATCTTCTGTGCCATCCATGTTATTGCTTATACAACATTTCTTGAATGCACGAACAATTATGGCGGGATCCAGCTCTTCCCATGCATCAACAATTCACTGGCAAATAACTTCCAGTTCTGGTTTTCACATCTTTCCACCAGCCGTGAAGTGTGGTCGCCGTTATTATACCAGTCATTCCACCGGCGCTGTAACATTTGCTTGATTGGCATGTTCACGCTGACATCTAGTGGCTGTAAGATCAACATCATGCCACCAGGGATAATAGCCACACTGGTCTTTGAATCTTTGAGAATCGTCTTTACCTCTGGCGATTTGTACGCTCTGAAAGCATCGAGCACTAGTAGTGACTTCTTGGACAGAGCACCGGGATGCCTTTGCCACACTGTCTTAACCCAGTCAAGCACCAGACTCTAGTCCATCCAACCCTTTTCCTGCACCCGAACAACAATTTTCTTCGGCCACTGGTCCCCCTTTGGTAGAGTTTTATGTTTAAATACTACATAGGGTGGCATCTTTCCACCATCAGCTGTGCAGGCAAGCATGACTGTAAATCTGTTTTTCTCATTCCCCATTGTATTGATGGTTATGGATTTAGATCCAGTAGATGAAACTGTTGTGCTGGCTGGTAAATCAAAAGTCAGTGGTGTCTAGTCAGTGTTTCCAATCTAGGCGAGGTTGTAGTCATTGGTTTTTCTCTTTTCTATTACATAGCGCTGAAATTGGACAATTTTGTCTTCAAAGTCTTCTGGGAGCCTTTGGGATATGTGTTTTCTTCACGAATTGAAAGATGATTTCTACGTAGAAAGTTATACGCACAGGTCTGCGATGCTTTGAATTCCTGTGTGTTGTTAGCTGATTTTGCTAGTTTCGTGGCTTCTAAGTGGAGTTCGATGGTTGAAAAGGCGATTCCTTGGCTGCGACGATTGGTTACCAGCTTCAGTAGCTCTCTTTCAATGGCTGGATACTGTGCTGAGCGCCCACAGTTGGCCTGTCTTGTCTTGGCCTGTTTCATCAGGACTTCTTTCTGTCTATGCCACTGACAAACGCAAGCTTCATTTACGCTGAATTCTCAACCGGCGGAACGATTCCCTTTCTTTTCTACAAAAGCTATAGCAGCTAACTATTCCTTGGCAGTATATGATGCACAAATACGGCCCATTTTGCTGACAATTTTGAGATTGTAATCTTGACAATCGTATAGAGGCAGTTTGAGAAACGAAGTTTGTTATGAGCAACTCAAAATTTTCACCAGTACATGGCATTATCTCAATGTGTCAACACCTTTTCAACATCTTTTGGATGTGTAAACAAACATCTCATAATTATGGTGGCATCAAACAACCTTATTACTGTGTTTGTTTTACAATATAAGAGTGACTCCTATTTCTAATTAACTGGTCGATAATTAAACAAGAGCAAATACTGACTGGCATAATACCAGTAATCATTGGTTACAAGATTGAATCTTTAGCAGTTATACATTTAGAAAAAGATGAAAATAAAAAAACAAACAAGCAAAAAAAACATACACAACAACAAAAAACGGCATCATAGTACCGCATTTTACTATACTGATGACACTGGTTTTCTCCCCTTAACATTATGATCTCCAAAAAGAAGGTACACCAAAACAGGAAACATGATCATTTGGGCAGACATTATTAACTTTTGGCCAGTATTTTATAGCTTTTCAAGCTGGAAAAAAATTGTCTGACAGCCCACCCTTGTGTATAATATGCATACCTTCGTGGAAACGAAAAATTCTAGAAAAAAAGTGTTTATCATATTCAAGCAATTACGGTATACAGATTTTCTGAAAGTAACAAGTTTTTTAGAAATACATGCATACTAGAGTCTGATGAATATTTTTGTAAGTACATGTACCTCATTGCTTAGAGAGTCTGATGAATATTTTTGTAAGTACATGTACCTCATTGCTTAGAGAGTCTGATGAATATTTTTGTAAGTACATGTACCTCCATGCTTAGAGAGTCTGATGAATATTTTTGTAAGTACATGTACCTCATTGCTTAGAGAGTCTGATGAATATTTTTGTAAGTACATGTACCTCATTGCTTTGAGAGACTGATGAATATTTTTGTAAGTACATGTACCTCATTGCTTTGAGAGTCTGATGAATATTTTTGTAAGTACATGTACCTCATTGCTTTGAGAGTCTGATGAATATTTTTGCAAGTGCATGTACCTCATTGCTTAGAGAGTCTGATGAATATTTTTGCAAGTACATGTACCTCCATGCTTAGAGAGTCTGATGAATATTTTTGTAAGTTCATGTACCTCATTGCTTACAGAGTCTGATGAATATTTTTGTAAGTACATGTACCTCATTGCTTTGAGAGTCTGATGAATATTTTTGTAAGTACATGTACCTCATTGCTTTGAGAGTCTGATGAATATTTTTGTAAGATCCTAATTAGTATCAACACAGCTCTATTTCTAGAATACATTGTAAACAATATAAGTAGTCTTTTTAATTTATTAATGCTGTAATATCTTGGGAAGTTGTTGGACAGCATGGGTAAAATAAAGTAACACTGTTTAGTTCTGTTACTGAATCTATTCTAATTTGATACTACAAGAGTACACGTTATAATACAAGGTGAAAGTAGGCGGAGCTTATCAGCTATTGGCTTGTTCAGGCTGACCAATAGAGAGTTAATACATTACATCCGCCTTTTTCTCAGAAGGATAATATGCTATAAATTTAAACAGTTCATGAACTCTAGAAAGATCCCTGAAAAGAAAGCATTGTAATAATATGCGAGTCATTCCGATTGTAAATGGTAATTTATCAAAGAGGTGTAAAATAAACTAGCAATAAACGAAGATAATTGTAAACATTTCTCAGGAAATATGGCTGGCTAATTAATGTTAATGTTTATCTGCCAAGATTTGAATGACTAAGTTAATAGCCATTTAATCTAGAGTAATCACATTTTGTGGTCTGTTGTTAATTTTCTCAGCACTAAGATTTCAAGTGTAGGTCAGTTTGTTTTCATTGAAAATATCTCTGACAGTCTAGTTTTGATAAAATGGTCGGATCTGGGACAGGTGCCTTCTCAGTATGTCACTGTGTCTAGATTTCAGCTTTACTTGATTTCCCTTTTGACCTATAACAGTATATATTTCATTGCTCCATTTTGAATCTAATTTTCCACAGTTCTTGTTCAGAACTAAAACTCTTTGTCCAAGTCTGTATGATATAATGCGGGTAGTTGCCCGTCTATCTGCGTGTTTTTTCATTTTAAGTTTTTGAGAAAAGTCCTTTTTTCTAACTTCCAAGTCGTTCTTCTTTTTCTCAAAGTGCGGTAGTTTGTTTCTCACAGTCCTATTAAACAATAATTTTGTAGGCGCGGCTCCTGTTGATGTGTGTGGGGTAGTCCTGTACGTCATTAGGAATTTGTAGATTTCGATACGCCAGTTTTTCTTTCCTACAACTGCAGTTTTAATGCATTTCGATAACGTCTTGTTGAAATTTTCAACTAATCCTGCAGCTTGCGGATAGTAAGGTGTGACGCGGTGATGCTTAATTCCATTTGCTGTGAAGAAGTTTGTAAGTTCTTGAGATACCATATTGGGTGCATTATCCGTTTTGATCACTGATGGTAATCCATGTGTTGCAAATATTTTCATCAGCCTTTGAATAATGGCACGTGAAGTGATTGATTTCATGATTTCAATTTCTGGATAGCGAGAGTAGTAGTCTATTACGACTAAGATATATTCTCCTCCGGGAAATGGTCCTGTGAGATCCATTCCTACAGTTGTCCAGGGTGACTCAGGTAATTCTGTAGGTGTGATTGGTGGGCACTGAGCAGGGTTTGAAACTAGTTGGCACTGGTAGCACGTTCTAATAAGTGTTTCGATTTCATCATCAATTCCAGGCCAGTAAACTTTTTCTCTGAGCATTTGTTTTGTTTTTACTATCCCTTGATGCGTTTCATGAGCTAGTTGTAATACCCTTGATCTGAGTCCCTGTGGAATTACAAGTCTGTTTCCACGTAATACACTGTTGTTGTGAATGGATAGTTCATTGCATATTTTGAAGAATGTTTTGAATTGCTCATGCTTAGGCCATTTATCATGTTTAATGCACTCAATTAGTTCTCGAATGAATTTGTCCTGAGATGACTCCTTATCAATTTGATCTAAGGTCATAGCTTTGGGCACTGCATTCTCGTAAACATAATCCACGTATTTTTCTGTTATACTTGAGATTTTGCAATCTTCTTGAACGGACATTGACCTTGAGAGAATATCAGCTGGGTTTAGTGCTCCAGGTTGAAATTCAACAGTAAATTTGTAACTTTGAAGTTGAAGCAACATTCGTTCCAGTCTAGCAGGAGGTTTGTGTGTTGGTTTAAAGATCTTGATAAGAGGCTGGTGATCGGTGATCACTTTAAATGTCAGTCCATAGACATATGTTCGAAATTTTTCTATTCCCCAGGTAACTGCTAAGCATTCTTTTTCAATTTGACTGTAACGTCTTTCGACTTCATTTAATGTCCTGCTTGCATAGGCTACAGGTTTCAAGTGTCCATCACTTTGTTTCTGCAACAATATTGATCCAAGACCATATGGTGAGGCATCAACTGCTATGGTTGTTTCGGCGTTTGAGTTGTAGAATGCCATGACATTTGCGCTAGTTAACAGTGATTTTAACTGTTCAAAAGCTGAATGTTGTTCTTTTTCCCATTCAAATGCAATATTTTTTCTTGTGAGTTTCCTGATCGGTTCCGACACAGTCGCAAAGTTTGGAAGAAATTTCGAGCAGTAATTCAACAGTCCTAAAAATGATTTCACCTCTTTCACATTCTGGGGTTGTTTGGTGTTCAATACAGCCTTGATCTTTTCATCTTGCGGCATTAGTCCATTAGCAGTGAGAGTATGACCCATGAACTTTATCGTTGTCTTGCAGAACTCACACTTTTCTTTGTTGAGAGTTAAGTTTTTCTCTCGAAGACGGTGTAGAACTTTACGCAAAGTTGCATCATGCTCGTCTTTGGTATTACCATATATAAGTATGTCATCCGAAATGTTTTTGCAATTCGGAATGTCTTGAAGAGTGAGTTGTATCACACGTTGGTAGACTTCTGAGGCACATGATATTCCAAACATTAGTCGACGATAACGATAAATTCCATCATTTGTGACGAAAGTCATTATTTCTCTGGATTGTTCGTCGAGCTCTATCTGATGATAGCCCATGTTTAAGTCAAGTTTGGTGAAGTATTTTGCTCCACCCAGTTCTTCTAACGTTTCATCTATGTTTGGCATAGGAAAGCGTTCTCTTTCAATAGCGGTGTTCGCTTGTCGCATGTCTACACAAATTCTTATATCTCCATTGCTCTTGGGAATAACAACAAGGGGTGATACCCATGGTGTGGCTCCTTCAACTTTTTCTATGACTTCAGCATCCAGAAGTTGTTTTATTTTCTCTTGAACTTGCTGTCGCATTTTGAATGGAATTCTTCGATTTGGTTGAGCAATTGGTTTAACTTCTTTGTTGATATTTAACTTTAATTGAAAGTTCTGGAGTTTCCCAAGACCTTGAAATCGGTCACTGAATTCTGATATGATATTTTCGACGTTGTTTTGATTTGTAGTGACATTATTTACACAAAATTTAAGTAATCCGAGATCAACAGCACTTTGTTGGCCTAACAATGGTGTGCATTCACTATCAATGATGTGAAATTTTAATTTTGTCACATTTTCATTAATTTTCATATTGAGTTCACTTATTCCAAATATTTTCAAAGGTGTTGATTGTGCATACGGGTAGATCTTTGAATGAGATTTTGTGACGTATGTAGATTTTGACTTCACTTTCTCAAATGTAGAACGGTCGAGGCAGTTCACACTAGATCCAGAATCTATGAGCAGTTTACATTTAATTCCTTCAATTTCAACTTCTATATATGGAACCTTAATTTCTGAATTTAAATTGAATGCATATTCCTTTTCTTTACAACTTGGATTTTCAGAAACTTGTTCATCATTGACGTAGTGCACTTGCTTTTTCTTTGATTTACACATATTTGCAAAGTGACCCTGTTTCCTGCATTTGTTACAAACAATATTGCGCGATTTAATACATTCATGGCCCAGATGACCTTTTCCACCACAACGATAACAGGTCTTGAACTGTGCTGGTTTAGGTGCTGGTCTTGCTCTTGGCTGGTACTGTTTCCGTTGTTTTGTTTGCTGGCGCTTTAGATGACTCACTTCATCATGACTGTATTCTGTAGATTTGTCTGGTCGCTGCTGGTGCATTCCGTTTGTTGTTGAATTTTGCATTTTATTTGCATGAAGATCTGCAAGTTCTGTTGTGCGTGCGATGCGCTGTATTTTTTCTAATGTAAGGTCTTGCTCACGAAGAAATTTAATTTTCAGCTCCTTGGAATAGCAGTGTTCGAGTACTTGGTCACGAATCATGTCCTCTATGGTATTTTCTGGAAAGTCACATGTTAAAGAAAGTTTTTTGAGTCTCACAATATAATTGTCCACAGTTTCATCAGGATTTTGTTTTTCTTGTCTGAAACAATGTCTTTCATAGGCGATGTTTTTCTTTGGGTTGAAGTACTGCGTGAACGCTTGAACTGTTAATTCATAATTATGTTCCTGGTTTAATGTTGTTTCATAAATGTCCTGCAATTCTTCTCCTCCGAGGTGTAACAATAGAGCTTTTTTTCTTTCATCTTTAGTAATCCCAGCTGCGTGTATGTAATAATTGAAGCGTTTTATGTAACTGTCCCATGCACTTGACAAGTTGGTGTTTTGTCCTACAACTTTAAAAGGCTGCGGCACTGGCAGTTCAAAAGAAGATGCCATCTTGAAAGATTGAGAACAGATTCTTGATTTTATAAAATAGCCACAAACACTTTTTCTTGAAGATGTCCTTTTTATTTTAAAAGTAAATCCTTCTATGACACGATCCCATCCTCGTCGCCAATGTAATATCTTGGGAAGTTGTTGGACAGCATGGGTAAAATAAAGTAACACTGTTTAGTTCTGTTACTGAATCTATTCTAATTTGATACTACAAGAGTACACGTTATAATACAAGGTGAAAGTAGGCGGAGCTTATCAGCTATTGGCTTGTTCAGGCTGACCAGTAGAGAGTTAATACATTACAAATGCTTTAAAAAAATTCATTCCTCTAGAGACATGTACAAGAGTATACTATGTAAAGATATTTCTTTTAATTAATTTGTATGTAAACTGACATTACCTTTCAATATAGTCCAGTAGTCCTTGTATGTGTAACAAATAGCCGTGGATACTGTTATAGCACAGACTGGATGACAATTTCATTGGAGTCACATGTTCCTGTAAGCATGATGTCACAGATGATGTCATGTCCTGTAGAGGCACCATGGCAACCAAAGATGAAGCCACCAGGTGTCGTAATTGGTACACCGGACTACCCGTGAATGCCCAGATGAGGGCAGAGAAAACTTTCAGCTGTCTGAAAAAAAAAAATTCAGCTAAATGTATAGTCAAAATGCATCTACATATTAGCACTGGACCTTATCAGTTTGTCATCGAATCACAGTTTTCTCTGTACTGCATGTTTAGTTTCTCAAAGAAAATACTAATGGTACTGTAAAAGGTTTCATAGTACATCTTTACAGGCTTTTTTCAATAGCAAGTCACTTGATGGCAGTTCAACATCAGATTTGCTTCAACTGGTAACATTATATAACTGAATTTAATGCAGATAGTCAATCAGCCAATATTTAACAGTAAAGGCAACAAGGAACTTACCTAACAACATCTGCATCCTTTGTATCAATTGGCTTGAGACAAGCCAAGAGGGTCAGGACAGGGAAAAGTCCAGGATGAATTTGACTGATGTCCTTCAAGTCCCTTTTTGAAGCTTCTTCTAGTATGTTTAACATGAAGCGAGGTAATTCAGGATAGTAGGAGCTGAACTCTTGAAATGTGACAGAGTTACAAAACTTTTCCCTATGACTCTTTTTCTGGCCAAAAACCTTTGTCACAAGAGTACCTGAGGACAAAAAGAGTACCAATTCTTCTATAACAAAACCGATTTTGGTATTAAGGCCAAATAAACACGAATTATCCAACAAATTTGATTTGCTCATGTAACAGAACATGTTGAAAGTTCCCCATTTGTCTCTAGGCTTTTAGGGGGTGATTTTCAAAAAGAATTGCTGATGGAGTCAGAGTAGAAAAAGACAATTACAGAACATTAATCTCAATATCAATTTATGAACAAATTTTTAAACAGTTGCAGACCTTAGATCAAACAGTTATACCTGATGATAATAAAACTTACTGAAAAATCTTGTTGCAGCATTTCTAACAGCCCAAGATGGAGATCCAAACTGCTGAATGACTAAGATGATTGCATGACTAGTGTGGCCAATCAGGCTCGCAGTGAGGCTTGCATCACTGAACAGTGAATTGAGAATATTTAATCCATGAACTTGCGGAAGGTCTGTTACACCAAGGTCATTATCCAGTGGGAGTTCACATATTTCAAATAAACTTGTCACAGCCTGGCACAACAGTGATGTCTGCAACAAAAAGTAGGTAATGACTGAACTGTGTATGAGCCCAGCCATGTAAAAACCAACAGAATCTAACTTCATCTGTTGTATCTACCGTTTTATGTTGCCTCAAAATGGAAATCAACCACCGGTATACAGGCTCATTCAGATATCCTGTGATAGATTTAAGAAATGTATCAATTTAAAAGTGATCCAAGACTATTCTTGACAACTTCTCCTCTAAGTTCAGACTCTCGCCTTAGCGGTCATGGTCAATTCCAGGACTGAAAAAAAGACTCTACAGGCTATAGATGTCTGACACTCAATTACTATGTGTACATCACACAAGCTAAACTAAGTTATTCTCATACCTTCTTCATTTTCTTTTCACTGACTAGAACAGCCTGTATAATGATGGGTAGGCCTGCTGATCTTCTTGTCACAGAACTCAGCATACTTCTGTTCTTCAGGCTTGACATTACCTTCATTAGAACAATTATTATCATTTTTATATGATGTACCGGGTAATCATTACATCAGATATAAAGAACAAAATAGTGATGTTCTATGAAACCATTCCTACGACACTTCAATACTTTTACTTGAAATGAAAGATGGCAATGTGATAAAGGAAAAAAATGCAGTTCTGGTAAAATATGATCCTATCCATTACCACTTTGAAGAATCACATTTAGATTAATATGCAAGTATCAAAACAAAGTTTAATTTTTCTAACATACACTGTTTTTTCAACTTGATTTTGATCCAGTACAACTAAAACCAGTGTTTTGATAAACAAAGAAACTTCAGACAGAAAAAAAGCAGTAAAAATCTATTTTATGTCAGAGAATACATGTCTGTTCTGTAATCAAATCTAAGTGGTTTTTTTGGTTTTGTTTTTTCAGAAATCTTTTACACAACAATCACATTTATAACAGCAGTTGATTCATTTATCATATTTCATGGTTTAAACCTGGCAAAGACACACCTAGATATGTGATCAATCAAGTCACTTTAGAGCAGAATTCTGGGGTACTACCAAAATATACTTCTGTCTCTTCAGTACTTTCTGCTGAGAACAAAAACTGTGACACAATGAACAAGGTGATCAAAGGACTGCTATATCCCCCACAGCCAGCATTGAGTAAAGTTTAAAGTAGTCTGAATAACCTGGAACTGCATTTATGGTGGCATACTGGATTTTGGAAAAGCTTAAGTATTGCAATGACAACATGAAACTCAAGGCTTGAAAAAATGACCTTCAAGTGTGACCTTGTCTTTGAATTGACATGGCCTGGCCATGCTTTCTGCACTTACTCTCAATGAGTTATACATTTGACCAAAGTTTCAAGAAAATTAGTTCAAAGGTGTAGGAGATATTGAGCGGACACAACCTGAAGACCTTGACCTTTAACTGACATGATTGGATTATGCGTTCTGCACATCATCTCAATAATTAATCAATTGACTCAAGTCTCAAAAAATCAATCCAAGGACATAGGAGATATAGCACTGAAACAAAGATGTTACAGACAGACAGATGGGCAGACACATTCTCTCAATGAGTTATACATTTGACCAAATTTTCATGCAAATCAGTTCAAAAGTATAGAAAATATTGAGCAGACACAAAACTGAAGGCTGAAACAAGACCTTCAAGTGTGACCTTGACCTTGAACTGACATGACTTGGCCATGCCTTCTGCACATCTTCTCAATGACTTATACATCTGACAAAAATTTACAGAAAATTGGTTCAAAGTATAGGAGATACTGAGCAGACACAAAATTGAAGACTGATACAAATGACCTTCAAGTATGACCTTGACCTTGAACTGACATGACTGGATTGTGTGTTCTGTACATTTTATCAATATATTATCTAAATGAGTTAAACATTAGACCAAAGTTTCAAGAAAATCAGTTCAAGGGTACAGGAGATATGGAGCAGAAACAAAAATCTTACAGACAAACAGACAGACTGACAGACAAACAGACGGAGGCTTGGTTGTGCCTTCTGCACATCCTGTCAGTGAGTTAATCATTTGACCAAAGTTTCATGAAAATCGGTTCAAAGGTACAGGGGATATTGAACGAACACAAAACTGAAGGCTGAAACAAATGACCTTCAAGTGTGACCTTGACCTTGAACTTACATGCTTGGACTATGTGTTCTGCACATCGTCTCAATGAGTTAAACATTTGACCCAAGTTTAAAAAAAAAATCAGTTCAGAGCTATAGGAGATATACAGTGGAAATGAAAATGTTATGGACAGACAGACGGATGGACAAGGCCATTCCTATTACCCCCCTCCCACTTTGCGGTGGATTAAAAATGTGATTCTCCATTGAAATAGAATACAATTTAAAAAAGAAATAGCTTTCTGACTTTACTTGATTCAAAATCTAGTTAAAACAACATAAATTCATACCTCTGTCAACGACTTAGCAGGAACTGACAAGACAGCTTCTAGGTTGCTATGGAACAGAGCAGAACAGAACTTGATATAGGCACTCCTACAGCCTTCAATTACACCCTGTAATATTCAATTTTACCATGAAATGATAAATTACACCATAAGGTAATAAATTTTTCTCTGATATACTAAATATTTTAGTTACACCAGCAATGCTCTATTTCAATTGAGATTTTCTGTTACACCCTGAAATAATTAAATATACCCTTAAATATTTAAATACACCTTGAAATAATCAAATACACCCTGAAATGGTCACTCACATAACCAAACAACAAAATAATCTGTAACATCCTGAATATCTGTTTATAACCTGAAATTCTTAATTATTCCCAGAAATGATAAGTTAATGCCTGAAACATTGAATAACACACTAAATGTGTTAATAAAAATGTTATTATAGCACAAAACTTATTCTATTATACCCTATAATGTTCAATTACACCCCAAAATAATAAATTAAAGCCTGGAATTTTACAATTTTTTAAATGACATAAAGCATTGTATAAATGTGCATCTGACATTGATTTCATGCAATAAAACTAAGATTACTTATGTTCCTATGTTTTATTTTAGGGAGCTCAAATAACAAACAACATGTATATTTCAATGCAAGTATTTTCTGCAAAGAAAATTTACATCTTTGATAGTGATTTTTTTCAGGTTCTTTTCAAGGTGTTGAAGCTAATCTTTACTGTTTTAACTATCTGGAATTTATAAACAGATAGTCTTTCGAAAAAAAACAAACAGTAAAGTCAACAACACATAACAGACTAATATAGTATCTGACAGGTGAAGGGAATATCATAAAACAGAAAAAACTGTATATTCAATACAACATCAAAAGTTTACCTTATGTCTACATTTAGTAAGCACTGTATGGAAGGTTTTGTTAATTGACTGTATTACTGACATTGACACTGGGCATCCAGCTACTGTTGTAACCCTCGTCACTTCACCAAGGCTGACACAGCTCTCCTGAAAAGAAAATAGCAACAGGTAAGTATCCCACCTTCATGTTTTCTTTTACAGAACAGTTACGGACAATCCCCAGTCTTGTCAGTGAGGGGTACACTTTGAAACAACTACAGAATTCACAATCATTTTATTCCAGGTTTACCCTTATAGCTAAAGCCATATCGTCAATCTTAAAATTTTCACTTTCGTTAATTCCCTGGTTTCATTTCTGTTTTTACTTCTCCAAATTTCTTAACTGCTGTTCAAATCAAACCATTAATGAGAGAAGTTTCATCCAGGGCCTTCAAACAATACATACCTTGATATTATTCCAACACCAAGACAGCATATACTGATATTCTGGAGATAGAGATGTCGACTCCTCATACTCCATATTGTTCTCTAGCAGCAGATTCTCCAAGGCCATACCGATCTCAGCGAATGAAGGACATGCCTCTGAAATATGATTTTGCAGAGTCAGGGAAATTTATTTTCATTTAAGTAAGTCAAACTGTTAGCATAAACCTATGTATAAAGTTTACTGCAGTCTAAATATTTTTATGGAATTCATCAAAAATATTAAATACTGGAGGTACGGTGACCTTGAACTTTCACTACTGATATGAAAATTAAAAATCAAGGGTATTTTACTTCACATCTGCAACCTATTTATAGCATTCAATATTCATCTAAAGTACAACAGGCAATCATGTTGTTATTGTTGTTGCTTATTTGTTATATAATTAAGTCTGAGTAATACCTTGCCCTGCTACCCCTGCCATGATGTTTAGCATCTTCTCAATGATCTGCTGACATAACTCAACTACTTCCTCTGACACCTGCACTAGCTCACTATCAGAGGTCAACCAAAGGTCATCAACATCTGTCAAACATTGAGTAACGGCAGATATCAAACCTGAAACATAATACTGATATAGACATTTCAATACTATAATTTATATCGTATTTACTCCTATAAATTGCATTGTCAATGGATTATCTTTCCTACATTAAAGAGGCATATTCTAAAATGATGAGCATTCCATTGCATTCAAATTAATATATATGTGACAAAATTGATTGATTTATTTACTATGTCAATCTAAGCACAACAGGTAAGCTAAATGCATTTAATATTTGTCTTTAAGTTGAAAGTTGTTGTACAATTTTATGTGGATAGCGATTTATTATAAAATGAACTTGTCTTAGTGTCTATTTATGTATAAATGTAGATGAATACCGCTTACATTAAATAAAGTTGCTGATTTTGTTCTATACATGTATATGCTTTAAACCCCTTTAATATGTTTCTTTCTTAAAAAGTCAATTTTAGACCCCTTTAACAATATCTCCACTTTCTCAAAAAGCTTGACTATAGAAACAAGATTGGGCCATGGAATTCTTAAACAACAAGTCAGCATTTATTTATTTTTAATCAAGATTTGGTGTTTGTTGTATGTACAATTAACAGTCCTTAAGACTTATCTGAAATTCAGTTTTTAAGGTAAGGTTTAATATCAAATCTTTTTCCTTTATAAGAACTCTGATATAGTAATAAGGTCTCTACCCTTTATCAATAATAGCAAGTCTCTGACACTTGCAACATATGACATTTGAAACAGTATGTTTTAACAAACTCATTGTACATCATAGCTATTACCTTACCATGAATGGGGTACTGTTTTGTACATCATAGCTATTACCCTACCATGAATGGGGTACTGTTTTGTACATCATAGCTATTACCTTACCATGAATGGGGTACTGTTTTGTACATCATAGCTATTACCTTACCATGAATGGGGTACTGTTTTGTACATCATAGCTATTACCTTACCATGAATGGGGTACTGTTTTGTACATCACAGCTATTACCTTACCATGAATGGGGTACTGTTTTGAGGCTTTCACCATGTCTTTCTGTGCCTCCATCAAACATCTCCTTGCTTCAATCAATAAAAAGGATATAAACGCTATCTGACTTTTTCCTTCTATATCCTTTGCAACAGTAACATCAAAAGCACATGTATCTGGTTTGTAGTGAATACTGAAAGCCATCTTGGATTCTATTACATACCTGTAGAGAATAAACTGGATGCTGTCAAATGTTCCTTGAAGTTTTTGCCTTCAGAAATTAACAGTATGACAAAAACTATATGGAAAGCTGAAAAATGTGCTTCATTATCATCTGTCTGTTTGACTGCCATTTTGTTATTTGCATTCCAGATGACCTTGGTAAAAGCAAAGGTCAGGCCGCTTGAAGTCTCCGGGCAACCTACTAATGTGTTTAAGTGTGTTAAAATTTAAAAAAAAAGAAATAATATTATCAAACTAGATTTCTTTTCCATAAGGTAAATCATGGTGGTCAGTCAGAAGAAAAATATTTTAGTTAATAAAGTTCATGTACAAATAATTCAAAATAAACAACTACACAAAGAGAAACAGCAACTGAAGTATTTTTTATCATAAAATAATGCAGAAACTTATATGTATTTATTAATAAATGCTTACTTTTGAAAAACAAGTTTACACAGCATAGCACCACTTTGACCTTCATGACCTTTTGGACTATTACACAAATTTAGTGCTTCAGCCAGTAGGTGGCAGCACAGACTGTCTGGGGTTCTCACATTGTCTTCCACAGGCATTGTATAATATCTAGTCAGCAGAAGATAGGCAGATGTCTGAATCTAGAAGAACAGAAAAGTAAGGTTTGTAACTTTAATAAAATCTTTTCATCTGCAAAACAGTTCATAAGAAGTGTTGCACTTAGATTTTAACACAGAGTGACTTTTCTTTGTATGACAAACCAAGAAAAGCTGGCAAGTAGATTGTGAAACACATTTACTTTATTTTCTTACTCCAATTCATTTTGTAACTTCTTGCTGAAAGAAGGAAATTCTTACCCAAACAAAGAGCTGAAAGCCACTTCAGCTTGATATAATGCAACCAAAACAGTAACTGATTATATGTTATAACAAGAACTGTCACTGAATATGACAATGCCCCCAAAGTGGTGCTTTGACCATTGAGTTGAGGACCAGATGAAGATAAACAGAAGATCCTTCAAAAGAAGTTTTGACAATTAGATTTTTGAGGTCAAGGTCATTCAGGGGTGTTGTGTTCAAGTATGAAGTAAATCCATTCATTAATAAGGAAATTATGGGCAATGATGACAACTGGACTTTGAGGAAAAGGTCATTCAGGGGTCAATGTCAAACAAATATATGTCAGTGGTAAAGTCTTATCTAAAAGGGTGTTGTGTCCAAGTATGAAGTAAATTCATTGACTTATAAGAAAGTTATGGACAATGTTAAAATTTTAAGACAGAATCATGGATGGAATGAAGGACAGACAGACAGTTCAAAAACTATATGCCCTCTTTTGGGTGGATAAAACTCTAGGCTTTCTAAGTATGAACATCTCCACTGCAACATTCGAGCAAACAAAGAATAAAGCATACTCACCTCATCAGCACTATCTAAAAGACACAGAATAATTGCCTGAGCATTCACTGGGCTGAAGAAAGCCCATCTTTTACTGGACTGAGCAAAATCTGATAGTGATACTGCATTCTCTAGAAAGAATTAAACCAAACATTTAAACATTAATCTTCCAAGTAATAAATAAAACATTCAATGCTTAAATTCATGAATTCATCTTTCAGATGAAGATAATTAATCAAAGAAGCTTTTCAAATGTTCATTATCTACTACCACTGCCATACCTTACTATGGTTCACAGACTAGTATCTGGTGATAAGAAGTTAATATTTTACACTGAATCTTTACCTACATGTAAATGATTTTGCAAAAGCCTTGCATGGTGAGCAAATCTGAACTTCCAACTTGCAAAATAATGACAAAAGGGGGAGAAATACTTTTATTAGTTCACTATGGTCTAAAATATTACATATCTTCAAGGTTAAAAAAGTGGGCCATAATGGCCCTTAAGTCCTCACCTGAGTATAACTCATAAGAAAGCTAAGTCCATTTAATGGATTAATGATCAAAATAAAAAAGAGATAACTAAAAATGGGGCATAATTCGAGCAATACTAGTAGAGATCATCTAGGTAATGCTTACAACAAAATTTCTGAAGTCTTCGCCTTATAGTGTCTGAAAAGTTTTATTTAAAACAGTTTGCCTTTATAAGTCGTTGCAAAATATCTTACCCCTAGGATGGACTCAAAAATAATCCATGGGGCAAAGTTTTGAACGATCTTTGTAGAACTCTGGCTGGTATTGCTTCATGCTTAATTTCTGTACTATGTGCCTTATTGTTTCAGGGGAGAAGAGTTTTGAAAAGATTTAATATATTTCACTTGTAAAACACGACCTCCTGGGCTGAGCCAATAATCACTAAAAGGACATGGTTTGAACACCACTGGATATTGCCTTCCAGTTCTGGACAAGACTCTTTTCTGATGAGTTTGTCTATAAAAGTCTATGTAGAACATACAACACCCTGGATTGGGTCCAAAAATGACCACAGGGGTAAAGTTTGAATGATCTTGGTAGAGGTCCAATAGACAATGCTTTGTGCAAAATTTTAAAAACTCTAGGCCTTGTGGTTTTATACAAGAAGAACTGTAAAGATTTTTATATACATGTGTATTTCTATGTAAAACATGTGACTCCTCAGGCATGTGACCCTAAGAACATAATCTGAAAAGAATTAATAGAGGTCCACTAGAAATCGCTACACACCAAATTTCAGAGCTCTGGGCCTTGTGGCTTTAGGCAAGAAGATATATGAAGTTATTCATTCTTGTTGCCATAGAACCAGAGTTCTGCATAGAATCAAATTCTCTGGATAGCTTTGGTAGAGCTTCAAAAAAAGGAACATCCCTGCCAAGTTTCATCAACTTTGATCTAGTGGTGAAGGAGTTGGTTTACTTTTAAAGTATAAAGTGGTTCAAGGACAATGCACTGAAGCACAATGCACAATGGTCATAGGGAAAATCACAAAAGCTCACGCTGAGAACATTGTGTTCAGGTGAGTTAAAAAGAGCAACAATTAGTAAACCCAT
The DNA here is from genome assembly GCA_012932295.1 of Cyclina sinensis. NCBI lineage: Eukaryota > Metazoa > Mollusca > Bivalvia > Venerida > Veneridae > Cyclina > Cyclina sinensis. The sequence goes on along the minus strand of JAAONU010000011.1, from coordinate 38,216,902 downwards.
CTTTTTAACTAGAGGGAACTAGTTTTCAAAAGTTCTACCCATTTTCAAATTCTGTAAATACAGAACTGTCTGCATAAAATCCTACATGGTACTAACCTGGTACAAATCCCTTTCTCTGTTTACTTCCTGGACAATAAATAAGGCTCTCATATAATACATGTAATAAATCTAGACTGCCTTTACGTCTCTGGTAACAAGCACCTGGCAGCAGAAACTCTATAAACAGTCTGTGTAACCAGTCCACAAAGTCTATGGCACAGTCTGAAAACACAATTACAAACTATTTTCATTGAAGAAATTATATGTAACAGTTTCATTAGATATATTTGTAAAAGTAATTCAGTCAGAAAATATTGCTACAGTAATTTGAAATCTCATAAGTTACTCTGTCCTGCCTAGGAAACAGCAAATTATTTATATCAAATACCATGACACCATTTCAAGTAGGTCTCAAACAAATGATTAACAGTCATTAAGATTTCACAGTGACTTTAAAGTCACCTACTAGACCATAGAAAGTAACCCTTCAAAAATTAAATGTAAACATGCATGGTTCACTTATGATGATAAAATATACATAAGTAATAGGATTTATATATGTGTTACAGCAATTCATCTTATGAACAACTAAATTAAAAAAACACATTGGAAATTTGTTATTTTAGTAATGAATTTGGACCTGCTTTGAGTCTTGTGACTATGCAGGGGACAATGGCTAAAATCAGTTTAGTTGATGTATCATCAAATTATTAAAACTCTTGGTGTTTCCTGCAGGTATGTAGATAAAGGACTGTATTTAGCTGTTTGAATAACATAAAGGTTCATAAGAACCATACTTGTAACATATATGTGAATCCTTTTATGCTAGTACTGTTTTGTCAATGTTAGTGAAACTATGCCTTTAATATAAAAATATAAAAATAATAACCCAGTTTATCTTTGTTTTGTGCTGGAGATTTCAGCATGGTCACACAGCTGTCCCTGAGACGAACCAATAGTTTTCTTATATTTGATCCTAAATGTTGTCTGAATGGTGCAGAGTCTATCTTGATGTTGTATGGTACACTCTCTATCAGTAATGACACTTCTGTCTTTGATATACACTCTGGAAATGAATTAATTTTTACAGAAATAGTTTTCAAGAAGAATGAACATATGTTGAGAAATCCAAACAGATGTTTACTATTTATCTGTGAATGTTTAAAAACTGCAGTTTTAAGTGTTGTACAAACTAATGGAATGTGTAGATATGACCAACAGAAATCATTTATTATCAACCTTTAATACAGTACAGGCATTTTCAGCATAGCAGCTTTTGTTCTTTTTCAATGACCAATCAAATTGTTTGCAGGTATCAAGTTAGTAATCATGAATGAATAAAAACAAATATTTTTATGAGCTGAAAATTCTGAGTCACTTGATTAATGACGTAACTACACATCATGGATTCCAAACAAAGATCACTTGTTCATGACAGTCTGTTTTATTTTCAGGCATAATGATCTATCATACTGAATGTTCAAGGTAAGACTTGGCAAAACTGTATTTAAAAAAATTAAAGAAGGTCTTTTGGAAACCTGTCATGTAATTGTTTTGTTTTTCATCACAAAATAGTTCTTTTCACAAACTGTAATAAAAAAAAACCCTTATTTTATCTAATTTACAAATCTAAATACATTATTCTCAACCATTACCAACCATTTCAAAATATCTTTTTAACATAAGTGTTGTACAAACTACCACAAAATAATGTGGTAGGCCAAACAGACATTTTACAAAATTAACTATAATTACCAGCTTTTTTCAGTGTTGTACAAACTAATGCAATAGCATCTGATCTCACATCCTCATCTCCACTATACAGGGCTTCCCTAACATGTACATGATCCTGAAATATGAAAGTAAGCAAAAAAAAACAAAAACATGTAGTTAAAATCAGTCAATCAAGTTAGCAGTTCAAGGGCTCTTTATTTACAGATCAATAAGAAAATATGTTACATATACAGTTTATAAACTGTAATGACAGGTTTGGGGTGGATCATCTGATGAGTGGTAATGCACTTGTCATCTAGGGATTGCAAATTCTAACCTCATCAGCTAACACCACTAAATGTCTTTTGAATGAAAGGTTAAATTAAGGTCCCATGTATCAGTGCTATACACTGGGCATGTAAAAGAACCAAAAGTGTCTCTAGAGTAGGACGCTTTCTATTAATTGCACTATCCCTGAAAACCTAAAATAACTAAACTCATCAGGATGCATACATCAGACTGGAAACCAGTACTGACAATAAACTTTTTAAAAAAATGAGTGAAGTACACAGTAATCATATCATGTTTCATGTACAGTAGTCAAGCTAATACAAGTGAAGGAAATTTCCTCCAATTTCCTGGAAACAAAAGCTCAAACAGGCAGATGCACAGAAGCTTTTACCAAAACAAACTTCTTTTTAATGGGAATTAAATAAGTTCTAAACTACTCATTTACACAACTCAGTTTGCATTAGAAGCTACCACTTTGAAGGTTAAGTAAGTGTATTATAGAAATTTTGACAGATAAAGTAGAAAAAATGAATTCAAGTAATTGCTAATAAATCTGCACTGTTAATAAAATTTGTTTTATTTTATACCCGAGAAATGGACTACTAAAAATTCTGCTATTAAGACTAGTTAAGAAGTGGTCTTATAAATGAAATGGTCTTAAATGCAGTTCTTATAAAATAAGGTCTTGCTGGTTTTTGCAAGGTTTTGAAATAATTAATGTGGTCAGGTTAGTGGCACTTTCCTCACAATAAATGGGTGAAGTTAAATCTGACAAAGTTTGAATTAACATAACCTGTTCAACCAAATAGGTTTGAAATTGGATGTAAAATATCTGTGAAACTGTGACCTGGGCTGTTTCTCTAGATGAAAATTGCCTACACTTATAGTTTTGTTAAAACGGGGAGATAAAGTCACATATTTTCAAAATTCAACTCACCAGATCAGCAATACCAGTCTGAGTTCTTACTGTTTTTGCCACAATAATCCAGGCATGAAGCAATCTTAATCTACATACAGGGGCTTTGGGATCTTCCATTATACTTGACAGGTGATCTTGTATAGCAGCAGACGTCAATGGGAACTGCTTTAAGGTCACCGGTATCCAGTAAAGACTGGTATTATATCTCAACAAACTGTAAAATCAGTAAGAATTCTAAAATAACATTCAGTAAATTTTTAATAACTTTAGCTTATATGCCTTCAATAAGAGAAACATAACAGATTTTAAGATAACAGAGTGGTTGTCCAACTTCTCATATCAAGATATATTCTTTAGTAACTAAAATACATGTATATATTCAAGTGTTAAGGCACAGATTACAAGCACATGACCCACAATTTTATTTATACTTTGTACTTCTGTTACTTACTTTAGCACTTAACTGTTTTCATACACTTTTTTCTGGGCTCATCTCTTGTCTGGACATACAATTCTCTTACTGGTTCATTTAACATTTTCTTCGTAAAGAGGGAAGTTTACTCATCCATCATTGCTATGAAGGACCAGTGCAAGACTCCATTCCTCCATAAGACTGCCAAGTTTCATCCAGAACAATTATGGTTGGTAGCTGTTCTCAAACCCATGATGCTCTACTAGTGTGAGGTTTCATAATAAGAAGTAGGTGACCTTAACCATTACAAAAGGTCAGAAGTCATACAATTCTTTCAAGCCATATAATCATATTGTTATCAGGTAGAAATTTTAGACAGTTCTTATTGTTTGAGATACAAGTGTATCTATAAAACAATAACTCAATGATACAGCACATTATAACAGCTTACCTGTTTTCACTAACCATGCCCTCTATCAATGTCGGTAACCACAAACGTTTCCACTCATCTACAGCATTTTCTTGCCTGCAAATTATTCAAATTTATGGTTCATTCTTTTCTCAAGAATTATTTTGTTTTGGTACGTTTCACTCTGATAACTTCAATGTTAATACTTTCCATTTTTTAGTTTATCTTGAGCAATTATTGTGCTGGCCGTAATCAACTTCCCTCACAGTTGCCTGCATTGACTGGACATATGTACAAATCATCATAGGAGTTTTTTTTCCTGACTTTTACATGAGACTTCTATTTGTTCCATTTACCTCTTTTTTATTTGTAAATGTATTACATTAGAATAATAGTATCATGAATTTTAAAAATAGTGATGCACAGTTATATTTTGAGTTATTGATGTCTCCTGGCTTATGTCTACTACTATTAGTGTTCCATATAGAATGAAACTAGCAATCACATGAACCTATGTCAGCATGTCTTTATTAGATGTACTGCAGACAGAACAGACTGACTGACAAAGGAACAGACGGTTGGACATTGATGTTAACTACCAGTAATGCCTCTCCTCAACACTCAACCTGACCAACATGTACAAATATTGCTGGCTGGGAGATAATCTGAGGGTTACAACATTACTAGAAACAATAACCTTACGAGGAAGAAAGGTCAGGCAAGGATAAGCAAAGCATGCACTGTGGCACCTTGTCTACCTACAGAACAAGTGATGCTTAGAATCATTTATGCTAGTATACTCACAGTAGCTGCTGAAGAAATGCCTTGTAAACATTGGTTGCTGATGAAGCCAGATGGTTGGTGGTCATACATTGCAGTAACTGTGCCTGTATTTCAGAATTCTCTTCTAAAACCTGTCACAAAATTCAAAAAGAAAATAGATGTACAATGAAAAATGTTTTCAAAATTTGTTAAACTAAACTGTATATTTTTTTGGTATACAAGTGTATGCAATTCACAACAACAACAACAAAAGACATAATGTAGCTATCGCAAATGATAGCAATGATAGCAATAGATAGTCAAGAACAACATTTTAATATTCTAAAATATGCATCAGGCAGCCCTGTATTTCTACATGGTTTGTACAGAAACTGAAGCAAGAAATTCAAGACTTATTAAGGACTTTTTAAGTCCAGGGTCCAATCTGACTGGCAGTATTACATGCAGTACTCATGGTAAAGAAACAATCACTCCCATCAACAAAAAAATATTAATTCAGATAATCTATGCCGTCAAATGAAATGACTGTGTTGAGTTTCCATGTTCTTCTGTTTTAGGATCTATTTATTTATATTTTTGGTGTCAGCTGCAAGAATTGTATATTTAAGGGCCCCTTATTGCTATCCACACTATTTTCATAGACTCTTTAAGGCCAAGTTTGATTTAGGGTCTTTTAAAGGCCAATACCAAAATTAAGGGACTTTTTCAGGCATGTACGAACCATGTTCTAAGTGTTTGAGACAACATGACCTTACAGGCTTACACCCTCCCATGTGAGATATGTCATGTGATAACCTTGACAACTCTGACTCCAGTGACAAAGCAGTAAATCACTTGTAGGAGATTGGTTATTAAACTGTGTGGATACTCAGGAACACATTTCGTGGACTGACTGGGATATGACCAAAAAGGAGATTGAAACTGGAAATAAAATCAACAAGGCAGTCTGAAGGACAGCTAAATCCCCTTCTGCAACAGACATGAATGTGTACTTCTTGACCCTTAACCAACCATGACCTTGATGTTGTGCCATGCATATAATAAGCACATAGTCTCATGATAGTAATTATTTGTGCCAAGTTATTTAAAATCTTCCATAAAGTCAAAAAGTTATGGAGAACATTTAACCTTGACCTTGGGGGTAGCAACCTGGATGTTGGGTTCTGCACATCGTGTCATAGTGGTGATCATTTGTGCAAAGTACTAAAAAAACTTTTCATAAGCCAAGTTAGTAAGTTATAGAGCAGACACGAAATATGGATATTTGACCTTTAACTGTGACCTTGACCTTGTGGGTAGCAGCCCAATTATTGCGCTCTGCACATCGTCTCATAATGGTGATCACTTGTGCCAAGTTATTTCAAAAAAATTTCAGCGGTTTAAAAGTTATGAAGTGGACACGAAATGTAGACCTTTTAACACTTGACTTTTAAGTGTGACCTTGACCTTGGGGATAGCAACCCAATAATTGCACTCTGCACATCGTCTCATAATGGTGATTTCAAAAAATTTTCAGCAGTTTAAAAGTTATGGAGCAGACACGAAAGTGTTTAGAACAGACGGATGTATGGACAGAGGCCATTCCTACAATCCCCTCCCCGCTTTGCGGAAGGGGATTAAAAAACAAACTTGGTTTAGGGATATTTTGCCTACATAAAATGATGAAATGTCAATGGTTAGGAATTTCTTTATAAACATAAGAATTACAGTACTTCTGACTGTACTGTAACATATAGCTGTCAGATAAAAAAAATATCTTAAATTTCATCGGTATAAAAATAAACATGTCTCACACATATACTAATACCTTTTGTGCATCCACAAACTTCAGCAAAGAGGCAAAAATCCTGTACTTTCCTTTCACATACCATTGTGCTGACAGCAATGTTTTCAAGATGCTTTGTGGAAAGTGTGGCACTGTATCTGCAGGATACCAGAAAAACAAGTTGAAAATCATATCAAAAATATATCTTGAGATATCTAAATAACTCACATTAACAAGAGGGCCATTATGGACTTAATCCCTCTCCTAAGTACCACTGAAACAGTATACAGTGTAAGCAAAAGTAATAATAAGACACTGTATCTGCATTCAAAACAGTACTTATAATCCAGACTTCAAATCCAGACTTCCTGGATGTAGCTTCAAAAACAGGAAGTAGCTTAGCTGGTCAAATTCAGCCATGTCAAAGAAATGCAAGGGAATTATACAAATACTTTAAACTTCATGGATGTAGCTTCAAAGAAACAAAGAAGTGGGTCAGCAGGTCAAGGTAAAGGTCACATGACAGTCAAGGACAAAGTTAAATGTTTATGCAGTCATGAATTTTCACTCCCAAAACTTTGTTAATTTAATTTTTGCCTACATACATTTCTATATAAAACAAATGACCCTGGGGCATATTCCTTTTGACAACAGGCCATAATCTGAACAGCTTTTACTCTAAAATGCTACATTTAAAATATATAATCCTTATGACTTGTCGACTAAAGATTGGTTAAAAGTTTTCCGATATAAGTATATGCATAAATAAATGATCCTGGAGCAGGGCCAGTTTTGACCACTGGGTCATAAATATTTAAGTGCTGTAAGTAGACAGGTCCACATGACAATTTACCACTAGACCCTGAGGTTTCAGAGATTTTCAAAAAGATTTTGATACATTAATCTATATCAAACTAGTGACACCTGTGGCAGGGTAGGATCATGATTTGAGGAAACTTGTAAGAGGTTTATGAGACAATGCTATGCACCAAATATCTAGGCTCCAGGCCTTGCAGTTTCTGTCAAGATGAATTTTGAATCTATTCCTAAGTTAGTCTACATAAAAACAAGTTACCACTTGGGCAGAACCAATTTTGACCTGAGGGTCATGGTTTGAACAATAAATTCAGTAGTTTTATGCAAGGAAAATCCCTTCATGTTTCATCATTTTTAGCTCAATAATTTCAGAGATGTTGTTTAAAGGAAGTGTTGGATGCTGGAGGACATAAGGAAGGTGATCACAGATCCTTTTATTGTGGTATACCAGCCTTAGGCTCCAATGAGCTAAAATACATAACATAACATAGAAACATGCAGGTAAATACAAAAAAGTTACATAGTTGTTTCTGGAAAGTTATGTTCTCTTAAATGGTCTTCAATCAGTTTTTCCATTAGGATGCATGTAGGTATAGGGTCAGACTCTCAAAATTCTGTACATTTACTGAATTTAGGTCAATTCTGTACATTCACTGGATTAAGGCAGTGATTACAGAACTCAAAAACATGGGCTATATAATTTTTTAATTTGTGCAGGGCAGACTTAGATTCTTAGACAACTGACAAAAACACATGTTTTACTGAAATTCAAGCATTTCCCATTGCAAGAACAAATAAGTACCTTTTGCGGTTTCCCAAACTGACATCATGTTTGAAAATATATCCACTACTGCTTCAGGCACATCTTCCACTGGACTGTCCCAGTTCAGCATAACTAAGTTCCAAGTACTCTCTGATATAGAGGTAAAGTGACTCTTCAAAATTTTTCTCTCTAATATGGAGGGAATTTTAGACAATCTTGTATACCACAATAAAAGGATCTGAAAAGCTTGGTAATGAAGAGTAATGTCCCCTTGACATAGAACACATATATACTGATACATCTGTTGAAATAAAGTAGGTGATTCATCCATAGGGACTACACCATCTGCTAAAAGAATGTCTATATTTCCACATGATACAACCCCTCTTAGGAGTGCAACAGGTCCAGGTTTGCTGGCTGTCAATGATCTTAGTCTAGTCAGTATTTCAACTGCCTGCTCTTGGGTAACACTTGGTGCCCAGGTATCATCCAACATGTCTACTTTGAATGTTGAATCTGCAAATTAAAATACTTTTTCAAAGACTTAATTTTGTCAGTAAAAATATTAGAATGCTGACAATATGAAATTGTTCTTTGAATAAATAATGGTATTAAAAACATCATTATTTGTTTAGTTATTAAGAAAGCAAGTATGCATTTTGAAGAAAGTTAACTGTAGTCACTTCTGCTTGACAAAGTTCATATTCAGTCATGACTCCATGTTTAAGCATGTGACCCTAGCATTTTCTAATGTTTTAGGTTTTGGCCTAGAAATCAATTTAACTTAAAGGTTTTATCTATATCTTTTAGTACATGTATATCTTATGTTTGAGCAATAGAGAAAAAATGATACATCAGTCAGGAAAAACAGTGGAAAAGCAGATATCTGATATCAACAAAGACTTTTTTATTTACCTGAACACAGAACTTGATGGAGAAGCAAATGAAGTGATTTTACAGTCTTTTTAGTATTGCTACATGTGTTTAACATTAATGCAACAGCAGTTCCACCCAAGAGAACACAGTCTGTCTGGTAACCCTGCAATAATAATAAACAAACAAAAAGTGAGGTAATAATATAGACATCACAATACTGCTTACATAACAGAACTGATTGCGGATTTTGCAGCAGAAAAATAGTTTTTGGCACGACATGTCTTGTACAAATTCCAAATGCTCTTACTAAAAATACAGTCATTCTAAGTTTTTACTTTTTATTTGTTTGAGTATTAAAGTATTCAGAGTTCTTTTACATTGAGGTATCATATGTCACAGCTTAGACAATGTAAGTTTCCGCTTTTAATATTAGAGTATAAGAGTTTATGTATCTTAGTTTTGTCGTCAGTGCACTGGTCACTGCTAGCTAAGAAAATGCAAAAGAACAGAATGTTACTGTATTTCTGACAATTTTAACAGTACACATATAGTTTTTACCTAAAATTTCTAATTTTTATCTAAAATTTCTAATACTTAAAGCACTGCAATAAAAAATTAAGAAAACCAGATGTGGAAGTCACTAACAATGTTTCAAACAAACAGCAAATACTGTCTGTGAAATAATTTATCAAAGGTATAAACCATTCAGACTTATGACTATAGGAATTCACAGGCCATAACCTAAAACTATAGGCCTGAACAATTCAAGTTAATGTCTAAAAGTCAGTCTCACAGCCCTATGTTCACGCAAAGTACGTAGGCCTAACCAGAATTTTACGTGCCAAGGTCCTCAGGCCTTTAGCTTATTTCACAGACTGTAAGTGTAATATTTTAAGGCATGACAATGAAAACTTATAATCTCTTGTTTGATACTCATCTTTCTGAAATAATGTTTTAACCTGTCTTTTTAAATTTAACTGTTTTAAACTTTTTCTTTCAAAGCCTTGATACATTCAATAATAATGTTACAACCATTCTTTTTTAATTTTACTATGCTTTAAACTTTTTTCAAAAAAGACTATATATATGCAAACATTTCTAAATTTCAGAATGTAACAATTCTACAGAAAATTCTTACCTCACTTTGCAAGATAAAAACAAGACTCTCAACAATTGTTTTCACAGACTGGTTCCTTGCTTCAGATGTGTCTCCCTTTTCCCATATAAGGGAACCAAGCTCTTTTGAACACACTTGAAACAACTGCAAACTTATCTAGAGAGACAGGAAAAGTAAAATGGAGGTTTCATTTAATGTTTTTAAAGAGCAATTCATTTTACCTTAATATGTCAGCAGGTTCATAACTGTCATTTCTAGAAACTAAGATTTATATCAACAGTCACCTGAAATTCATCAGAGTCTTTTGGAAAAAGATATTAAACCAAGCACAAACATGAGTTAAATGCTTCTATATTTTAAAATAAACAATCAATCTCTAGCAAAAATAGCTCATAATTTTGGTAGCAAGTCATTAATTTTATCATAAAGATGTCTGTCAAGAAACTTACCTTGACTAGAGCATACAGACATTTAACCTGGGATGGACTTAGCATCTCTGGATTCAGAGCCAACAGTGCAGATAACTCTGATGACAACCATTTCATCACCTTGTCTAAATGTTTCTGGAAAATTTCTTGAACTAAACTGTTCTGTTCCAGTAATACAGAAACTGAAATGTAATGGTATCACTGTAAGACAGTTAACAACTTTTATCATAAGAAATTTCCTTATATTGCATGATTCTCTGTCACTACAATTATGTAATAACTATATACTCTTAACTTTGGTTTTATTGTCTGCAACAAGTACAGTCCTTTTATTGAGCAAACTCCGATCAGAAATATGCTAACTAATTTGAGACATTTTAATACCTGTTTCAAACTTTACTTATACAACCAAGATCTCAGAATAAGATCCACTGTACAGCAAGGATTCCTTGGGACAAAACATAGTTCTGAGTTTCAAACTGTTCCAACCATCAAAACTGTGTCCTTCTTTTGAATACAGATTAACACTGTTAATATTACAATTTACAACACAAAATATCAATAAGTGATTGATTTTTTAAAACATAATTGGTCATTCATCACAAAGTCTCTAACTAAAGGATTTTGATGTTTTTTTTTTCTTTTACAGAACTTATTTTGGCTAGCATTCCTTATGCACAAGTTATACTGTATTCAAATTCAAATTACCTACATTGACATACTTTGTATGATGAAATAAGCAATATTTCAAAATTTTAATCCTAAGATGATAAGCTGAAATCCAAAGCTGACAAACTCACCTTTGGCTATCTGGTTACAATCTGTTTGTTGAGAATTTAAAACTAACATCACATGACTTTCTAAACAGTGGTTTATGTACTCTTCATGATTTTCAAGAAATGGCTGCCATATCTAAAAAGACATTAAGAATAATAATTATTTTGGCTACCATGTGGAGACCATTTAATACAATCATTTAAATTTTACATACAAGAAAAAAAGCATCACAGAACAGCTGTAACATACACCCATCAGCCTAGGTTGCAAACTGAAGATGCCAAACATTTCATGTCACTGAACAAACTTTCAGAAATCATCAAATTCAGCAAGAAAATTTTTACATTTCTGTGTTGAAATGACAGTAAAAGACTCTTATCAATGTACTATGAAATATCTATACACCAAAAATGTTTTTAGCGGGGAGATAATTCAAAACTAAGACCTGACAGAGATATATTGCTTGCACACTGCACTTCAACTTCTAACCATATATCTTTAAGTTTCAAGTCAATCCATTTGATAACGATCAAGGTATGCTCTGGACAAAAATTCATTACAAAAGCAAAGAAACGTAGATAACTTAAAACTGGATAAGGTAGAGTTATGCTTCTTGGGCAATGCACATTTCTCCTTGTCACCAGCTATATGTATTTTAATTTTCACATCAAATCACTTCATAGTTTTAAAGTTATGCTCCTGACAAAAATTTTCAAGAGGGGAGATAATTCAAAAATAGGACCAGGTAGAGTTATGGTTATTAAACAATGCACTTTACTCATTGCAAGAAAGCTGCATAGCAAGCTTGAAGTCAGTCAAATAATCAGCAACAGAAACATGGTTCTGACAAGGTGTACGCCGCCTGCCTGCCCACCCAACAGCCCGCCATGTTTCCCATAATACAGCCGTCTTTTGACAGGCATATAATAAGTATAGTATGTATTATACAGATTTATCAATAAATTCTATACCAGTTTATAAGCAATGTAAGAGATGATTAGCTCTAAATGTCACCTTCAACATTTCCACTCATGCGTTAAGAAATACCAGTAAATGTATTAGCAATCCTATTTCCGATTAGATCTACAAAAATATTTTTTCAATGGCAAAAGAATATAACAAATACTGGAAATGTGTTACTATAAAAACTTTTACTAATAATCAAGTTTCAGTAGAGAAAAAGACTGCTGCTGGATATGTTCAGTTCAAGAAAAAAAAATCTAATTCATGTAGGTAATAAGGCAACAGTCTATTTCTATTAACAAGGTAAATACTTCACTTACTTTTTCAATGGCCCTGGAAATTTTAATTGAGTCTGCAGCACATATATAGCTCTTCACAAGAGCTTCTAACAAGGCATGTACTTGAGGAACAACCCATATCTGTGAACTGTTCAAACTTTCCTTGTACACTGCATCCAGCCTCCTCACCAATCTGTGTGTGTCCCCACTTCTAAAGGTGAAAAGTCAAAAGTGACAAGGATGGCAAGCAACAGAGAATGAGGACGAGAAAACTAGAAACAATCAAAATGTGCTCAATTGAATTACTAAAGAACAAAGTTATGTGAACTTTGAAATAATTCTTTGTCCTTTCATTACTCTTCCCTAGGAACAAAAGATGTGCTACAACAACAAAAAATAGATTTAAGAAAAAAAAACTAGTTATGTTGCCAATGTGAAGAATCTGGATTTGACCTAGTTGTTCAATGACCTTTATGATAATGGTGATTGGTTTGAATCCAACATATATGCTTTCATTTAGTACAATGTAGCAAATTTGTAAGTAGCTGTCTACTCAAAAATAACAAAACACAAATATGAAATTTATCCTTATTTGTTACACAAAGGATTTGTAAAGGCCAGAGATTAATTTTGTTTGCATAAATTATGTGAGGAAAATGCTGAAATAGCATAAAATAAATGAGGCAACACTTTACCTGCACGTGGGTATGTCCTTCAGAAGAGTTTTGTCTTTCCTGAACAAAAATTCTATAAACTCCTTATCATTTGGCTGGGACATCTTTACTGAAATTATGGATGCCAAAACAATCTTACAGCTTTATTGCACATACAAGTCATCTGCCTCAAGCACTTTCAATTATGAATGTATAATCTGTTACTATTAGAAATTACTAGAATCAAATCACAGGAAGTAATTCTTTGATTTTTCAGAATGGACTTGTAATGCAAGTGTGACAACTTCTATTACTATAAACAAGATCTGAATCACAAGGAAGCTGACAGTTGTGTATATATTTTCAAATGACCTACGACTGCTATCATAACTGAGTTCCTTCTATCTATGTATGTCTAGCATTTATCAATTTTTACTCTGAAACAATTATGTTCAAAAGCACTACAAGACAGAGCTACATGTACCAAAGAAATATGTTAAACAAGAGGGCCATGATGGCCCTGTATCGCTCACCTGAGTATGACTGCTTTTAACCAAGTTGACATGGACCTGGTTAATTGACCCCAGATGACCCATATTTGAACTTGACCTAGAAATTATTGAAACAATCTCTTTGACAAATTTCCAGGATATTTGGACTGAAAAAGAGCATCTAGAGTGTTAACAAGGTTTCTCGATATTTAGGCTCTGTGACCTAGTTTTTGACCCCAGATAACCAATATCCAGCTACAAATCATCAAAACAACCTTTCTGACAAATTTCCAGGCCATTTGGACTGAAAATGTAGCCTCTAGAGTGTGTACAAAGTTTTTCAATATTTGGGCTCTGTGACCTAAATGTTTTGACTTCAGATGACCCATATTCAAATTTGACCTAGAAACCATAGAATTATGCTTTCTGACAAATTTCCAGGTTATTTGGAATTAAAATGTTACCTCTAGAGTGTTAACAAGTTTTTTCCATATTTGGGCTCTGTGACCTAGTTTTTGACCCAAGATGACCCATACTCCAACTTGAGCTAGAAATCATCAAGAAAACCTGTCTGACAAATTTCCAGGATATTTAGACTGAAAATGTTACCTCTGGAGTGTTAAAAAGTTTTTTACATATTTGAACCATGTGACCTAGTTTTTGATCCCAGATAACCCATATCCAAATCTGAGCTAGAAATCTTTGAAACAATCTTTCTGACAAATTTCAAGGACATTTGGACTAAAAATGTAACCTCTAGAGGATTAACAAGGTTTTTCTACTTTCGGGCTCTGTGACCTAGTTTTTGACCCCAGAAAACCTATATTCAAAACTAAGCTAGAAATCATCGATAGAACCTTTCTGACAAATTTCCACGTTATTTGGACTGAAATTGCTACCTTTAGAATGTTAACAAGGTTTTTCCATATTTGGACTCTGTGACCTAGTTTGTGACTCCAGATGACCCATAATCGAACTTGATCTAGAAATCCTCAAGGCAACTTTTCTGACAAATTTCCAGATTATTTGGGCTGAAAATGTAACCTCTAGAGTGTTAACAAGGTTTTTCCATATTTGGGCTCCGTGACCTAGTTTTTGACCCCAGATGACCCATACTCCAGCTTGAGCTAGAAATCATCAAGAAAACCTGTCTGACAAATTTCCAGGATATTTGGACTGAAAATGTAACCTCTGGAGTGTTAAAAAGTTTTTTACATATTTGAACCATGTGACCTAGTTTTTGATCCCAGATAACCCATATCCAAATCTGAGCTAGAAATCTTTGAAACAATCTTTCTGACAAATTTCAAGGACATTTGGACTAAAAATGTAACCTCTAGAGGATTAACAAGGTTTTTCTACTTTCGGGCTCTGTGACCTAGTTTTTGACCCCAGAAAACCTATATTCAAAACTAAGCTAGAAATCATTGATAGAACCTTTCTGACAAATTTCCACGTTATTTGGACTGAAATTGCTACCTTTAGAATGTTAACAAGGTTTTTCCATATTTGGACTCTGTGACCTAGTTTGTGACTCCAGATGACCCATATTCGAACTTGATCTAGAAATCCTCAAGGCAACTTTTCTGACAAATTTCCAGATTATTTGGGCTGAAAATGTAACCTCTAGAGTGTTAACAAGGTTTTTCCATATTTGGGCTCCGTGACCTAGTTTTTGACCCCAGATGACCCATATTTAAACTTGACCTAGAAATTGTCAAAGCAACCTTTCTGACAAATTTCCAGATTATTTGGGCTGAAAATGTAACCTCTAGAATGTTAACAAGGTTTTTCCATATTTGGGCTCTGTGACCTAGTTTTTGACCCCAGATGACCCATATTTAAACTTGAGCTAGAAATCATCAATAGAACCTTTCTGACAAATTTCCAGGATATTTGGACTGAAAAAGTAGCCTCTAGAGTGTTAACAAGGTTTTTCTATATTTGGGCTCTGTGACCTAGTTTTCCAACCCTGATAACCCATGTTCGAACTCGTCCGAGATATCAATGAGACAAACATCCCGTGCAAGTTTCATGACAATTGAGGCAAAAATGTGACCACTAGAGTGTTAACGAACTAATTGTGGACGGACGGACGGACGGACGGACGGACGGACGGACGATGGACGACGGACAAAAGGTGATCAGAAAAGCTCACTCTGTCACTACGTGACAGGTGAGCTAAAAAGTGACTCAAGTGACTCAAAAGAATATCCAGTATCTTGTTTCAACAAATACTGCCTCAATTATAAAATTTAAAAGCATTCATCAGATTTTGATAAAACAGATCGCATTCCATATAATCATGAACAGATGACCATATGATATAATAAAACTCCTTCAAACAAAATCAATGAAACTTTGTATGAAGAGTTGCATGCATTTGAGTATTTTACTATTTATTCACATAAAAAATAGATGGTTTTTGTAAAAAAACAAGAGGGCCATGATTGCCCTGGATTGCTCACCTGAGTACTTTGGCTGTGGGTCTGCTATTAAGAAAATATCAGACGCAATAATTATGACATTTTCTAATATAAGATTTTCAAAGGTTCATATCTTATACAAATAAAACCCAAGGGGCAGAGGAAATTTTGAGCTAGCAGCTTGTAAGGAGATGTCATTTGAGGCTAAATAATTACGAAAATCTATTTTTAGCTCTGGTGGCCATTTTGTGCAATGGAGCAGAACAATCTGAGCAATTTTAATAGAAAGCTATGTAAGGAAGATTTCTGTAAAATGGGTAGAAACTTACCTTGCTTTTTAGATGGAGATGTTGTTTGAATATTTTTCTATTTTTTGCTTTTGCAGCCAGTATGTGCATGCAATAAAGCAGAACAATTTTAGAAAAGGGTAATGTAGCCAAAATTTAGGTAAAGTATGAAGGGAAATGGCTTAGCCATTTCACAGTTGACGTCATTTGTAGCCAAATAGTGATAAAAATCTATTTTTAGCTCTGTCAGATTTCGTTCAGTGAAGCTGAACCTTTTTTAGAAATTTTAATAGAGAACTCTGTAAAGAAGTTTCCATGAAATTTGGTGGAAAATCACCTTGCTGTTTCGGAGGAGATGTTGACTGATTTTTTTTAATTTTTTTTTTCTTTTGTAGCCCTTATGTGCAATGGAGCAGAACTCTGAGAAATTTTAGAATAGGGCAATATCAGGAACATTTCTGTCAAGTTTGGTTTTAAATGGCCCAGTGATTTGGAGATGTCATTTGGAGCCAAATAATGATGAAAATCTATTTGTAGCTCTGGCAGCCATTCAATTCAATGGAGCGGAATAATCTGAGCAATTTCAATTGAATGCTACGCAAGGAACATTTCTGCGAAATTTGGTGGAAAGTTACTTTGCCGTTAAGGAGATGCTGTTTCAATTTTTATCTAGTTTTAGCTTTTGAAATGGAGCAAAAAGGTTCGAACAGTTTTAGAAAAGGGCAATATAAGGAACATTTCTATCAAATTTAGTTAACAAGAGCACCGCTGGGTGAAGCATTATGCCCATAATGCTATGATGCATTTGTGATATAAGGGAGGAAACCTTAGGCTTTGGATTAAAAGATTTGCTTTAAATTTTGAAGTTGTTTATTTTTTATTTATAATATTTTCATTTTTAACATTTTATAATTTTAATTTTAGAGTTTTATAGACCTTTATCATATCTGAATTTTAGGTTTTATAATTTGTATAAATGTCAGTCTTTCAGAAATTATGATGTTCATGCTGTGATGCATGGTTATCAAGTTATAATGCAGAAATGTTGATTGTTTAGTTGATTGTCACCTTTACCTTTTATGTACTTATCCAGAACAGTAAAGGGGTCATGTAATCAATGATGGCAATCATCCTAAAAGTTTGAAGTCTGTATGGGAAGTAGTTACCAATTTATACAGCAGAAATTCTTTTCAGTGTTTAGGTCATTGTGACAATGACATCTGACCTCCTGATCCTGAGATATATGGGGGTCGTTTTCTCAATGTAATCAATCATGATATGAAGTTTGAAGCCTGTATGACAAATGGTTATAAAGTTTTACAGCGGAAATAGTTTTCAGTGCTAAGGTCACTATGACCTTGACCTTTGACCAATTGACCCTAAAATCCACTCAATGTGTGCAATCATGATATAAAGTTTGAAGTCTCTATAACAAATGATTGTCAAGTCACATGGCAGAAATGGTTTTCAATGTTAAAGACATTGTGACCTTGACCTTTGAGCTACTGACTCCAAAATCAATAGGGGTCATCCACTTAATGTGGGCAATAATCATATGAAGGTAAAAGACTGTAGGCCAAAGAGTTATTCGAGTTATCCTCTCGAAACCAAATTGCTAATGGACAAACGGATGGACGGATGCCCAGGACCATGACATAATATCCCCTTTGGACATATAAAAATGGCCCAGTGGTTCTGGAGATGGAAGCCAAATACTGATGAAAGTCTGGCTGCCATTTCCTTCAATGGAGCAGAACCTATTCAGAATGTTTTATAGAGGGCTATATAAGGTAGATTTCTGTGAAATTTGGTGGAAAATCACCTTGCCGTTAAGGAGATGTTGTTTTAATTTTTTTTTTTTTTTTTAGCTTTTGCAGCCCTTCTGTGCAATGAAGCTTAACGGTTTGAGCAATTTTAGAAAAGGGCAATATATGGAATGTTGCTATCAAGTTTTGTTAAAAATAGCCTTGTGGTTTAAGAGGAGATGTCATTTAAAGTAAAATGATGATGACAGATGCCAGACACAGGGTGATCACTTTAGCTCACCCTCAGACACAGGGTGATCACTTTAGCTCACCCTGAGCATTTGCTCAGGTGAGCTAAAACAAAAATCGGTGTCTCTCCCCTGCAAAACCATACCCAGAGTATAAAGAGGACAATATGAAATGAGGTTAACCAAATTATAAAGTTTTCAGAAATTTCCCGATGCAGTAACAAACAGCAAATGATTATAACATGGCAGGAAGTAGAGAAAAGAGTTAAGTGTAGCATACAAAACTAGCGTAATGTGATGTCATGTGACTTGTAACCACAGATCCCCTGGAACCCACCAAAAAAATGCAAGAAGTCTTTCAAACTTCCAAAACTTCCTTTGATACTTGAAGATATGGGTGAAAGAGTGTCAAGTTAACACTAAGCTGAAACAATTCCTGTATTTCCAAGTAATGTTGACTTTCACCTTTGACATACTGACCCCAAAAAAAACTGCAATCATATGAGCATTTTTAGGATGTAAATAATCCTGTGCAGTCTGGAAGGTCTGCTTGAACAAGAGATGTTTGTAAAACATATATGCCCCCTTAAGCATAATCCCTAGAGGCAGCTATGAAGTTTTGAGGAGCTGGGACCAAGCTTTCTATAGTTATTGATCAGAAACCATTTAGCTCTTCAAGGACACTGTGACCATGTCCTTTGACCTGGTGACCTGAAAAACTAAAGGGCTCATCTACAAGTCATGAACAACTTACATACAAAGTTTCAGGAATATGGGCCCAAGCCTTCTACACTCCTTCATCAGAAACTATTTTGGTTTTCAAGCTCACTGTGACCTTGATCTTTGACCTGGTGACCTGAAAATGTATATGGGTCATCTACTAGTCATGACAACCTAATACTCAGACTGAACAACCGGGAACAAAGGGTTCTGTAGTTATTGATTGGAAACTGTTTTGTTTTTCAAGCTCACTGTGACCTTGACCTTTGACCTGGTAACTTGAAAAACTACAGGGGTCATCTACTGGTCATGACCAACCTACACTCTAAGTTTGAACAACCTGTAACAAAGCATTCTATAGTAATGATCGGAAACTATTTTGCTATTCAAGGTCACTGTGACCTTGACCTTTGACCTGGTGACCTGAAAAACTATAGTCAACCACCAACACACCAAGTCTGAGGAAGGTGGGTCCAAGGGTTCTCTAGATACCGATCGGAAACCAAAGTGTCTACCGACCGACCAACATTTGCAAATCTATATACCCCCTCATCTTCAATGGGGGGGCATAAAACGTACTTACTGATTTTGCAGAACTTGTTATCTTATATCACAGTGACCTTGTCTTTTGACCAAGTGACCACAAATATAACAAGGGTCATGTACCCCATACAGACATCAAATTAATGAAGTATGAAGGTTGTGGGTAAAAATTGTACTCTATAGTTTTTGAACGGAAAAGGTATTCAAAGTTTAAGTCATGGCGTCCTTGACCTTTGACATAGTGACTCCAAAAACAATAGGGGTCTTTTTGTGAATATGCTCAACTATCATACGAGGTTTTCAGGCAAATAACTGAACGGAGACAGATTTCAAATTCTAGGTCACTGTGATCTTGACCTTTGACCAATGACACCAAAAAAAGTAGGGGTCATCTACTCAATAAGGGCAATCATCCTATGAAGTTTGAAGGCTCTTGGTCAAATGGTACTCCAGTTACTGAGCAGATACCGTTTTCAAATTCTAGGTCACTGTGACCTTGACCTTTGACCAACTGACCCCAAAAACAATAAACATCTTCTTCTCAATAAGGGATGTCATCGTATGATGATTGAAAGCTGTCTGTAAAATGGTACTGAAAGTTACTGAATGGAAACTAAGTGTGACAGACAGACAGATGGATGTGCTACTTATATGGACCTACAGGCCATTTCTCTTTTTATTTTGTTGTACAGAGGGCCAACACCCTTTTTCTAATGAAACATAATGAAGTCTATTGTTCTCTTTTGTTCTGTTTAATGTAGATGGCCCCCATAACGCACCTTGCACAGACGGACAGGGCAAAAAAATATGTCTCCCCTAGATATGGGTGAGACATTATAAATGACATATGGACAATTACTGCTGAAAGATGTATCAAAATATAAACTACAGCCTTTACAGACAGCTACATCATCATGACTAATAGTCTGTTTATATATTTGGAACAATCTTTTAAAACTACAGGAGGAGTTACCTTCACATGAATTTTCATTTTTAGTGACACATCATGAAAAGTGTGTGTATATAATCCTACTTCAAGGCTAGGATTAAATCACAAGAGAATAAATCATTTTCAGAAATTCACTGAGACTTTTATACATGGCTATAAAGTTGCGAACTCATTATCAGTTGTTACGCAGAATTGCATGACCGTTGCAAATTGAAAAATTGATTTTGTTTTTGTTACAAGGTGAAAAGAGCTGAAAAAAAGTTTTAGAGTCTTTAAAAATGAGCCCTTTTATTTTTTTACAAATGGGCCAGCTTGGGGGGCTTGGGCCCCATAAGTCCCCCGGTAAATCCGTGCCTGCAGCTTATGTTTATCTACATTGAACCTAAAATAAAAAAGTACTGTATAGTTCAATATTTGTTATAAAATGTGAAAAATACATTTTATTAGTTAGTTACTTTAATGTTTGCCCTAATCTAGGAATCCTTTCTGCTTCAGGCTACTGATATATACTTCTGAATGGCAATATCATTCATGACTTTAAGGGAAAATATAAACCTCTAAATGAAAATGAGTACCAGAATGGCTTAGTCCAAATAATTGTACTCAAAAAGTTGAATATCATGCTAATTTTCTGAATGGTTGATATCTGCCTTCCTGAAGTCACAATATTGAGATAGTCAAAATAATTCAAGTGACATCTTGAGCATGTTCTGAGGTATTTTTGTTTGCGGTCTTTGCATACAATTAGTTGGACTAAATATTTAGACTATATGGTACTGTATATCTAATGGCTCGTGTGATGGTTTTCTACACACAATGCTCTGTACAAAACAATTGTTTATTTTGTTTCATATATATCAGAGTATTTGAAAAAGTGTTAAGGTTTTTCCAAAGGCACTTACAAACAAAGTTAATCAGTTTCTCCGCACATGGTAGTGTCACCCGACCACTTCTACTAACCGACAGCTATGACATTATATATGAATTGACAACATTTTTAATTTTATTAACGACATTTTCTGCTATAAGTACCCCTAATATCAAAGTTGTGTGTCTTTCTTTAATGAGATACAATATTTTATCAAAGTAATTTCAACATTAAGCAAAGTTTTCCTAAATCTAATTTCCACAACTGTTATTAGTTTTCGCGATAGAACTAAGTAAGTCTCTAAAAAAGTAAAATCCTATATTATATTTAAAATGAAATTATATTTTATCTCTTTTGGCGCAGAAATAATAAAAATTAAAAAATTTAGATTGTCATATCTTCAAACTGACATTTATCGAATAAAAAGTTTGACCAGTCCGGTTCAAGTTTAGAGATTGTGCGTTTTCACTTGAAAACGAGGCTCTATGGAAGACAAGCAAAGACGATTGGAATGTCTGGAATTTATCAAATTTAGCGATGTTTACCGAAACACAAACTTCTATCTGGTACATCAATAAAACCCCATTCTCACATTTTATAGATCAGAGCTTTTATATGAACTGATTACTGTCTGAATATCTATGAAATGTACACATTCCACAGGTGTCTTCAGTGTTGCATGCAAACATTTGTAGAAAGGGTTGGTCACACATCACAACATGCTGTAATTTAGTATCTGTATTTGATATCTAATTTTCTGTAAGTTTACATTGTGCCATATCAGATATAATTGTACTGTTGTGACTGAGAAGCTTTTCCACTGGAAGAATAAACAGACACTGACTTGAATGGCAATTGTTAATTTAGTATTTATGAAAAAGTTATAAGATATTTGCACAAAGAACAGTAAGATTACCAAGACTTGATTTTTTTAAATTGTTAAATTGACATGTGTTGTTAATCGTAGAAGTTGCAGAAGAGCATAAAGAAGAAATGTTCTTAAAAGGTACAAGAAGTTTTCACTATACCTCCCTGTCTAATTGGACTGACCTGGTCAGAGTTTCTGAATAATATTAAACTATCAGTTTTCTTACAATATAAATATTTTCAGTAAATTTTAGCACTGTTGTAGGTTCCATCTACCGTTACGATCCACATGATTCTAAGCAATAATATAGTGCCTGAATGGATTAGCTCAGCTCTGACTTTAAAGAGGTGATGTCTTCCTCAAGGAAAAATATAGAGAACTTTGAAGAATTAGGGGGAAGTCAGTGTTCGCACTACCTTTTTTTATTGGGGTATTTTTACCCCTTACCTTTGAAAACTGGGGGTAAAATCAGGGGGTACATAGTTGTGGACAATGTATGAAGTACAAATAAAGTTTTTTTTTCAAAAGTTACACTCTGTTTATTCATTTCTTCTGACAGAGTAATACGAGTGCACTACATTAAATGATAGTACATTATTATTAGCAAGTTGATATGCCATAGAGATTACCTCATTTTCATCAATGTCTGCTCTGTTACGGAGCTAACAGACATGAGGTATGATAAAATGTTAGTTTTGATTTAAGAACCAGTTAAAAAAGGTAAAGTATTTTCTAGTGGCGTCATTACGATTCAGAATTCCGATTCCGCAGGTGTGCATGACTAGAAAAAGTAACAAATACACAACGGAGTTCCCGATTTTTCTCTGTGTGTTTTTACGTTCTAACCAAAATTTCTGTATGTGTACAATGGAATTAATGCATAAAATATGTTCATATGTGTGTGAATGGGAACACTGGAAGTGAAGTTGTGCTTTATATTTTAAAAATAACTGAGTTAATTTAAGTTGCATGCTTCCTTTATAATTATGATAGCAACCAATGCAAATTATGAGTATTCAACAGCACTTATAATTATGACACATCACAGAATAATTTGAATACAAATTGTTTGGTAGATGAATATTTAGCAACAACCATATTTTATGAAATTTACTAAAGTTTACGGTTGAAGAGCATATTTTGACTACTGCTGACTTACATAGCCAGAGATTCAAATATATTTTTGTGAGTGAAAATGACAATGCTTAATTCAGAGGTAGCTTGATTAATGATAATGCAAAATTTGGTAGTGGCTAAATTATTGGGATTGTATATCTAATTGTGGTTGGTTATCATTTAGAAGTGGCTTACTAATGAATGTAGAAAGTTTTGAACTAGCATAACTAGTTCAACTTAAATTATATATTGCCTGTTTTCTGCATCTAAAACATTTTAGTTGGCTGATTGTAGTGATGTAACAATGGCTTTAGATATATATCTGGAATTTATATATCAATAAAGGAAAAGGTAGGGCTCAGCATATGGGCTGCTATAAAGCATTTAAATCTTAATCATTCCTATCTGGACCTGACTCAGTTAATATGCTGATTTGAATTATATGATTTTTATATGCAGACTTTAAAACATCCAATAACTGTATGTACAGTAACTTTAAATCTGTTAAAAGAAAGTACTGAAAATATAGTGTTATGCCTAGCCTGCTTGACTATTTATCTTATTATTAGTGAATACTGTTGCAGTTACAGTTTCCTAAAAATGAGCTGTAGACTATGTAGTTTAATTATCTTTAGTCTTTCCTGTTTTCCAGGAGATGAATGCAGTGGCCAGCTTTACAGTGCATGGCTATGTGATGGCAGTATTCTTATAGAAGTGTACAATGTCAACACTGTCAGGATCACAGTCATCTGGAAAGAAAAGGAAGGCAGTTAGTGTGCATCTCCTGAACAAGGAAGAATATGTTTGCTATGTTGATGTAAATATCTGAGAGAATTTTTGTTTTTTTCTTTATTCCTTTCCATCTCCACAAACATACATGTAGTAGAGTCCCAAGTCTAAAATGAAATGAAGGTCTTATTTCCATCAGGTGCTCAGTCTTAATATTATCAGACTAGGCTTATGTTCTGCATTCATTTCAGCAAAAGTGTATAGTAAATCAATGGAAATGATTTAAATATGCTTGCAGGAAGTCATACCTTTTTTTATTTGATAAGAGAGATAAAGTTTCCTGAAGTAAATTTTCATTTTTCTATCTGTAGGTGTAATTTCATTCTTATTTCTCACACATGTTTAAAAGTTACCAGTGAAATAGCTGTAAAGCTTAGTAATGAGTGAGCTTTTTGGTGCATTCTTAGTTACAGTTGTTGATCATTGATTTCTCTTTCAGGTGAAATCAAAGTTTCAGGATGTTTTCAATCAAGTGGCAACATACCTTACTCTAAGAGAGACAGAGTACTTTGGTCTTGCTTTCAAGAAAGGTTTGTTTGTACATGTACACCTTAGTATACTGATAGTTTTAAACATGAAGTTGATTTGTTTGTCCTTGAATATTTCTGTATGTTCAAAGATAAAAAGCATTTAAACTCTTCGTTATTTTTACAACTGAAGTCATTAGTTTGAATTCTAGCAGGAGCATACACTGCACAAGGTGTGTCTTTGGGCAAAAACAACCTTAGCCACATGTTTCACTATGCCAAGTTGTGGATGGATACTAGTAATGTGTGTTTACTATGTTACATGCTGTTCTCGCAAGCGACTGGTTCCATCTAGGATTAAGTCTTAAGAGTGATTTTAATATCCTTGGATAGCTCTCTTCTTAGTTATGCTAAAATATATAAGTATAAATTAAATGGGTTACGACCATGTTGGTTTTGTTTCTTCCAAAGATAAATATCTATTACCAAATTAAAATGTTAAACACAACAAAATTTTAGAGGTGTCTTGTTAAGTGTCATACAGCTAGATGCAGTGGAACTTGGAGGTGTGGCTTTATTGCATCAAATTATGTAGTCAAACATGTTTTAATATAAAACTATTAACTTTCAGATGGAGAGTACCATTTTGTATCAAATGATGACAAGATACATAAACATGCACATAAGACCTGGAAATCGGGGCCAGGAGATGTAAGTTACATTATCAAGGGGTAGGACCTAAATCATGTAGCTCGGTGCTTTAAGCGAGAAAAATGTGTAGTCTATGACTAATGTTGTCAGTTTTCGCGTAAATATTCAGGAATTTGGATAAATTATCAACAAGTATGGGGATTGTCTTGGGAATATTTGTATAATGTATACGACTAGTACCTAGCCATATATGTATGCTAACTGTAGCTGCTATTTGACAGAAGAAGAAATGTGTTACAAAAAAGTTATTGAAGGGATGCCAACAAAGGTGTCCCGTTGTTTTTGCGATTCTGCAATAATCTGCTTAGGTTTTTGAACTTGTCAAACCATTCTGCGCCATTGAAACAATATTTTTAGTAAACAGGCACATAATTAAACATTTACAACCAGTTAGGAACATATATTATATATTATGTTCAATTTTTTAACTTAAAGACAATAAACGTGTAGTTTGGATCACTTTAAGACCATATTGTGTAACCTCGGTTCTTTATTGATGTTAAGGTTAAGTTTTTCAAAATAAGCATGTTGAAAAATTTTACAAAGAGTTCTGTTTGTAAATTTAACTTTATGTTTCTGATAAAAAAACCCAAAGTATTTCCTCTTTTAAGCTAAGATGATTCAATAAATGTTGCTATGAATTTGAACACTTGCGATTTTAAGGCTGGAAGGTTATGTGGTGCTTTTCATTGTCAGATACAAATACAATATTTCAAGTAAATTTTAAACTATGAAAGGTTTTGACTTGATCACAAGTCTGCAGATTTTATTTAAAGAATCAAAATTGACAATTTTGTAGATATTACATACATGCAAACATTATATTTATAAAATCAAAAAGGACTTTCTAATTTGTGCGAAAACAAATTGTCAACTGACAGACATCCTGTGCCACACAGTTAAATTAACTGTATATACTTGGTACATAAAAGAACTGCCAATGTGCTAAGCTCCATATAGTCATTCAAAGGTGAATGGTTCAATCCCTGGACTCAACAAAATATCTATGCGACATTTATTCTTGGATGCCGTATCCAATGTTCATTTGCATCTTACCATTATTTCAGTTAAAAGGAAACAAATAAGAGATACAGGCAAATTAGACAAGTTAGATTTCTGAAAACATTTGTAGTTTTTAATGGAGTTTGAAAAATATTATCTTACTTCTTCCACGATCATATCAGTCAATATTTCTTCCGCTTTGACTGGACTATCATTAAACTTAATAATGAAATAATGAACATAAAGTTCTATGACAACATTATCATCTCTCCGTAAGCACAAAAAAGAGAGAGAAAATTTGATGTAAAATGTACTTGCATAATTAGTTGGTTCAAATGTTTACATGATTACAATATCTTTATGAAGTCTTTGTCTACCTAACAATGCATAATTTCCAATGGGTCATGCAATCCATTCAGAACAGCTTTTGATGACTGAAAGAACTGGATGAGAAATTACGTGTATATTTTTGTATTTATTCATAGTATTAAAAACACAATGTCAAAGAATAAAGATGAAGTGAAAATCCTTTTATGGAAAAAATAGACCTGGCTGATAAATATCATTACCTTGCTTAAACTGCTGTTTTGCAATAAGTTAAATTAGGTTGCTAATAATTGTGGTTTTAAGGTATTTCCTGCAAGTAGTGATTAGTCTTTACTAATGAAACTTGGAATGGGGATGAAAATGAAATAGTTTGCAATAGGTAAAATGATCACTGACCTCCCTTATCTCCAAGCCGCCAGGTATCTTATACATCCGAGATTTAATTCTATATTTGTGAAAAAAATTGTAAGTTTTCTTTGGAGGATCTATTTACTTCTCATGTATGGTATGTATGAATAGCTTGTAAGTATATGTCATAATGCTATTTTGCTATGATATTTTATTAATGAGCTGTTGCCCCAAGTTTCAGAGTACAGAGTTTATCATTCCGGCATCTATAATTCCAAGGTAAAGTTGTGCTAAAAATATTCTAATCTTTTTAATCTTTTAATTCTCGCTGGATATTAAACATATTTCTGATTATAATGTTAAATCATTGCTTCAACTCACAACTGTAAGAATTGTTTATTGTCAACATTTATTTAGCTGTCTGTAAAACAATCTTGAATGAATACATATATTGAACGTTAACTTCGGTTGTATCAAAAGACATTCGATTGCAAATCACCGTGTGTAGTTAATGTAATGCCTTGAAATTGGACAAACAGTGGTTTTGAGTATGATTATAGTACAAAATAACTGTTAAATTTAACTAATATGCTAGTGACAGAAAGATATTTTATGTATAAGAATACCGTTATGCAGTTATGAAAGAACTGAGGTTACACAATATGGTCTTAAAGTGACCCAAACTACACGTTTATTGTCTTAAAATTAAAAAAATCGAACATACATGCATTATGCACGTTCCTAACTGGTTGTAAATGTTTAATTCTGTTCCTGTTTACTTAAAATACCATTTTAATGGCGCAAAATTGTTGGTCAAGCTGAAAAACCGAAGCAAAATATTGCAGAATCACACAAACAATGGGACACCTTTGTAGGCATCCCTTCAATAACTTTTTTGTAACACATTTCTTCATCTGTCAAATAGCAGCTACAGTTAGCATACATATATGGCTAGGTACTAGTCGTATACATTATACAAATATTCCTAGAAAATCCCCATACTTGTTGATAATTTATCCTAATTCCTGAATATTTACGCGAAAACTGACAACATTAGTCATAGACTACACGTTTTTCTCGCTTAAAGCACCGAGCTACATGATTTAGGTCCTACCCCTTGATTATCAAACAATTGTAATTTGACTGTTTCGAATTGTCTTGTATTTACATGTATACTGTAAAAGTTATCTAGCCTGATTTAGGTTTTGCAAGTCTGAAAAAAACTATGAAAATAAAAAAAAAATGTTTTGTGTATTATAAGGCTCTTGTGTCTAGAAGTCATGCAGTAAAGTGATAGAGAAAAAAATAGAATTCATTAATAACAAATAGATTTTTGCAATGAAAGAGATTATCTGAGGAGCATTTTTGCAGGCCCATTAGGCCTTCAGAAATTTTCAAGCCTCTGGCCTGAGGCTTTTATGACAGACTGTTGTAACATGATTTTACTTGAGAATGATATTCTTGCTTCTTTCATTTATCACAAAACATGAAACTTGAAATATAAGAAATGTAAATATAAGAAGTTGTTATGTTGACAGGGATTTGATGGACATGGAAAGCCAATACTCACCTTGTATTTTCGAGTACAGTTCTATGTAGATCAAGTGGTTCTTCTGAGGTAAGAACTGGTTTCATGAAAGATTTCAAAGTTGTGTTATTAGAATCTGTGGTTTAAAGGAAATAAAGATATGTCTGGTAGAAGGATGAAAAAAGCGTCTTTAGGTCTAATATAGGTTTAAATCTTAAATAATGCAGTTAATTTTGTCCATTAGTGTAAATAATTTGGTAAAGTATATATATATATAATAATTTATTATACAGTAATTTT
Source organism: Cyclina sinensis (assembly GCA_012932295.1). NCBI lineage: Eukaryota > Metazoa > Mollusca > Bivalvia > Venerida > Veneridae > Cyclina > Cyclina sinensis. The sequence continues at coordinate 38,188,167 of JAAONU010000011.1, read as the reverse complement.
AAAAGAATAAGAAACATGTGGAATTAATGGAAACATTTCAGGGTTTTCAGAAATTGTCTCATAGCTAAATTTGTATTTAACTTTGTCAGGGAGAAGGTCACACGTCATCTATACTACTTACAACTGAAGGATAATGTCTTGAACTACCATCATGGTTGTTTGGAGGAGAAGTGTTTTCAGATAGCAGGGTTTGCCCTTCAGGCTGACTTTGGGAACTACCAGGCAGCTTTAGAAGCAGACAGCTACTTTGATCCTAGGGAATACTTTCCAGCCTGGGTAGGCATTTTACAAATCTGTTATGCCATTTTAGAGCTATAGATTTTACAGATTGGTAAATAAGATGATATTTTAATTATGTACCAGCTAGACTGTGTCTGCTGAAATGATTGAGTGGATAGAATGTGTCTGCTGCAAAAAACTTTATACCACTTGATAGAAGTAAGTATCTTTGTAATGATACAAAATGACCAATATTTGGTATGTCCTGTGATATTTAATAGCACTGACATTAAATAATGTTCTTGAGAAACTTCTACTGTTCAGCTTTTTCGCTAAGTTAATTCCTTTTGGTTTTAATTAAATATACAACATATTTTAGAACTTAACCCTTACTCCGCTAAAACCAGTTGACACTGCCTTTGCGACTAGTGCAGACCAAGATCAGCCTGCACGTCCGTGCAGTCTGATCATGGTCTGCACTATTTGCCATTCAGTCAGTAAATTTTCAATCAGCATCCCCATGAACAGTTAATGGACCTGTCCAAATTGAAAGATGGACAAGTTCATTTTAGATATTTAGCATGGTAAGGGTTAAGTGTTTGTTTTATACTAAAAAAAGTTCATAGCATCTGTTGAGTCTTCATTCAGACAAGACCTCTTAGCAATAGTTTTCAACAGATCTTGCCTGAATAATGAAATTTGAGGATAATTTTGCTAAGTAAGGATTTTTTCTTTTCATTTTTATGGATACTTTACTGATAAAGAAACAATACATTCAGTGCCATATATCAGTCAGACACAAGCCATTTTATCTGATACATGATGCAATACACACCCCTACCACTTATTGCTACTGTTTTTTTTTTCCAGTCAGTTTTGTGACCGATTTTTATATAAACTGAAATTCATTTATTATAGATGGTGGAACGACATGGCCAGTCTTACCTTGTAAACAATACTCCAGTAGTGCATCGAGATTTAGATAACATTTCCAAAAGTGAAGCTGAATGGAAGTTCATTAAGGAAACATCGATGCCTCCCTCAGCACACAATTTACACTTCTATAGACTTCGTAAGAAGAAAACTGACAAAGTTTGGAATGCTTGGCTAGGAATATGTGCCAAAGGAATTGAAATATATGAGGTATATTTGTTACACAATAACAGTAGCAGTGTTTTGTCAATATCTCTTGTTTGTGAGTATATGAGTCAGTCTAAAAGGTCAAATGGAGGGCTTAATGCAGGCCTTAATTAAGACTTAATCAATTGCTTCCATAATTTATCTCAGTATATTATAGTCAAAATACTGTTTGTTATTATAGTCAAAATACTGTTTGTTATTGAATACAATTATATTGTTATTAAGAGATTTTTTAAATGGTTATGTTACATACCTAGACCTGATTATCTCATTTGCGATTCGATTTTGTACAGTAGTATTCCATTTAGGGCTGTGTGCAAGCTAAATAATATTGTATTGTGTCACCTGTAGAGACATTTTGAAACAACTTCAAACAAATGTTGAATATCATTCACTGTTTATATTTATTTATTTGTTTTCCTGTTTTATCAATTTTTAAATTTATTGCATTGATGTCTCTTTATTTTTGACAGGATTTAGAAGATGGGTTTAAAGATTTGATATCAACATTTTTATGGCCAGATATAGGAAAGTTAACGTTTGATGTAAGTTTTTTGTGTTATTTTTAGTATCTATATTTCTGCCTACATTTATTACTCAAAGCCAAGGCCTTTGAACTTTTTAAGTCATTAAATGCACATTATGCTTTTTAGTGTGTTATCTCAGTGTGGAAAGTTTGTTTTTACCTCCAATAAATTTATTGCTGTATTTTTAGTAGTGGTCATGTAAAAGAAAATCAGATTTAGTATTGAGTACTTGAAAACCTTTTTGAACGGTTAACCAGTACTTGTTAGATGTAAACATGTTGGAAAAATTTAACGCTGACAATATCATTATGATTATTGAAGAATCATTTTCTTTTTACATTATTTTTTGGTTACTCAAGTACAAGTTTTTATAACCCATTATCAGTGTGCCGATCAAGTAACTGGGTAACTGGTTATTCATTGACCTCTGATTTTTAGTAAAATAAAACACAAATCAGTTTGCAGCTGTGTATGTTTTTTTTTGTGGTTTTTGCTGATTGATAGTCATGGGATAAAACCTTATTACCTGAAAGAAGTTAGCATTTTCAGAAGACGTTTTACTGTATCACAGTCCCTCTGGAAAGGCCTAATTTTGCTTGTGCCATGTCTGAAAAAAAGGTTAAAACTAATCTGAAACAAAAGGGGAAAACAGTAGAAAGTAGGAATCAAGAACCAGTATTTATATAAGCCTGCATTTTTCACTTCAGAAAAAGAAATTTGAAATCCGTTCTGTGGGCACTCCTGCTGGTAGAAAGTTTACATACTACACAGATTCTGATGTGAAGTCAAAATACTTGCTTACGTTATCACGAAATACACACATGTTTCAAATGGCTATTCAGCCAAAGCTAATGGAGATTAGACATTTAGAAGAAGAAGGTAAGTTTCAAGCTATCATTAGCTTATGCCTTAGTTTCTGTGTTTGTTGAAGTTGCTCTTTGGAAGAGATCATCTGTTAGGGTTGTGTGCAAAGTTAATGGTTAAGTTAAAAGAACTGTACATTGATACGAAATGTTTTTCATTTATGTTTTTAATGAAGATAACTATTGCAGAATGAGCTTGCATTCATCAAAGCATTTGAAAAAAGTTTTTCAAGTAGAATTTAAATGATTTTCAGATAAAAGACGGTATAGGGAGTCGTATGTTCATGGTGAGCCAAGAGATTTAGTAACAACACCAGGGTCATTCCGTGCAAACGTTTCTCCACGTTCAAAGACAGCAATGGGAAATCGTTACTCTGTGGTCAGTGATGCCAGTTCTAATACTACCTCTGGTATAGCCAGTGATAAGATGACTGTCAGTTTTGAGGAAAATGATGGTATGTCCTGTGATTGTGCTGTGAAACTTCCTTGAAAACCACAATCAGAGTGCTGACAACCCTAAACAATTTTTTTTTACAAAACCACTTTTTTTCATTGTATTGCATATTTTGTTCATAGAAAAAGTACTGAGGGGAGAATGTTTTTAAATTATACCATAATATTGTTCAGGTGGGAATACATTTCAATTGTAGATATTTCTTCAGTTTCTTGATAGTTGTAAACTGAGCATTACTTTAAAATGTGGATTTTTTCATTTATTTAATTGGACACTTGCATAAAGTTAAATATTACATTATCTCTAGAAGGTAATACAAAGCACTTCAGATTCTTTTATTCCTATTTTGATTGCATTCTGGCAAAAGAATTAAGCAGATGAATGCATTGGCATGAGACTGATGTCGATGCTGTTTTTAATTTCCTGCCACTGTATTATATAGCTGACTTGCTTGTTTTAGATCGTGAGATAATAATTGACACACCGCCAATGCCGTCAGGAATGTTGTTTAACACCCCTAGTCAAACCAGAAGCAAAATAGTGTCAACTCTTCCTGGTAAGTGTAGTTTTCTGTGAAATTTGGAATAGACTTAGCCTTTCTGACTGGGAAAATTATTTGTGGTAATTTTCTATCATGTGAAATAACTAAAACAAGTTGCTGCTAATACTAAAAGTTTGATGATTTTCATGTCACCAGGTTAAAAGTCAAGGTCACAGTGACCTTGATTAGCAAACGGTTTCCAATCAATAACTATAGAACTCTTAGACCCAGGTTGTTCAAACTTGGTTTTTAGGTTGGTCATGAATAGTAGATGATCCTTTTAGTTTTTCAGGTCACTTGGTCAACGGTCAAGGTCACAGTGACCTTGAAAAGCAAAACGATTTCCAGTTAATAACTATAGAACGCTTGGCCAGAGGTTCCTCCGACTTGGTATATAGGTTGGCCATGACCAATAGATGACCCCTATAGTTTTTCAGGTCAAATGTCGATGTCACAGTGTCCTTACATAGCAATATAGTGTCCAATCAATTACTATAGAATACTTTGGCAAAACTCCTCAAAACTTCATAGGTAGGTTGGTCATGACAATTAGATGACCCCTGTAGTTTTTAGGTTTATTAGGTCAAAGGTATATAGTGTTGGTATATAGGTAGGCCATGACCAGTAGATGACCCCTATAGTTTTTCAGGTCAAAGGTCAATGTCACAGTGTCCTTACATAGCAATATAGTATCCGATCAATCACTATAGAATGCTTCGGCCAAACTCCTCAAAACTTCATAGGTAGGTTGGTCATGACAATTAGATGACCCCTGTAGTTTTTAGGTTTATTAGGTCAAAGGTCAAGGTCACAGTAAACTTGAAAAGCAAAACAGTTTCTGCTGAATATCTAGGGAATCCTTGGGCCAAGGTTCGTCAGACTTAGTATATAGGTTTGTCATGATCAGTAGCTTTTTTTCAGGTCATTGGGTCAAAGGTCAAGGGTATAGTGACCTTGACAAGCAAAATGGTTTCCGATGAGTAAGTGTAGAATGCTAGGGCCCATGTTCCTCAAACTTTGTTTATAAGTTGTTTATGCCCTGTGGATGAGCCCTTTAGTTTTTCAGGTCACCAGGTCAGAGGCCATGGTCACAATGTCCTTGAATTTCAAACTGGTTTCCGATCAATAGGGGGTCAAATATGTTTTACAAACATCTCTTGTTAAATCTTTTGCATCAGAAATCATTTTATCATTATGTTCTAAAAGGAAAAGTCTTAGCAGTGTTTGCAGGGTTAGAGTGTCAGACTCTGAATTAGGAGATTGCTGGGCAGATCTTACCAGGTTCCATTTCAACAGGCAATACTTTAACTTATGGCATAAGTACTGGTTTGAATCCAGGAAGTTGTTGGAGGGGGATTAATGCAAGTTGCAAGAACTTGTTTCCAGTTGATGTAAAATTAATAGGTTTAAAGATCTTCAGTAGTGTTGCTGAACTAACAGTCTGATCCTTATGCTGAATTGTCAATAAACTTACTTAAATATACTTGAAAGTCTTGGACCCCAAATATAGCAGTCTAAAGGGTCTGCATTATATATGCTTCACTGTATTTTAGCTGTACATAAGTTTTGAACTGAAATCAAATGGTGATGAAATTTGATTCATATTGTAGGTTATAAACCATCACCACTGCCAGGTGCCAACAGAAGTCCAGTTTTAGATCATGGCAGTCAATTTAATGCATACACCTTTCCCTCAAACCGTGTGCCAGTTCAAACACCTCCTTACAGATTAACCAATCAGAACAATGTAAGCTCAGGAAGTGTCCAATCAGATCGAAGCTGCAGTGGCCAGTCAGAGGCATATTCTTTAGATAGTAGCAGTAGTGGGAGTTATAGGAAAAGATACAAACAACAGATACCACAGACAGGGGTGTATAGTCCAGTTATGCCTTTATATTCAGAAGTACAGGTTGAGACAGGGGCAAGGGAGAAAACATCCCAGTCAACAAGCCGCAGTGCCAGTAGAAAAGATAGTTTTAAAGATATTTTAGCTGAGTTACGTGCTCACCAAAATTTAAGTGTGAACATGTTACCCCCTAATCAGCCACATCTGGTTGAAACACCAGAATTGAAACATGTACCGTCTTTTCACATGGATGATCTAGACTATCCAAAAAGGTCAGTATCACGATCAGGTTCATCTGATTACAGAACTAATAAATCATTTGGTAGTGATCATTCGGCACACTCGTCACAGCATAACAGTATGAGTACTGTGACATCACATGACTACGAAAACGTTGTCCTCCTGTCACAGGATTCGGCCAGTTATCAGAGCAGTGAAGGTTTGTTACAAGACATAATTCATATTGGAGGTGGTAGCGGGGGATTGTTGTCCAATTCAAGCTATCATAGCAGTGAAAGAATGACACCAGACACCAGTTATCTTACGGATGATGGAATGTTACAAGAGGCTGAGGAGATCTTTATTCCTCCAGTGCCATTTTCTGATGAACAAGCTTTAAAAGACATCCCTGTGGATCATCTGCAGACAGACAAGGAATCAGAGTTAGCTGTCACACAAATGCAAGAACATGCAGCAACACATAATGCTATGGATTTGAAGGTACAGTCGAAATAATATAGTACTCAGCTAAAAATGTTTTCTCTGATGAGCTTTAGACCTCAGTTGTAAAAGTAATTTTTTAATCTGTTCTTCTTTGGAAACAGTAGATAAGTGAAACATGTTTCATCTCATTTGAAAATTTAACTTAGAGGTGCATTGTAAGCTGCACTTTAAGAAGAAGAAAAAGTGGAGCTATTGTCATGACCCTCTCATTGGCATTGGTTAACCTTTTTGTTAAGGTCCATTTCTCGGAAAGTGAGAAATATAGGCCAACTTGGGCTATAGGCTGTTGGCCTCCTGTTTGACTTGGTTTATAATTTACTATCCAGCTCTTGAGAAAAGTGGAGCCCACTGTTCACAGACAGGTCTTGTTAAAATTACTACAAAAATGTTATGTTAAAATTTCTTGAAGAAAAGCAGAATAATTTAATACTTGGTAGCATGTGATACAAAAAACAATACATGTATTTCAGTACACTTTTGTAAACCTTTTCTAAAATTCACTTCTTTTAAATATTTTTGAAAAAAACTTTAAGAATGGTCAGATTTTTAAATTGCATATTATTCTTCACAGATAACTGATCCAGAAATTCAAGTTACTGATGGAGGAGTAGGTGGCCAGACAAAGAAAGGAAAACCCACACAGATTAAAGTAATGAACAAGAAAGAAACTCTTCATCCAGAGATCGAAGAGATTCGTGGAAAATCTCATGCATTTTCACTTCCATTTATAAATGCACTATGCAATGATAAAACTCTACAACCAATACATAGTAGATCTGGCAGTATTGCGGGCTCGTATGATATGTCTTCAATTCGCTCGACAGATTCCCGAATTTCTAGAATCTCCCATGATACTGATGTACGAAGATTATCAATATCGGGCTATCCTGGTAGTGCCAGTGGTACGTTAGTGAACAATTCTTTCAATTCTCACAGACCATTCAGTTGGCATAGCGAAAGCTTTGACCTTGATGCACAGTTAGCTAATTTGACTGCAGGTAATAATCAGTTGTCGGAGAACCATCGCAGCGTTCCTCAAAATTTGACAGATTTTAATATGGATGGTTCATCTTGGGCAGCTGCAATTGCATATGCAACACCAGGGGGACAGAATGCAGATAGATCACCAGAATTGATAGCATCGCAGTTAATGATACCACCAAAGTTAACAAGCGGGGGACATAATTCTACTGAAGCTAACATACGCCACAAGTCTTTAATGAATGAAAATATTGGGATCGCATGATAGTTGATCAACAGAACTTCAACAGAGCAATGTGTTATGAACTCAAGATCTGGCCATTTTCAGTATTTACCTGTGTTTGTTCTTTCCTTTGTCATTGAACTAATTGATCTAATTTGATAAAATTAATTGATTTATTTTAATAAAAGGAGGCAGATATCTTAACAACTAGTACATAAATTATACATATACTAGTACATGTACTGTATTTTAGGTTTTTATAGTACCGTAAGAGCAGAAAAAAGTTTCTTTAAATGGCATTGTATTATTTGCTTATAACTCTTAACAGTTATTTATCTCATAGGATATTATAATAAATTAAGATGTTAAGACACCAGTTTGAAATACTAAATTTAGTGACCTGAAAGTATACAGAAAGATTAATTTTCATATAGTTGCCATTTTTAACTTGGTAATTTAATGGCTGCATTAATAGCAAAGCCATCTCTTACATTCATTTAAATCCAATGAAAAGTCAAATTCATAAAATCTTTTAACTAAGGTTTTAAGATTGTAAACCCACCATGGGGCATCAGTTACTGACCTTCTTTTATTCAGTTGGTAAGCAGTGCTGTTACTAAGAACACCACAGTCGGTCTACTAGCTAATGTTTGTCTCCAGTTGGATCACATTTTGTCGCTGTTGGAACTTCTTAGATACATTCTCCTATGACCTTGAGAACAAGTGATATCTCTGTAAAGAAATGCCGTGTAAGATACAAAGTTTATGATGTTATTGTCATACATGTTTGTTCTGTTGGGGCTCTGTTGAGATAAAACTTTATTTACACCTTAAAGATTGTTGATGGTGAGCAAAAATCAACTTACTGAATAACAAAATGCTTATATTTTAATCAAACTGTATCATATTAAACAGATCTATTTTTTGCTGAAAGCTTTGTACAATATGTTTACTGAGATCCTGTATTTATGATCATAAGTCTTTTTGTAACAAATTTGTTTTGCATATCTTTGCCAGTGTATGTGATATTATTACTCAGAAATTTTTAAAGATTTGGAATGATAACCGTATATCAGTCAATCAAGTACTAGTAGAAAAGGTTATTTTACTTGTTTTTGAAGTTCAAATGAAAAAAGTGGTTGAGTTTTTGTCTGATCATATCTGTCTAAATTGTTGATGTTTACAAATTATAGTACCTGACACATAAAGAAACGAAATTTAAACAAGAATGTTTGCTTGACTGAACTATTTTATTGGCTGGTGTATTGCTAATCTTACATATTATCAGTTAGATGGCACAACATTCTATGCAGCGTTGATCTTCCTTTTTCTTTCTTGTAGGTCTTTCCTTGGTGCAGTCATAATAATGATATTTTCATTGTAGGCCAGTATTAGACAATATGTAAAAATATTGCCCTCTGACAATGTGTATTGTCAACGTGAAGAAATTCTGTCTACATGGGCATTGACTTTTGTTCAGAGAATAGTTTGACTTATTACTATAATTTGACTTTGATTACTTTTTCTGATTAATTTTCTAAGCCTGGAAGAATGACTTTAATGTAATTGGTATTGTTGATTTTAAATCGTACAGTTGTCCATGTGTGTAAAAAACACTTGATGTTTATCCTGCTGGTGGTAATTTTCAAAGCCTTTGCAGCAAGGGCAAACCATGATGAGTTCATACATCCATGCTAGATCAGTGCTTGCACTATTTGCTATTGAGACAGTAAGTTTTCAAATAACACCCTTGTAACTGAGAAATAGGTCCAAAATTGAATATTGGAAGAGTCCATTTTAATGTTCGAACAGGGAAGGGGTTAATATTGCCCACAACATTTTACTGAAGCTTCAGTATTACCAGTAAACCTAAAAGTGATAAGCTTTTTTTTTTCATCAGCTTTGATGCTGTTTCGTCTGATTTATTTCTAAGGATTTATTTAACGTTATTATTTTGTTAATGTTCTCAAGTGTTCTTTACTGGAATGGCATACTTATGTGAGAACTTGTGTCTCCTGTTCATTCAGTGATTAATTCTCAAGGTGAGCTAAGTAGCTGTTGAGACACTTGTTATGGAGTGTTTTATGAATTACATGAATCATCAACTGCATTTTCTGCATCAACGTACATTCTAGCTAAGTCTTGTTCTGTCAAGAAAAAAATACTGTCTTCATGTTGTATACCTGAATTTTGTTTTTGTAAATCGTTTATACATTATTTTAACAGCAATCTGTAACAAATGTGTAAATGTTTATACAGTTCTTCCAGTTTTAAGGCTATACAAATTTGTAATACACATTTCATGTGAAAAGTATTTTTTCCATTTAATTATAGACTTCATTTTATCATTTGTACATAATGGTCATTAACATCTAGTGCAATATTTATATAGATTCTTTAACCTTTTGTACATACAAAGAGAGATAGATTTTATTCCAAATCATTATGTTATTGTATAGAGAAACAAATCTAGAGTTTTATATTCTTGTATAGATCTTTTTTACTTCAAAATGACTAATCATGGCATTAAGTTATTATTGAGCCTTACTGTACAAAAAAAAATTCTACCTGTTTTTTTTAACTGATCAAGAAAGAATTTATCATTTGGTGTGTGTTATCGTTTAAAGCTGGCTCCCAACAGATAGCAGTTAGACCACAAGCAGTTAGGGACTTGTGACCTAATTGTAGTCATCTTTACAATACTTGTTCAGTAAAAATGGTAACAGAATTATTATTTTGAATAAGGTATCTGAATAATTTTTTTTGCACTTCCTACCCAAAACTGCCACAGCGGTAGATGTTATAGTAAAAAATACAGAGACATGTTGAATCCTCCAGCTTCCAATGTAGGTTTGTTTTTATTAAGCCTATTTAGCTTACCTTAGTAGACTCAAATGAGCAATTAGGATCAGCTTATGTATGGCATCCATCTGTCAATAATTGCATTCAAAAACTGGGAAACTTTCAAAATCTTCTCCATAAAAACTGCAGACTCGATTTTAAGATAATTTGGAACAAATGCTTCTTGAGAGATTATGTATGTAAATTGTGAAAAAAATAAGGCTACCAGTGTATACACATACTTGTGAGCTCTTTAGGGCCATCATGGCCCAAGCAGCTCATAAGCTTACAGAGCAATTTGGCAACAAAATTGACTTAGTTTTCATTGTGGCTTATTTTAATTTTTAAAAGCAATATAATTTGTTCTTAATATTACATTGCAGCATTGTGAAAATTTTAAACCCACCAATTGAACATTACTGCTGATTTCTTATTCCTTTTATCAGATTTAAAGTTCAGATGTACATTGAATTTATAGTTTACATATTCTCTTATTAGTTTTTCAGCAATTCAACTTGAAATTTTTTAGACTGAATTTTTTTTGCATCATTTTTATTACTTTGTACCTTATTTTTTTATTCTTTCATTCTGATTTACACCCACACAGATATTAAAACAGATGACATAGTTTAAATTTAACATAACTAATTTATAGCCTCATTACCTATTGAAACAATACGATATGGTAAAGAATGGTCTTCATGTTGGTACACCAATTACTGCAGAGCACAAAATTTAGAAAATCAAATGTATAGCTTCAGTGACATCTGTACAAACTCTTCTCTTAGAATATCAGTGATTACTATCACCCAATAATAAAGATGAATGGTTCAACCAGTAAGTTGTCATTATTCATACATAAATCAAGGATGAATTTTCCTGGTTTTATTAGTTTTAACAATTGCTTGAACTTTATTTTTATTTAATTATTACTATATATTAATTTACAGTCTTCTTAGAATTCAGGATTGAAAAGTTGACTTTTTTTCTTTTTACACAAATTGATGTCTAGATGTGTAGAAGATACATTGACAGCTGCTTGAACTCTAACTCTACAGAGTTATTCTGTACCAGAAATGAAAAGAAAATCTTCCAAATTTGAGCAGTGTATAACATATGAAGCAGAAAAATTATGTTTGAAACTAAAATTTTCATTTATTTTCCCATGAATCTGTGAAATAGAGCATTAGTCACAAAAATTAGAACACTATCTTAATATGTTTCTCATCAGGAGTACTGCCTTAGTTTCTTCAATGCAATTTTAGGAAAGTTTTAATTTTTATGTTGTTGCTGTTTAAGAATTTTTCATGCTTTATTCTTTTTAGTTCATGGCTATTATTTGATCAAAATCCATCCGTAATAAATTCATGATTTTCCAATTTTCATGGAAACTATAATGGAATCTGAGTGAGTTTGCTGCACTTAAAAGATATTGTTTATCCAAGTCAATCATGCCCACTAGTGATATGTACAGGGACCGGTGGGGTCCTACAGGATATAAATATATTATATTACCAAATACTCCCAATAAATATATAAAACATAGGTGATTGTTTTTATTACACTGGATTTGTGTGTAAATGTACTTCTTGTATGAACATTTTGCTGCCTTCTATAACAGATGAAGACCTCTCTCTAGAGTATAAACAACTGAATGTGAGCCCACAGGGAAAAACTGGCCCCACTAAAGAGTGTAAGAAGGAATGACAATTTATCTCCTTTTGTCTAAGTAAATTAATGCCCCCTGAAAGAAGGCATATAGTTTTGCACTTATCATTCCATCCAAAATCTTTAAATTTGCCCATAACTTCCTTATTAGTAAATGGATTTACTTCATACTTGAATACAACACCCCTTTGAAAAACACTTCCCATTGACATGTATTTGTTTCACCTTTACCTGTAAATTTGGACTAGACCTTCCTACTGACATATATTTAAGTGACCTTTACCTCAAAGGGCCAGTTGGCAAAACCCTTAATATTGGCCATAACTCCCTTGTTACTAAACAGATTTAGTTCATGTTTGCAAACAACAACCCTTACGGAGAAGTCTTAAATGCGTACTTTTTTCAACCCCTACATGAACTTGATCATGAGGTTATTAAATGTTAAAAAAAACACTTCTTTTGAAGGATCTACAATTTATCTTCATTGGTCTGCAGTTCAAAGCACCACATTACCTATATACATTTGTATTTTGCAAGTACCTTTAAACTACTAGTAATATGCTGCAAATAGTCAAGTGTGCAGTCTTATTGACAGCTCTTGTTCTCTTTGTTGTTGGTCAAATGTGAATTCTACATCAGAAAGCAGATTACTTCAGAACACACAGGTTTATCCTCTAGAGAAATGTCAGTTTGTAATCTGATATAGTTCACTGCACAAGGTTCTAAATGACCATTTCATATTCAATGGCAGTTTACTCTAGAACACTTGGGCCAGGCCTTGCCAGAAATTCCGCTATGTCACATCTTCTCTGCATGCAGATCATGAGCACAAGTTTTATCTCAGTAGAATGAAAACTTTAAGTAGGTTCCCTTTTGTACTTTCTGAATATGTACGATTGTACGATTGTTTATTTCAAAAGAACCAGAAGGTCATAGACCCAAGTGGTAAGCATATACACAATCCAACATTTCAATATGGCGACAGCAAAACATTAGTATACATACATATATACATACATACAAGCAGGAACATTTACCTCTACATACAAACATGTATACATACACATATAAACATAAATACATGGATACTGATTACGTTGATTTAACATGTAAGGGACATATAACACTCTCAGTATTTACAAAATAGAGAAGAGATGTATAAGCATACATACATACAACCACGGAAGTATACCTCTCTACGTACAAGTATAAATATATACATGTGCATATGAAATAAACATATAATATCAGAACTCGCGTGTGCTCTAATTTTACGCGACACCTGAGAACAACAGAAAACGATTCACTCTTGTCACTCCTTATTAAAAACATGATTAAGAAGAAGCGACATGTGAAGAGAATTAACAAATTAACTTTTGTGTTTATTATATTAGGTAACTAATCGTTTGCCATTACATTTTTCAAATAAAAGGTCTATAAATTGTAAGCTTAAATTGAGTTTCTTTGAAAAACAAAACAAACAAAACAAACATTCCACTTTATCATTTCTTGTTCGAAATCGAAAAACAAGATTAGACAAATGGAGTTTAACAATTATACACAATTACGAGTAATATTATTTCTCGAAATCAAAATAATAAGATTTATTCTAGTGTAGAATAATGATACTGATAACAGAAATTCTGATTGTTCATTAAATATTACAGAAATATATATAAACTATTAAGAGTAAAGTTAATTTTATTATATTGATATAACATGGCCTGTGCTATTCAAGTTATTTAGTTTGCTAATACCTATCCGTTATTGTAAAAAATATTTGATCGTTTGAGAAAAGCTTTTTCTATGTAATTTCCAAGATTTTTTACAATACTTCTTTTATCAGAATTCAGTAATTGGATAAACTTATACATGTTTGGACGTCTCCAGTAAAATGATGGAATAAAAGCATGCCTTAATTCTAAGTATAAACTGCATTCTAAAATAAAGTGATATTCATCTTCTAAAACATCACATATTAAACATTTACGATCATTTATGGGTGTACTAAATGGTCTGTTCCATCTACCGGTCTCAATGCAAAGTCGGTGTGATGAGAGACGTAATCGAGACATACTTATTTGACATTTATTAATATTTATGATTTCTAGATATGGTTGAAACTTGAAACTTGCAATATGGCGATAAAAAAGCGCTCTACTAGAATCATTTAACCTACCATTCCAGTTTTGTATAAATTGATCTTTAAGTCTTTGTGTAACAGTAATTAAAAACAATTCGCTATCACCTACTGTTTGAAACAACCATGCATCATGAAAGCCAAGGGCACATAATATATTTTTAAGCAAAGAACACCAATTTTTTCTATTCTGATGATCTAACGTTTCTTGATACAACATATTGTATACTCGTTTAATATATTTGTCATCACTAACATGAAGAATTTTGATCCAAAATTTAATAATGTTGCAAAATCTCATATTTTGTAAAGGTATTCTACCTAGCTCACCATAAACAAAATCATTCTGTGTGCTTCGTTTAACACCTAACAGTCTTTTACAAAATTGTGTATGTACTTTTTCGACTGCTTTACCCTGATGAAAACCCCATACTTCACTTCCATAGTTTAAAATAGGTAAAACCAATTTATCGAATAACTCTAGTTTATGTTTGAATATGTTATATCCAGTGGCAGATAACTCAAGAACACTTGGATCAACCCTCATGCAGACACTGCATACCAATTTTCATTAAATGCATGAGAACTTTAGAGTTAGCAGAACAAGAAATTGCTCGGATGGACAGACAGATAACATGACCTATACTACACTACCAACCTTCAGGCATACCTAAATAAGTTCAAATATCTGGTTAAAACTAGGTCTCACAATATTTCTGTGTTGTACAATTGTTGACAAATCACCTGTGCATGTTTAAACTTTAAAGCAATTCCGTCTGTGATGAAACAAGGTGTTTGTAGCACAAGAAAAGGGCCATAGGTCTAATAACAAGAGGACCAAATGGTCCTGGATCACTCTCCTGAAAAGGTACTATTCAACAAGAGTGGGGAAATAGTCATGCTGCCTAAGACATGTGTCAAATGGCAGCAAATACCACATTAGATATCAAAAAATGTCATAAAACAAAACCCATGGACTCTAGTCATTGGTTTGTAAAGAGTGCCGTGATGGCCTTATATTGCACATCTGGATACCATTAAAACATACCACAATGTCAGCAAAAGGCTGCTTTAAAACTGTACACATTTTACAAATGTCATGGATGTAGTTTTAAAACAGAAATTAGGTCAATGTAAACTAAGATTGAAGTGGAAGTCTGTATGCAAACTTATACAAATAGTTAAAGTTTCAATGACATATATTCAAAAACAAGTAGGTCAAGGTCAAAGTTGAAGTCTGCATTCAAAATTATACAAATAGTTAAAATTTCATTGATACAGCTTCAAAAACAATGAAGTAGGTCATTAGATCAAGGTCAGCCAATGTCAAAGTTGAAGTCTGCATGCAAAATTATACAGTTAAAATTTATCTGAATCCCCTAGCTTCAAAACCAGGGAAGTAGGTAACTTGGTTACATAATAGTCAGGGTCACATGAAGGTCAAGGACAAAGGTGAATTAAGATTAAGTACCTTCCTAGCCAGTGG